>CM053030.1:314471573-314979073 GCA_028564925.1 Lithobates sylvaticus
GGAATCGAGTTTGTATTGGGGAGCTGTGACTAGAGAGGGCCCTGAGGGTGGGGAACACTGACCTTGTGATTTCCATAGTGACTATGTCAGACATCTTGCCTATCTTTTGAGACTGCGAACGGGTCTCAGATCGCATTTCAGGGCAGCCAAAATAAGAACCAAGGTCTCGTCTGCAATTTTGCGTGGGCCGAGAGTCGTGGGAAGCAGATCTCCTTGCAGTGTGCCAACCTTTAACAATGGAAAAAAAAAAGAGAAGACCCCCACGGGCAGGAATAATTGAGACCAGGGCAGTATCTTAGCTGTACTGCTATATTTGTCTTTTATTATGTGCACATCCTCTAGGGGGGCTTAAAGTAAATCAGTTTGGCGGCACAGTGGTGTAGTGGTTAGCACTCTCACCTAGCAGTAAGAAGGGTCGCTGGTTCAAATCCCAACCACGACACTTCCTGCCTGGAGTTTGCATGTTCTCCCTGTGCCTGCGTGGGTTTCCTCCGGGTACTCCGGGTTCCTCCCACAATCCAAAGACATGCCGGTAGGTTAATTGGCTTCTGTCCAAAAATTGGCCCTAGTATATGAATTAGGGCCTTAGATTGTGGGCTCCTTGAGGGTAGGGACTGATGTGAGTGTGCAATGTACAGGGATAGGGACAATTGTAGACACTCGCTCAGGTTGAACTGGATGGACTGATGTCTTTATTCAACCTTACTAACTATGAAACTATGAAACTATGAAACTAAGTATGTAAAATGGTTCTCTGTCCAGTATAGTTAAATCAGTTTTTGTAACCGTAGGCTGCTTCCTCTTATGTTTAGGCTAGGTGTACTTTTTTTCATTTCCTTCTTTTCTCTTTCCTTTCCCCTACTCACTTCACCCTTCCCAAGGACTTAGTGTACTGAAATGACTGCAGGCTTCCAATCGGCAGTCCACAAGCCACGGGACCGAGAAGCGCCCGTCCGGTGGTGTAGGGTATAGTTGACACAGGACGGGGAGCTGCCAGCCAAAGAGGACCACCGACCAGTCACCAACCAGGGGGAGCCACCAGCCGGAGTCACGGTCAGAGCTGCAGATGGACGCCAGCTCGTTTCACCAAGCTGCTAATCAGGGCCACAGTCGGAGCTGCAGATGAACGCCGGCTCAACCCACCAAGCCTGCCGGCGGACACTGAGCAGTATGTTCTTCACCACGCTGGAACAAGGGACAGATCAAATGCTAGGGCTGCCGAGGCTGGTCTCCTGTGTCTGTACTCTCGTGCCTATGCTATTGATTGGCTATTGGTCGGTTTCACGCTTCTAATCCAGGGCTGCTGCTGGAGCTCTCTGTGTGAGACCGTCTCACACAGTCATTAGGTGTTCACGCCTATTCATGACTATTCTTAATATGAAAAAGAGCTCAGAGAACATATTGAGCAATTTACTAAAGAAATTCGAATCAAAGAAAAAAGTTTTGTAGGGTCAAACTGGCATTTGAAGAAAATAAGGCCTATAGATGGAACCAGAGTCACCAATATGCAAAAATAATAAAAAACTACCTACTCACTTTTGTAAAGGCATTACACACAGGATTCTCATAATAAACAAAAGGGTATTTTTTTTTTTAAAACAAATACACAACAAAAATGTGTGCATTTGAAAAATCGAAAAACACACCCAAGGGTACAAAAAGTCTAGAGAATCAATTGAATAACTTGAGCACAGAGAAATAGGACTAAAGCCCCATACACACGGTCGGAAAATCCGACCACCAAATCCATCGGATTTGGTCCGACGGATTTAGTCCGACACTGGTGTTGCATACACACGGTCGGACAAAGTTGTCGGAAAATCCGATCATTCTGAACGTGGTGACGTTTGTTGCCTACGACGGGACTACGTAGAGGCTAGTAGCCAATAGCTTTGGTCTTGTAATGTGATCTGAGCATGCGTAGCACTTTGTCCGTCGGAATTCGCTACACACGATTGGATTTGATGTGATCGGACTTTGTTGTCAAAAAATCTATCCAGCAGGAGATATGACTTTGTCCGTCGGACAATCCGATGGAAACTGTCCGATGGTGCCTACACACGGTCGGAATTTCCGACAACATTGTCCGATAGGACAGAATCCATCGGAAAATCCGACCGTGTGTATGGGGCTTTAGTGTGGTCAATATTTCTAAATGCAAACTCTCCAATGATGAGATGAAGGCTCTAAGTAAAGGCCTACGTTTTTTCCAGATAGTAACAAAATTTGTCCAACAATTCCATTTTAACAGTCAAACCCACGGACAAAGGTGGTAATATTCGTGTCATGGACAATGATGAATATTGTAACGTGAAATAACATCCTAAGAAAAAAAAAACAGGTATCACCCCATGACCAAGGCAAAGACTGACAAATTTCAGGATGAATTCTACAAATTCATTGATCTGTCTTATCTAAATGGATCAATGGGAATTTATAAGAACAAGTTTCCATCGTATTCCTACCTCCTATTCTTTACCTAAACTTCACAAAAATTTTACTCATCCACCAGATCACCCAATTATCTCGAGCAATGGCTCCCTTACTGAGAACTTGAGCATAAGATGAATATCTAAGACCCCACGTAATTAGCCTTTCTACCTATATATGGGACACTATTCATCTACTTCAGATCATCGATGGACTACATATACCCATGTCCGCCTACCTAGTAGGGAGGAGCCAAACACCCCCCTGGTTCGGTTCACACCAGAACATGCGAACAGGCAAAAAGTTTGAGCGAACATGCAAACCCTATTAAAGTCTATGGGACACGAACATGAAAAAGCAAGTGCTCATTTAAAGGCTTATATGCAAGTTATTTACATAAAAAGTGTATTCGAACCTGGGTACTGCCCTAGGGAGAACAAGTGGGCGGCACAGTGGTGTAGTGGGTAGCACTCTCACCTAGCAGTAAAATTCGCTGGATCGAATCCCAACCGCGACACTACCTGCCTGGAGTTTACATATTATTCCTGTGCCTGTGTGGGTTTCCTCCGGTTACTCCGGTTTCCTCCCACATTCTTATTACTCTAACAATACAACTGTAACCAGAAACCTAATTAACATGAGCTAGTTTACTAAATCATTTACCCAAACTAGGTAACTCAGAGATATGACCCTTTAGGGTAGACTTCATGTCTCCTAGCTCACCGACTATACAATACACATTATCATAAATATCAACACAGAACTCCTTCATACAATAGCAAGGTTAATTAGCACAAACAACAATGGGTGAAATACTCCTAGAAGCCACACTAGTAGACAGCAGGAGACCCAGGGCTTTCCAAATCCCATTAATCAGCATTCCTTTCACATACATCTGCTATATGAGTCCCAAGCATGCAGACACCATCATGGCCTCCTTAATGTCCTTTTGCATTACATAACAGAATATCTTCCTAAATGCTTGTAGCTCCCTCAAATGCCAGGGCCCATTATCAGTAGGCAAGAGGCTAGTATTCAGTCCCCTCCAAAAGCCTCTGCCCCGGGTGAGTCTGTCACAGGTACCTTAAATAAATAATAATATAATAGATGAGTATCTTAATGAGACACAATGTACAGGGATAGGGACAATTGTAGACACACACCCACACTCACTCAGGTTGAACTGGATGGACTGGTGTCTTTATTCAACCTTACTATGTAACTATGTATCAGTTTTTTCCGGAGCAGTGATTTTAATAATGCTTAAAGTGAAACGAAAAAAAAAGGTGTATCTGTGCAACGTGTAGCACAGTGCCGCAGCAAAATTACATTTCTAAAAGGAAAATATTTCATTTAAACTTGCTCGCAGCTGTAATGTATTGCCGCTTTCGGCAATATAGATGAAAAATCCAGTCCATACCAGGCCCTGGGATTTTAACGGGAACTCCACGCCAAAATGTAAAAAAAATTGCTGTGGGGCCCCCCCAGGCCATACCAGAGCCTTATCAGAGCAAGAACGGAGGGGACAAGCAAGTGCCCCCCCCCTCCTGAACCATACCACGCACCTTGTCCATGGGGACAAGAGCCTCTTCCTGACAACCCTGGCCATTGGTTGGATGTACATCCATCGATAATTATGCCGCCCTGTCATGACCTTGCAATAATACTTTCATGACCTGTCTGTCTCTTACCTGGTCTGTGTATCAGCCTTGAGGCTTGTACTCTCAAACCTGCATGCTTAAGTAATCTTCCCTCAGTGTGGCTCCACCCTAGCCTCCCCCAGGAACCACTATTTAACACCGTATTCTCCAAGCCTGCCTTGCCGGGCAATATTGTGTGTTTGGCTTCCTGTTTCCTTCTTGCCGCGTGCTTTACGTTTGTCTGTTACCGATCTTGGCGTGTTCCCGACTATCCCTGTGTGCTTGTAACCCTGACCTTTGGTGTGTTCTCGACTATGCCTGTTTGCCTGTGACCCTGACCTTTGGCGTGTTCTCTGTTACCCTTGTCTGCTAGTTGCCCTGACTTTTGGCTACCTCCTTACTATCCCTTGCTGTCCTGGGCTGCTGTTTCCTCTCCATCCTCCTGTACCCTACCATGAGCGTGAGCGTGAGCTGGGAGACCCTGGGGGCCGCGACCTGGAGCCAGTTGCAGCCCAGTCCATCCTCACCACTAGAGGCTCTGGTGAACACCTGCTGGCTCTTAGACTCTGCGCCCTGGGGAATCTATGCTCTAGCTCTCTGTGGGATCCGTGTTGGTGCTCCAGGGGACCTGCCTTCCTGAACCACCCTGAGTTCTATCAGCAGGAGTCAGCCTTAGGGTCCACTACCTTAGCTGTGCACTCCTGACCCTAACAGGGTGCATCTGTCACCTGGTCTCAGGTGACCTGACACGCCCGACGGACCCAAAAAATAAAAAAAAAAACTGAAAAAACTGCTGTCTTTTGGCTTTGACAGCTGTTATATAGGCAAGGGCGTCACATGACTTCAGAAAGGGGGGGGTCACTCGGTTACGTCACTGGGTAGCCCTGCCCTTGTCTATATAACAGCTGTCAATGCCAAGAGACAGCAGTTGCCGGGAGGCCTCCCATCGAGGTAGAGCTTTTTTTTTCTGTATTTTTCGGGTTCGGCGGGCGGCGTTATTGAAGATAGATGGACTTCGCGGACACTTTTTATAAAGGAATTGTCAAAAACTGTCTGTTGTGGTTTTTACTTTTTGACACTTTTTTTGGTGAATGGGGGGTGGGAGCGTAATAGGGGGGGCTGGGACAAGGTGCTTTGACCCCATGTTGGTGCTCACCATGTCGAGGGAAAGCGGCCTGGTATGGTTCAGGCGCTCACTCGTCCCCCCCTTTCCTGGCCTGCCAGGCTGCTTGCTTGGAAAGGGCCTGGTGTGGATTTTTGGGGGGGCCCCATTCTGTTTTTTTTCTTAATTCTGTCATAGGGTTCCCCTTAACCACTTCAATGCACTGTATTATATACTCTACACTGTGTGTGTATATATATATATATATATATATATATATATACACACACACACACATACACATATACACACACACACACACACATATACACACACATTTATATACTAAACTGCCTGCACGCCACTAACTAACCTGACTAATCTAGCTCAAGTTCTCTCAATCTCCTCCACGTATCACACTACATACGGCAGCTGTGTAAGCAGCCTTATATGTGTGGGGCGTGGACTTAGCCCCCTGAGCCATGATTGGCCAAAGGCACCCTGCCTTTGGCCAATCATGGCTCTCCCAGCAGATTGTGCTGCGGTTATCCAAAGCATGCAGGTCAGGTACATGCTTTGGGCAATCAGCAGCCGTCAATGCAATGCGATCCTACAGTGCATTATGGGGCGATCCGCAGCGCTCAAATTTGCAACAAACACCCCATATGTTCGGTTTGTTTTTGCGGACAAATGAACACCGATGTGCGAGTCGAACATACGTTCGATTTCGAACATCGGGACCATGCTTACTACCTAGTATCTATTAATGTTGAGGCATTATATAGCAACATGATATGGGGAAAACCTGCATTAGGCGCATTCTCTCCCAACGTAGTTGCCATAATTATTTGTTTAATGAATTCATTATTAAATCCTTGGACTATATTTTACATCATAACTATTTTGTCTTCAACGGTTACCACTACTGTCAGGTACAGGGCGTAGCGATGGGAACGTGTTGTGTTGTGCCAATTTTTACCTGGGTGAGTGAGAACATATGATCATGGATTCAGATTAGCTGACTATGTATATGGGCCACGTTATCATGTGGTACAAATACATAGATGATGTGTTTGCAATTTGGGATGGACCATTGGATCTATTGCAGGATTTCATTAAGAAATTCAATGTAAATGAGTTTAATTTAAGCTTTACAATGACATCTAGCCTAGAGTCTACCCTTTTCCTTGATACTGTAATTTACAAGGGAAGTAAAGTGTATATCTGGCAAAAAGTATTTATCGTAAATTGACAGATGGCCGTTTATTGCCATGCCACAAGCATTCACTATATCTGGTCTCCCACAGTACACAGAACATGGAAATGCAATAGTTTTAGTCAATATAAACTGCTAAATACCCTTTTCATCAGCAGTTAGAAAGTCTTGTTACTTCTATTAGTGTCTGATTAAAGCTTAAAGGAGTTTTAGTGTCTGGTTTATGCTTGAAGGAGAAGTTTTAATTCTGCTCTCACTGTCCTATCAGGCTGCTGGACCCCTGACCCTCCATCTGGACAGTGCTGATTGGCCCTGTGCTGATCACATGCACTCTTCCAAGAAAAAAAAAAAACTCAATACACACCAAACTAAGCATGTGTAGCCTGTGCTTAGATTGGGGACTGTGGAAGAAGGGGGGGGGGGCAGAGAAGACAGGATCAAACAGCCTTTTTACACAATGCAGAGGATTAACCCCTGTCCTGGCCTCACCCCCGTTCTCCCGGAGTCTATGGGTAGCTATCCAGGCAGATAACCTTTTTCTGCGCACACAATAATTGACTGCTGTTTCTTGTCTGTGTCTTTTATTGGCACTTGGCAGATTTAAAAATACACGTGAATGACACATGTGATATGCGGTAAAACTGAAAACAACAAGAATAATAATATAACATTACCATACAATAGTAAACATCATATAAAATAATAACTAAAATGACTAACTCCTTTCCCTGATAGCTTGTGGAGGAGGGAATTAAATGTTGCTTACCTCCGATGCCATGGATGGGGAGAGATAGCATCTAGGCCGCTGCCATGATATTGAACATGTTTATCCCTGTGGTTGTTTCACTTCCTGACTAAAGAGGATATGACGATTTTTACATCACTTCCTAAGTAGCTGGATAATATCCCTTATAAACTATATTAATGTTTGGCCAGTAGGTGGCGCAAGTGTAACAGCTAACCTAGAACAAACATAATTTATAGCTTAATAATGCAACAACACAATATACAAATTAAATGACAAGGTAATTCTCTTTTCTGAACCTCAGAAGAGAGAAAGGTATCCTGGAGACATAACAACCCCTTAGGTTCCACAGTATAACAAGCATGCTCTACTGCATATTTACTGATTTTACTGTTGTGGGTTTAGAAACACTTTAATTGTCTCTATACCGTACAGTCAACACTTCTAGCTAACCACTTAAGGACCCGAAGAATTTGCCCCCTTAATGACCAGGCCATTTTTTGCGATACGGCACTGCGTCACTTTTGCTGACTGGTGGGAAAGGAGACCCCACCCGATGTAATTCCTACCTACCCCCCCCCCGTGGGAGAGGAAGAGGGAACCCCTCTATGCTGCAGCCTCCCCTACAGAGGTCTAATTTCTTTGATCCTGAACCAACTTACTCATACACACCAATGGAGCTTAGCCCTTCCCAAGGAGTGGTATACACAATCCTGATATTATACACAGTTAACGTTCCTTTATTGTGTTTTTTTGCTTTTTTTGTTTTATACAGTGGCTTTCTCTGGTGGTTCAATCCACCTGTGGATAAATCCGAATCGTGGATTTTTAATAATGCTAGAGTAATAATGTACTTAATAGATGTGTTGTACTTACCTCTGGGTCTAATGGACTTCTTGCAGTTGAGTTCCCCTGGCGTTAATATTTTCGAGCCTTCCTTATGGCCCAGGTAAAACTACTCTCCTGGAACGTCCGGGGACTTAACGATAAGGTAAAACGCTCGTTAGTACATACAGTGGTGTGAAAAAGTGTTTGCCCCCTTCCTCATTTCCTGTTCCTTTGCATGTTTGTCACACTTAAGTGTTTCGGAACATCAAACCAATTTAAACAATAGTCAAGGACAACACAAGTAAACACAAAATGCAATTTGTAAATGAAGGTGTTTATTATTAAAGGTGAAAAAAAATCCAAACCATCATGGCCCTGTGTGAAAAAAGTGATTGCCCCCCCTTGTTAAAACATACTATAACTGTGGTTGTCCACACCTGAGTTCAATTTCTCTAGCCACACCCAGGCCTGATTATTGCCACACCTGTTCACAATCAAGGCATCACTTAAATAGGAGCTGCTTTACACAGTAAGGTCCACCAGAAGATCCTTAAAAGCTACACATCATGCCGAGACCCAAAGAAATTCAGGAACAATTGAGAAAGAAAGTAATTGAGATCTATCAGTCTGGAAAGGGTTATAAAGCCATTTCCAAAGCTTTGGGAATCCAGCGAACCACAGTGAGAGCCATTATCCACAAATGGCGAAGACATGGAACAGTGGTGAACCTTTCCAGGAGTGGCCGGCCGCCCAAAATTACCACAAGAGCGCAGTGACGACTCATCCAAGAGGTCACAAAAGACCCCACAACCACGTCCAAGGAACTGCAGGCCTCACTTGCCTCAGTTAAGGTCAGCGTTCATGCCTCCACCATCAGGAAAAGACTGGGCAAAAATGGCCTGCATGGCAGAGTTCCAAGGAGAAAACCACTGCTGAGCAAAAAGAACATCAAAGCTCGTCTCAATTTCTCCACAACACATCTTGATGATCCCCAAGACTTTTGGGACAACATTCTGTGGACCGATGAGACAAAAGTGGAACTCTTTGGAAGGTGTGTGTCCAAGTATATCTGGCGTAGAAGGAACACTGCATTTCAGAAAAAGAACATTATACCAACAGTAAAATATGGTGGTGGTAGTGTGATGGTCTGGGGCTGTTTTGCTGCTTCAGGACCTGGAAGACTTGCCGTGATAAAAGGAACTATGAATTCTGCTGTCTACCAAGAGATCCTGAAGGAGAATGTCCGACCATCTGTTCGTGTACTCAAGCTGAAACGAACTTGGGTTCTGCAGCAGGACAATGATCCTAAACACACCAGCAAGTCCACCACCGAATGGCTGAAGAAAAACAAAATGAAGACTTTGGAGTGGCCTAGCCAAAGTCCTGACCTGAATCCTATTGAGATGTTGTGGTATGACCTTAAAAAGGCCGTTCATGCTCGAAAACCCTCTAATGTAACTGAATTAGGACACAGCAAAGATGAGTGGGCCAAAATTCCTCCAGGACGCTGTAAAAGCCTCATTGCACGTTATCGCAAACGCTTGGTTGCAGTTGTTGCTGCTAAGGGTGGCCCAACCAGTTATTAGGTTTAGGGGGCAATCACTTTTTCACACAGGGCCATGATGGTTTGGATTTTTTTTCACCTTTAATAATAAATACCTTCATTTACAAATTGCATTTTGTGTTTACTTGTGTTGTCCTTGACTATTGTTTAAATTGGTTTGATGTTCCGAAACACTTAAGTGTGACAAACATGCAAAGGAACAGGAAATGAGGAAGGGGGCAAACACTTTTTCACACCACTGTACATACATTAAAAAACACTCACCTCACATCTGCATACTGCAAGAGACCCACTTGGTGGGCAGCAAAGTACTGGGTCTAAAAAAAACATGGGTGGGACATTACTACCATGCAACGTACTCCTGCTATGCCAGAGGGGTGAGTGTCTTAATACACAAATATCTTACATACGAGCTGTTGGAGGTTAGGATAGGCCCGGAGGGAAGGTACGTGCTATTGCATGTGGTTATTGATACTATTAAAATGGTAATCTTGGGACAATATATACCGCCACCGGCTACGGTAGCTCTTCTAAAATGCCTGACTCCTCTCCTATCAGCATTCCCCACTGATAATCTTGTCATCGCTGGGGACTTTAATATGGTCCCGAACCCATCTTTGGATAGAATGTCCCATGGGATAGGCGTAGACTCCCCCTTGTCACAATAAGTATCTCTCTATGGCCTGACGGATGTCTGGCGGTGGAGACACCCGACACATAGGGTCTACACCTGCGACTCCACATCCTACCATGCCATGTCACGCATAGATTTGATATACGTCAGTGGGGGCCTACTTTCCCGGGTGCACTCGATTGATGTGCTGCCTAGAGGTATATCGGATCACGCCCCTGTGATGTGCAGTCTCAAGACCTAAACACCCCCCTTCTGAGAGACTGTGGCGACTATCATGTTACTGGATCTCTGACGCTACAATTGAACTAGAAATTCCCAAACACACAATGGAATTCTGGCTAACAAATATGGGTACTGCCTCCTAGGGGTGTTGAAATTAATAGTGACATTGATGCATCGGGATTCGCCCGTCCACGATGCGGCATCGATGTTACAACATTAAAAATCGATTAGGAGCCGAAAAGAGCCGAGGTAAGCCACAACGTCTTTTCGCTCCTCCGAAAAGAGCCAAAGTATTTTCCCTCCTCCCGCTGATGTCATCCCCAGCCGCCCTGTGACGCTCAGACACGAGTCCCGATCCCCAGAGCTTTTCTCCTCCTCCTCCTCTTCGGCTCACTGTTGCACACTGTGCAGTGCACACAGGCTGTTACGGGGGAGGGGGGGGGCCGTCACCCGACTCCTCTTAAAACTGGCTGTGTGGGCAACAGGACTGTGGGAGAGAGACCTGAGCGAGCCATGCTGCGCTTGTCCTCTGTCCTCCTCACAGACAGATTGTCAGTCCAGTTATAAAACAGAAGAAACTCTGCGCTATTAGGTGATCAGGATTAAATAACTAGCATAACAGGAAGATGCATAAACAACCTGGCAGCACATATTAGGTAGTGTAAGCTTTTGGTATCAAGTTACCAATGTAGCAATCTACCAAAAAATGGACCAACTGAATGGTCATACAATAATCCCAAGTGAAAAAATATCTGAATATCCTAAACCAACCAGCAGGTAGCTGAAGGTCTGTTAGGAAACAGTGTACCATCAACAAATGTATGTATATGGCAATTATATAAAATATATGTAGTGACCAGTCCAGTGTGCTAAGTAATCTTAGCTAAAAAATATATGTATAATAAGTGAAAAAAATATGCATACTCATGGTCTGCTACTTATATCACATTTGGAGGTCTTCATTAGATCATCATATCATTAGATAAAGTAGAGGAATTCGATCAAATTTAAAATTGGACTGTCTCTTAGGCCGCGTACACACGAAGGGACAATCCCGCGGGATTATCCTCTGGACTGAAGTCCAGAGGATAATCCCCTCGTGTGTAGGCGCCGGCGGACTTTTTGGCGCCAAAGTCCGGCGGACCAAAGTTTTAAGTTTGGTTTTAAAATTATCCGCTGGACTTGGCAGTCCGGCGGACAATCCCGCCGTTAGTAGGCAAGTCCGCGGGACTTTTGAAATGAACGGACTTGCCGCTCATCGGCAAGTCCGTTCATTTAGCACGTGACTTCAGGTTACGTAGCTAGCATAGGCAGTAAATGCCGCCGCGCTAGCTCCGTAAGCTGGCATGGATTTAAAGGGACTTTTTCGGCGTGGGGGGTTCCCCCCAAATCCATGTCAGACCCTTATCCGAGCACGCAGCCTGGCAGGCCAGGAAAGGGGTGGGGACGAACGAGCGCCCCCCCCCCTCCTGAGCCGTACCAGGCCGCGTGCCCTCAACATGGGGGGTGCCCTGGGGAAAGGGGGGCCGTGCGGCCCCCCCCACCCCAAAGCACCTTGTCCCCATGTTGATGAGGACAAGGGCCTCTTCCCGACAACCCTGGCCGTTGGTTGTCGGGGTCTGCGGGGGGGGCTTATCGGAATCTGAGAGCCCCCTTTTATAAGGGGGCACTCAGATCCCGGCCCCCCACCCTATGTGAATGAGTATGGGGTACGATGTACCCCTACCCATTCACCTAAGGTGTAAAATGTAAAGTAAAAAAAACACCCACACTTTTGAAAAAATAGTTTATTGCACTGCTCCGGGGGTCTTCTTCCGTCTTGGGGGTCTTCTCGCCGGACTCCCCCTCCATTTACCAAGCTCTTTTACCGAGCGGGGGAAGTCCGGCTACCTTCTTCGTCGTCGCCGCCGCCGTCGTCTGGGGGTCTCGATCCGCCTTCGGGGGTCTTCCGGGGTCTTCCGGGGGTCTCTTCTGTTCTTGCGGCGGTCGTCGTCTTCCACGCCGCCGGCGCCGCCTTCTTCTTCTTGTCCTTCTTCTTGTTCTTCTTCTTCTTCCGATGTTGACCCGATGCTCTCTCTGCCCGGAATGCCTGTGCCGCGCTGCGCTGGGACTTATATAGGGGCATGGGGACAGGGTCACATGCTCATGTCACATGGTGACCCCGCCCCCTTGTGTTGTCACAGTCCCGGAGGATGCTGAGACTGTGACATCGCAAGGGGGCGGGGTCACCATGTGACATGAGCATGTGACCCTGTCCCCATGCCCCTATATAAGTCCCAGCGCAGCGCGGCACAGGCATTCCGGGCAGAGAGAGCATCGGGTCAACATCGGAAGAAGAAGGAGAACAAGAAGAAGGACAAGAAGAAGAAGGCGGCGCCGGCGGCGCGGAAGACGACGACCACCGCAAGAACAGAAGAGACCCCCGGAAGATCCCGGAAGACCCCCGAAGGCGGATCGAGACCCCCAGACGACGGCGGCGACGACGAAGAAGGTAGCCGGACTTCCCCCGCTCGGTAAAAGAGCTTGGTAAATGGCGGGGGAGTCCGGCGAGAAGACCCCCAAGACGGAAGAAGACCCCCGGAGCAGTGCAATAAACTATTTTTTCAAAAGTGTGGGTGTTTTTTTTTTACTTTACATTTTACACCTTAGGTGAATGGGTAGGGGTACATCGTACCCCATACTCATTCACATAGGGTGGGGGGCCGGGATCTGAGTGCCCCCTTATAAAAGGGGGCTCTCAGATTTCGATAAGCCCCCGCCCGCAGACCCCGACAACCAACGGCCAGGGTTGTCGGGAAGAGGCCCTTGTCCTCATCAACATGGGGACAAGGTGCTTTGGGGTGGGGGGGGGCCGCACGGCCCCCCTTTCCCCAGGGCACCCCCCATGTTGAGGGCACGCGGCCTGGTACGGCTCAGGAGGGGGGGGGGGCGCTCGTTCGTCCCCACCCCTTTCCTGGCCTGCCAGGCTGCGTGCTCGGATGAGGGTCTGACATGGATTTGGGGGGAACCCCCACGCCGTTTTTTCGGCGTGGGGAGTCCCTTTAAATCCATGCCAGGTCACGGAGCTAGCGCGGCGGCATTTACTGCCTACGCTAGCTACGTAACCTGAAGTTACGTTCTAAATGAACGGACTGCTCCGTGTGTGGGCAAGTCAGTTCATTTTCAAAAGTCCCGCGGACTTTTGGCCGGCGGATTACCCGCCGGAGAAGTCCGTGCGTGTGTGGGCAAGTCCACACGCTCGGAAAGTCCAGCGGACCCAGCTGGAAAGTCCGGCGGGATTGTCCGCTGGACTAAGTCCGCCGGCAAAAGTCCGTACGTGTGTACGCGGCATTATTTATACTGAAATTATTTTTTTCTAATAAGCATAGCTAGCAAAATTTCTGTTACCCACTCAGAGAATCCTTACAGTATGGCAGGCAGCATGATAGCTAGGCAGTAAAATACAAATTTGCTAAATTATGACCGCAATAAAATAAAAAACTTGATGGTGGACCTAAACAGTAAATGACCATGCCATTTCATTAACTATGGTTTATGCATGTCTTATTGTCTTATTGATTGATTCACATGACAACTTCATTGATACCTTTTTTGTATGATTTATGGTTTTGCTAATCACTGACCCCACACATGCAGCCATGCATTGCATGTGTGGGGGCAGTGATGAGCAAAACCATAAATCATACAAAAAAGGTATCGATGAAGTTGCCATGTGAATCAATCACTAAGACAATAAGACATGCATAAACCATAGTTGATGAAATGGTATACATTCACATTGTCGTTTTGGGGGGATGTTATGGGGACATTGTCCGCAGTCTCTGTCCATCTCTTGTATCAAGTCCACAGTCTCTGACCATCTCCTGTATTAAGTCTGCAGTCTCTGATCATCTCCTGTATTATGTCTGCAGTCTCTGATCATCTCCTGTATTATGTCTGCAGTCTCTGATCATCTCCTGTATTATGTCTGCAGTCGCTGATCCTCTCCTGTACTATGTCTGCAGTCTCTGACCATCTCCTGTATTATGTCTGCAGTCTCTGACAATCTCCTGTAGTATGTCTGCAGTCTCTGACCATCTCCTGTATTATGTCTGCAGTCTCTGACCATCTCCTGCATTATGTCTGCAGTCTCTGACCATCTCCTGTAGTATGTCTGCAGTCTCTGACTATCTCCTGTATTATGTCTGAAGTCTCTGACCATCTCCTGTATTATGTCTGCAGTCTCTGACCATCTCCTGTATTATGTCTGCAGTCTCTGACCATCTCCTGTATTATGTCTGCAGTCTCTGATCATCTCCTGTATCATGTCTGCAGTCTCTGACCATCTCCTGTATCATGTCTGCAGTCTCTGACCATCTCCTGTATCATGTCTGCAGTCTGTGATCATCTCCTGTATTATGTCTGCAGTCTCTGACCATCTCCTGCATTATGTCTGCAGTCTCTGATCATCTCTTGTATCATGTCTGCAGTCTCTGACCATCTCCTGTAGTCATTTGGGGGCAGTCTGGAGCTCCTCTTTAAGTTGTCTGCTGTGTTTACACTTTGCTACATGCAGGGAGTGTTGTCTTTTTTTTAAGAACAGATACAATTAAAAAAATTGAGTTCTTCTGAACGGTTGAATTTTTTGGATGAAAACCGTGCGCAGTAATCGTGAGGCATCGTGATGCATTGCGGAATCAAATCGTGAACAGCATAATCATAATCGAATCGTGAGGCCAGTGAAGATGCGCACCTCTACTGCCTCCTTGGGTAATACATGGGATGCATTTAAGGCCTACATTAGGGTGTGTTACCAGGTATCTATCTCGGGGCTAGGAAAAATGCAGCTATCACCATGGAAGAAGCTGAGACTAAAGTGCAAAATCTAGAATCACAATATGTCCTTACCCGTAACCTGATCACATATCTAGATATGCAATCTGCATACCAAGAGGTAATGCTCCTTAGGGTAACAAAAGCAAAGAAACAACAACTGGCACAAACCCAACACATCTTCGAGCAGGGGGAAAAAAATGTGAGGCTCCTGGCCTGGCTGGCCAAGGAGCAGCAACCGGCTACCTCTTTTGCTCAAATAAGGGATACAGACGGGACCATTATTGCGGACCTCACGGCCATCAATGCCCGATTTGCGTCTTACTATGAGGAACTATACTCATCTAGAGTCAGTTACTCACTAGGCAAGCTAACCTCCTTTCTTGACCGAATCAACTTTCCCAACCTCACGGATAATGCATCGCAAACAACTTGATAGTACTATAACACTCAAAAAAGTCCAACAGGCTGAGGGAGAGATGCAGGTGGGAAAGACCCCGGGAGTAGATGGCATCCCTCCAGAGTTTTATAAACAATATAGTGAACAACTGACACCCAAACTACATGAAATGATAGTTAAAATCCCTAAAAGACAAGACACTACCGGCTTCAATGGCAGACGCGGTCATACCAAAGCCAGGCAAGGACCCTGAGCTGTGTGCTTCCTACTGTCCTATCTCCCTGCTCAACGCAGATGCCAAGATTCTTACTAAGATCTTGGCTAAGCGACTGAATCTGGTCATACAAACCTTGGTACATGAGGACCAGACAGGGTTCATGCCAGGTAAAGGCACAGATATCAACTTACGGAGGTTGTACACAGTTCTGGGGGATTGTCTGACCCGGTCCGACGCAGTGGCCTCCCTTCATGCTGAAAAAGCATTTGACTCTGTAGAGTGGGTATATCTTTGGGAGGTCCTGCTGCTTTTTTTTTTTTCTTTGGCCCCAGATTCATTTCCTGTGTACAGGCCCTATTCACGTCCCTGAGGGCAAGGGTGCGTACTGTTTTTTTGGTCCTGTCATCTGCATTTGACCTCCATAGGGGCACCAGGCAGGGGTGCCCACTTTCCCCGGCCCTTTTTGCATTAGCAATAGAACCTATGGCAATCTAACTATGTTCTTGTCAGGTCACCCTGAGGCTAGGTGACAGATGCACACCGTAGGGATCAGGAGTGCACCGCAAGGTAGTGGACCCTATGGCTGACTGCAGCGGACGGGAGTCAAGGTGATATGGAAGACAGGGCCGCCGGACACCAAGACGGATCCCACCGGGGTTAGAGCGTAAGATTCCCTGGGGCGCGGAGTCTAAGAGCCAGCTGGTGTTCACCAGAGCCTCTAGTGGTGAGGATGGACTGGGCTGCAACTGGCTCCAGGTCGCGACCCCCAGGGTCCCCCAGCTCACACCCACAGTAGGCAACAGGAGGACACGGATAGTGAGGGATGAGCCAAGGTCAGGGCCACAAGCAGACAAGGACAGAAAGGTACACACCAAAGGTTCAGGGTCACAGGCAACCAGGGATAGTCAGGGACACGCCAGAAGGTCTGGGTCACAGGCAAACAGGGATAGTCAGGGACATGCCAAAGTCGGTAACAGAACAACTGAAGAGCACACGGCAGGTAACAGAAAGCCAAATACGCAAAGGTTGATCAGCAGGGTTGGCCTGCAGTGCACAGGTTAATATAGAGTCCTCTGATAGGAGCTAGGGTGGAGCCCTGCCAGAGGAGGGATTATAAAAGCAGTCAGGTGATGGTTGGCTGGTCTCTAGAGATGAACACATGGAGACAGGAAAGCAGACAACTCTATTGCATAACCATGACAGTACCCCCCCTCTTACGAGGCCTCCCCCTTCCCCGCCTGGGACCAGGTTTAGAACGGAACTTCAAATGAAACCTCCTCAACAGACGAGGTGCAAAGACCTCGGAAGCCGAAATCCACGACCTCTCCTCAGGGGACCAAACTCTTTCCAGTGCACGAGGTACTGGAGAATGCCTCTACAGAGTCTGGAGTCCAAAATCTGGCTAACCACATACTCCTGATTATCCTCAGAGACCGGTGCGACGGTAGAGAAAGGACGAGAGAACTTATTGAGGACTAAAGGCTTTAGAAGGGCAACATGGAAGGAGTTAGAGATTTTGATGCTTTTGGGAATCTGGAGCTTGAAACAAACCGGGTTCAGTTTAGAAGTTATGGTGTACGGACCAATGAATCTTGGGGCAAATTTGAGAGAAGGAACCCGGAGTTTGATGTTCCTGGTGGAGAGCCAGACCTTGTCTCCTGGCAGAACAGAAGGTGGCTTACGTCTGTGACGGTCAGCAAAACTCTTGAATTTATTGGCAGCTTTCTGGAGAGAATCATGAACATCAGCCCACACGGAATGGAATGATTTCTTAACAGTAGCCAAAGCTGGAATGTCAGAAGAACAGGTCATAGGAAGAGGGAGTTGAGGATGTCTTCTGTAAACAGTGACAAAGGGTGTTTTCTGAGAACTGACGTTGACATGATTATTGTGGGAGAACTCAGCCCACGGTAATAGTGATGCCCAATCATCATGATGGGAACCAAGGCAGGGGCAGAAGGGAGACTCTCCAAAAACGAGAAGTAAACTGCACACCCCTGTCCGAAACGACATGGGAAGGAACACCATGAAGGCGGAAAATCTCTCGTACAAAAATGGGAACCAAGGCAGGGGCAGAAGGGAGACCAGGAAGAGGAACAAAATGAGCCATCTTGGAGAACCGATCGATCACGGCCGTATTATTCTCCGACGGTGGAAGATCATTGATAAAATCCATGGCGATATGAGATCAGGGCTCCTTAGGAATGGGCAAGGGCATGAGAAGACCAGCAGGGGCTTTAGTGGAAGATTTAGACTGAGCACAGACGTGACAAGCCTTAACGTAGTTTTTAACATCCGAGCAGAGATTAGGCCACCAGTAGTGACGACTGATGAGCAGGAAGGATCGTGGGAACCCAGCATGACCTGCCCCCTTGGAATCATGTCCCCAACGAAGGATCTTAGCTCTTAGCTCCGTGGGAACAAAGGTCTTGCCAGGAGGAATTTTCGATTCCAGGGTGGTAGAATGGGCAACAATGCATGAGGTAGGAATGATCGGCTCAGGATCAGGGGTGGACTCCTCGTCCAAAGTGTCAAATGACCTAGAAAGCGCATCAGCCCGACCGTTGCAGGAACCAGGTTTGTACGTGATCGTGAATTTAAAACGGGAAAAGAAGAGACTCCACCTGGCCTGTCTGGGGTTCAGATGTTTAGCATTCTGTAGGTATTGTAGATTCTTGTGATCAGTAAAGATTGTTATGGAGTGAGGGGAACCTTCCAAGAGATGACGCCACTCCTCCAACACCAATTTAATTGCGAGAAGTTCCCGATCACCAATGGCATAATTTCTCTCTGCCTGAGAATTTTTTTTGGAGAAGAACGCACATGGTTGACGTTTCTTCTCAAAGAACTGAAGAAGCACAGCTCCCACCCCTATCAAAGAAGCATCTACTTCGATAAAAAATGGGTCCCCAGGATTTGGTCTCCTCAAGAGAGGTCCAGAGACAAAGGCCTGTTTCAGATCATGAAACGTGGAGACAGCCTCGGGAGGCCAGTCTTTAGCATTCACACCCTTGTTGGTCAAAGCAATAATAGGTGCGGCAATGGAAGAGTAATTCCTTATGAACTGCCTGTAATAGTTTGTGAAGCCAAGAAAGCGTTGTGTGGCCTTGAGGCTAGTGGGAAGGGGCCAGTTGGTAATGGCTGAGACCTTTCTGGGATCCATGCGAAGACCCAAACTAGAAACAAAACATCCCAGAAACAGGACCTCAGAACATTCAAAGGAACATTTCTCCATCTTGGCATAGAGATTATTCTCTTTAAGGCGCTGTAGTACGGTGCAAATTTGGTTTCTGTGAGCAGGCAGATTTTTGGAAAAGATGAGAATGTCATCCAGATAAATGACAACACACTAGTACAGTAGATCCCTAAAGATTTCATTGACAAAGTTCTGGAACACAGCAGGAGCATTACACAATCCAAAAGGCATAACCAGGTATTCGTAATGCCCGTCCCTAGTGTTAAATGCAGTCTTCCATTCGTCACCTTCTCGTATTCGAATGAGATTGTATGCACCTCTGAGATCCAACTTAGTGAAGATGGAAGCACCCTTCAACCTGTCGAATAGCTCAGATATTAGAGGTAAGGGGTAACGGTTTTTCATAGTCACTGCGTTTAAACCTCTACAGTCGATGCAGGGTCTGAGGGTACCATCCTTTTTGGCAACGAAAAAGAACCCTGCTCCTGCAGGCGAAGAGGATTTCCAGATGAAACCTCTCTCCAGATTCTCGGCGACATACTCAGACATGGCCTGGGTCTCTGGAATGGACAGAGGATAGGTACGACCCCTGGGAAGGGTTGCTCCAGGGACAAGATCAATAGCACAGTCAAAAGATCTGTGGGGAGGAAGCACCTCAGCAGACTTCTTACAGAACACATCCCGGTAATTGCTGTAAGCCGCGGGAAGATCAGACGATACGGATGTGGTAGCAATGGGAAGTTTCCCCTTGGGGGCCACCTTGAGAAGACAGGACGAGAAACACGAAGGACCCCAAACCAGGATCTGCCCAGAGACCCAGTCCACATGTGGAGAGTGGAGCTGTAGCCAAGGAAGGCCCAATACAATGGGGGTAGAGGCCTTGGGTAGAATGAGGAAGGAAATCCACTCCTGGTGGATTATCCCTACTGACATCCTAATAGGTAGCGTCTGAAAACGGATAGGGCCCCCTGGGAGCACTGTGCCATCAATAGCCGAGACTACCAGTGGTGTAGTGAGGGGAGAAAGGGTAAGCTTCATAGAAGCAGTTCTCCAGTCCATAAAATTGCAGACAGCCCCGGAGTCCAGATATGCTAGGACTGATTGGGGAGAAGTGCCTACAGGTAGGAACACCAGAAGAAGAAGACGAGAAGGTGATGTTTCTGGGTCCAGTACTCCACCTTCCAAATGTATTAGACCCGAGCGTTTCCTGGACGAAGCAAGCAGCAGTCACGAAAATGCCCCCACAATAAAGACACAAGCCCAGAGTTCTGCGTCTAGCGCGTTCTTCGGGGGTTAGTCTGGTCCGGCCCAGCTGCATGGGTTCCTCAGCAGGCAGAGGATGCTCCACAGGGCGACGGGGAAGGAGTTTAGGCTAACTAGGACCTAGGGGGTGCTGGCGTCTTTTTTCTAAGGACCTCTCCTGGAAACGAATGTCAATTTGATTGCATAAGGAAATTACATCGTCCAGACCGGCAGGGATAGCTCTTCCTGCTAATTCATCCTTCACTCGGTCAGAGAGGCCATGTAAAAAGGTTGGGACCAGGGCCTCATTGTTCCAGCTCAACTCAGCTGTGAGGATACGGAACTGAAGTGCATATTGTCCCACTGAACGAGATTCTTGGCGAAGGCGTAAAAGGGCACTAGCCGCAGAAGAAACCCGAGCTGGCTCCTCGAAGATATTTCGAAAGAGCTTCAAGAAATCGGACAGGCTCGAAACCACCGTATCATTTTTCTCCCACAGGGGGGCAGCCCAAGCTAAAGCTTTACCGGAGAGGAGGGAAATGATATAGGCAACCTTTGTCCGATCAGACAGAAAGTTTTGAGACTGGAGCTCAAAATGAATGGTGCATTGACTGAGGAAGCCCCTGCAGGCCTTGGAGTCCCCAGAGAAACGGGACGGAGCTGGCAGTAAATATGAATGCGTGGATGCGACTGATGCGTTAGGTGCAGCTGCTGGCTGTACTTGAGGCTGCGGGTTCGGGGCTCCCAAGGAAGCCTGCAGCTGCTCGAAGCGGGAAGCCAGATCTTGAAGGAACCGCATCACCTGAGTCTGATTGGATTCCTGGGTCTCGAGTCTCCGAACTATGCCCTGCAAAGGATCGTCTGCCGGAAGCGGCATGTCAGCTGGGTCCGTGGCTGATCAAACTTTCAGGTCACCCTGAGGCTAGGTGACAGATGCACACCGTAGGGATCAGGAGTGCACCGCAAGGTAGTGGACCCTATGGATGACTGCAGTGGACGGGAGTCAAGGTGATGTGGAAGACAGGGCCGCCGGACATCAAGACGGATCCCACCGGGGTTGGACCGTAATATTCCCTGGGGCGTGGAGTCTAAGAGCCAGCTGGTGTTCACCAGAGCCTCTAGTGGTGAGAATGGACTGGGCTGCAACTGGCTCCAGGTCGCGACCCCCAGGGTCCCCCAGCTCACACCCAGTAGGCAAGAGGAGGACAGGGATAGTGAGGGATGAGCCAAGGTCAGGGCCACAAGCAGACAAGGACAGCAAGGTACACGCCAAAGGTTCAGGGTCACAGGCAACCAGGGATAGTCAGGGACATGCCAGAAGGTCAGGGTCACAGGCAAACAGGGATAGTCAGGGACAAAGTCGGTAACAGAACAAATGAAGAGCACATGGCAGGTAACAGCCAAACACACAAAGGTTGATCATCAGGGTTGGCCTGCAGTGCACAGGTTAATATAGAGTCCTCTGATAGGAGCTAGGGTGGAGCCCTGCCAGAGTAGGGATTATAAAAGCAGTCAGGTGATGGTCGGCTGGTCTCTAGAGATGAACACATGGAGACAGGTAAGCAGACAACTCTATTGCATAACCATGACAGTTCTTCACCACTGGTCCGTAGCATCTCAATTGGCCCGGTTGAAGAAAAAATGTCACTATATGCGGATGACACCCTATTGTATCTTAGCAACACCAAAATTTCACTGTGAGAGGTCCTTCTGCTTATAGATGTTTTCGGTACCTATTCGGGCATTTGTATCAATTGGGGAAAGTCGGTCCTCTTTACACTAAATTCCAATTATGACAACCTACCAACAAATACTCCCCTACAAAGGGTCTCACCATTTAAATATCTAGGGGTCATTATACATAAAGATATATCTCATAATTTATCTCCCTTAACCTCACTCCGGTGATGTCCCTCCTAACTCAGAGATGCGCTGCGTGGAAAACGCTGCCCCTTACACTGGTAAGGAGGGTTAATTTGATAAAAATGTCAGTGCTTCCCAGATTTGTTTATCTTTTCAGACAAACACAGATCCCAATCCCACATGCCTTCTTTGATAAGCTAGACAGTGTGCTTCTCTCATTTATATGGAATGGTGGCACCCCAAGAATAGCTAAAACTACCCTACAAATACCAACTACTCTAGGAGGATTGGCAATGCCGTGCTTTATTAAGTACTACTGGGCGGCGGTGCTGGTGACGGTCAAGTGGTGGCTGGCAAAGGAACCGGCGAATCCTGCGGCTATGGTAGAGGCGGTATTGCTAGGATCCTATTTGGAACTTAGAAACTTGATACACCGAGGTCCTAGGTCTAACCCAAATATCACCCCATCGATATGGAATCAAAACACTGGCCGACATCACTTCAACGTCAGGCCTCTACACATTTGATGCTTTCAAAAGAGACAGAGGTGTGCCCAACCACATGTTTTTTCGCTACCTACAGCTCCTTCATGCATATCAAGCTCAGTTTCCCTTCCCTGTTAACTTAGTGACTAACAGGATTGAGCATGTGCTGAGCCTGGAGGAAGACAAAAAAAACACTATTGGTTCTCTACTCCGAATTGGCTGGGCTGGACACTTCCAAGGTGACCCAGTTGTTCTCCAGGTGGCAGACAGATATACCAACCCTCGCTGATGATGATGGGGAGGAGGGGATCCAGAAATACCTTCCCCTCATGGTCTCAGCGAGGGACAGGTTCACCCAACTCAAGTTTATAGCCCGAGCATATTACACCACGGAACGTCTAGCCAGAATCTATCCCACCAGCAGCCCGCTCTGCCCCAAATGCAACACGGAGGTAGGTTCATTTATACATATCACATGGTCCTGTCAGCACATTCAGTCTTTTTGGCATGGAGTACTCACAGATATTAACTCAATCAGCAAGCTACATGTCCCTTGTGATCGAATTCCTTTACTCTTAGGTATTGTTGATACACTTGAAACCACCCAATCCAAAAAACTGTTTGTGTTTTACACAGCCCTCTACGCCAGGAAAGCGATACCCTTGAAATCGAAAGACCCTGCTCCCCCATTAGTGCAACAATGGAGATCCTTGGTAGACGCAGCTTTACCCCTGTATAAATTAACCTATGCAGGATGCAATTACCCCAAAAAATTTGAAAAATATGGGCGGCAGGAAAGGAGTTAAGGGGTTAAGGAAAAGAGCTTGAGTTTGGACGAGGTTTGGAGTCAGGCATTGAATGATCAGATGAGAAGCTGAACTGAAAATGAGGCGGTCCCCCCCACCTTTTAATATCTATTAATAACCCGTTAATAGGATAAACTAGAGAACTAAAGAGTTGCTTAACCAACGGGACCCCCGTCTACTAACTTTGCCAATCCTAGACATAAATTGGTGGGGCCCCCAAGCAAGGTAATACCACTCTAGACTATAATAATAGGCTGCTTGTGATATTATTTGTACTGTATATGTGTACTGCTGAGAATGTTCCAGTGTATCTGTTTTAGTTGTTTTCTTCAAAATAAATAAACTTTACTGTTAAAAAAAATTACCCCATCATATTGCCACCATTATACTGCCACCATCAAAATTGCCCTATCAAAACTGCCCCATCTTATTGCCCTCATCAAAATTACCCCATCAAAATTTCCCCATTATACTGCCACCATCAAAATTGCCCTATTATACTACCACCATCAAAATTGCCCCCTCATACTGCCACCATCATATGGCCCCTATCAAAATTGCTCCATCCTATTGTCCCATCGAAATTACCCCATCATATTGCTCCCATCAAATTTGCCCCATCATATTGCCCCCATCAAAATTGCCCCATTATACTTCCACCATCAAAATTGCTCCATTATACTTCCACCATCAAAATTGATCCATCAAAATTGCCCCATCAAAACTGCCCCATCCTATTGCCCCATCCTATTGCCCCATTATACTGCCACCATCAAAATTACCCCATCAAAACTGCCCCATTATAAGGCCCCATCAAACTGCCCCGTCAAACTGGCCCCATCATATTGCCACCAACAAAATTGCCCCATCAAAACTGCCCTATCAAAAATGCCCCATCTTATTGCCCTCATCAAAATTACCCCATCAAAATTTCCCCATTATACTGCCACCATCAAAATTGCCCTATTATACTACCGCCATCAAAATTGCCCCCCTCATACTGCCACCATCATATGGCCCCTATCAAAATTGCTCCATCCTATTGTCCCATCGAAATTACCCCATCATATTGCTCCCATCAAATTTGCCCCATCCTATTGCCCCATCAAATTGCCCCATTATACTGCCACCATCAAAATTACCCCATCAAAACTGCCCCATTATATTGCCCCATCAAACTGCCCCGTCAAACTGGCCCCATCATATTGCCACCAACAAAATTGCCCCATCAAAACTGCCCCATAAAAACTGCCCATTAAACTGCCCCCATCAAAACTGCCCCCATCAAAACTGCCCCATCAAAACTGCCCCCATCAAAATTTCCCCCATCAAAATGTCCCCCATCAAAATTTCCCCCATCAGAATTGTCCCCATCAAAATTGCCCCCATCAAAACTGCCCCATCCATATTGCCCCCATCATATTCCTCTATTATAAATCAGTACATTGTGTGGCTCCAGCCCGCTCCCCCACTACCCATCACTGTGTATAAGAAGCTTTGGTAACCATGGCAACAAAAGCCTGGCTGCCCTTATTTAAAATGGCGCTGGCCGCCTTGCATCTCGTAATTTCCGGTTTTGAAATAACACAATGCTACGGCCCAGCAATGCCTATTGCCTCCTAGGATTGACGACAAACATCTCCCAGGAGGCATTGCAGAAAGGAAACAAAGCATTCAGCCATGACCCAGCACAGGAAATATAATCCTGAATATAACAGTGAGTTTAAAAAAACAGTGAGTTTAAAAAAAATGACATGCCAATTCTTTTTAAGCGCACACAGCGACTGTGGATACCAAATACTTTAAAATATGGGTGGAACTCTGCTTTAACAACTTTTTGGCACAATATATCCATGTATACACTCAGATACAGTCAAGGGCTGAGGTATACTAAGTCACCTTTTTATATCAGAATCTCCCCTTCACATCAGAAGTTCCCCCTTGCACATCAGGTGTCCCACTTCACATTAAAGTCCCCTCTTTCGGGGGGCATATCTGTACAAGTGTCGGGTACCCCTGGAGCACAGGCAGGAAAGCCGACCTTAACACAAATTATAACCTGTCATGCCTCACTTACCATGCAAATAAACATTCTCCGAATTGACTTATCAAGGATGATGTTCATAAGGTTCATTACTGTATCGCCAATGCAAAGCAGTGCATTAGCGCTGTAGAAGATGATTTAAACCCCCTCATGGTGTCTGTCCTCTGACGTGGTAGTGGACCACAGGTCCCAGGTAGTCAAGCTGGGAGATATTGAGGATTGACTCTGTCGCAACAATCTCTGGTTCCTAAGCTTTCCAGAGGGTTCCGAGGGCAAACATCGTGAAGAATTCCTACTTACCTGGTTGAAACACACCTTTGGGGAAGAATGCTTTTCCCACGTTTGCAATCGAAAGAATGTTGAGGGCACCACTGAGGGCCCCCCACCAGGGCGGTATCCAAGACCACTACTGGCTTGCTTCCTATACTTCAGGAATAAAGAAATAATCCTACAACATGCTCGGAATATGCCTAAATTGCTTTATAACAATAATCATTTTAAGCATTTTTCCTGATTTCTATGTGGCAATGCAGAAACAGTGGAAGAAGAGGGGGAATTTTGTTACTGTTACTGTGCCTCCATCCCTAATTTGGAAATTGTAGTGAGGAGTTTGGAACTTTGAATGAGGCCATGGACAAAGTGGAGGTGACTAGAATAAAGGTACATATTTATTGATCAAGTGAAATGGTTTGTTTTGCTGCTCAGAACATTTACACCCTTCTCTTGATCTCCGGCTGGATGAGGAAGAATTCCCCCTCTAGGGTGATATTGTTGCACTGTTGTTTAGGGAAGAGGCCTGTAGAATGTTTGGGACTGTGGGCAGGGTGGGGGGGTTTGGGGACACGATCCTATGTTTTACTGTACTTGGATACTTTTGCTGTTTTAGTTATGCTTTTTATTTTAGCCCACACCAAGGACAATGTACAGAGAGTACATGCTTTCCACCAATATCTCCATAGGTTATGGATCTGGATATTGCTATCTATTTTTGCCAGAAAGCCATTTGCCACTGCACCCTAATGGTCAGTACCATGATGTAGTTAATCATTGTTATGGCTCCAAATATCCAAACCCTTAATATACTCTCATGGAATGTGAGGGGTCTCAATTGTAAGATTAAGCATGCGTAATGCCTCGTACACACGCTCGGACTTTCCCGCGGGAATGTCCGCCGGACTTAGTCCGGCAGACAAACCGCCGGACCTTCCAGCGGGGCTTCGCTGGACTTTCCGAGCGTGTGACTTGCCCACACACGCCCGGACCTTTCCGGCGGACAATCCGCGGGAAAATCCATGGGACTTTTGAAAATGAACGGACTTGCCCACACACGGAGCAAAGTCCGTTCATTTAGAACGTAACTGCAGGTAGACGGGACTAGCGAAGGCAGTGACTGCTGCCGTGCTAGCCCCGTCACCTGGCATGGATTTAAAGGGAATCCCTACGCCGAAAAAACGTCGTGGGGGTCCCCCCCAAATCCATCTCAGACCCTTATCCGAGCACGCAGCCCGGCCAGCAAGGAAAGGGGTGGGGACGAGCGAGCGCCCCTCCTGAGCCGTACCAGGCCGCGTGCCCTCAACATGGGGGGGTGCCCTGGGGAAAGGGGGGCCTTGCGGCCCCCCCACCCCAAAGCACCTTGTCCCCATGTTGATGAGGACAAGGGCCTCTTCCCCACAACCCTGGCCGTTGGTTGTCGGGGTCTGTGGGCAGAGAAAAATGTTCAGGAAATCTAGTCAGTACCGGTGCATTATGGCTGGCTTGGGATACTTCCCTGGGTCTAAGGAAACCAAAGAAACTCAAAAAGATGGCTGCTGTGAGTTCAAGGCTGGGACCTGTGCCAAAAGGCGAAAGGGACAACAAATCTGAAATCCCTGAGACTGGCCGGTGATCAGTAAACGTGTCAAACGTGACTGTCCCTGACTCTTTTGTATACCCCTTCAAAACGGCTTTGATAGGATGAGCCGCAAAAATGGACGGTCTATCAGGATCTTGAAGTGACAAGAAGTGCTGAATACCTGAGAAATAATTCATTCATTTGTGGGAACTTTGAGTGGAGAGTGAAAAACAGTTTTTGATTGCGGTGTTTTTTAGGTTCTTTTTGCGGTCTTTCCTTGCAGCTTTCTTTATAGCTTTTCTGTCACTTTTTAACAGCCTTTTTTTTCTTTGCTTCCTTCGGACTACTAATTAAGGGGATTGGTTAATTGATCACAGGTGCTTCAGGCCCTATATAACTTTCTGTAGAACTCATTTTGAGCCTGCTCATCTTTAAGCTTGCCACCTTTTTGCTTGCTGGAACTCTGACCAAGTGGAACTGGATTAAGTGATGAGTTAAAAACAGGAGGTTATAACAGGAGTCATTAAACCTGTAAGTAACATCTGAAATTTCCTGTTTGTAATATTATTATTGTACCTGGGAAAATGGGGGTTAGCAAGATTGAAGGTTTTGTGCAGTGCACAGTGTGCCACATGTATACAACAATGGAGCAACAGCTCCAGGATGGATACACGTGTGACAGATGTGAGCGGGTTGCCCTTCTAGAAGCTCACATTAGAGATCTGTAGGAGCAAATTGCAACACTGGGCAGAGCTGACAATCTTGAAAGGGGTCCTCAGTGGAGCGTGGGGTTAATGGGAAGGGTGGGGGGTAAGTCAGGATTATCAGGTAGGAAGATGGGTTAGTACCGTTAGAGGGAGTGGTAAGGGCTCACAGAAAGGAAGGCCAGCCCTGTGTTTGAGCACCCTAACATATTTGCCAAGTTGGGTGAAGACGTGGGGGTATCAAGCTCAGAGGTGGCAGCCCTAGATATCACTGCTCCCCCTAACATCCGGGAGAGCAACCCATCTAGTAGGGGTGGTGAGGGGAGTGCAGGTAGGCCTCGACAGTTGGTGGTAATAGGGGATTCTATAATCCGAAGGACTGATAGAATAATTTGTCGCCAGGATCACCTCAAACAAATGGTTTTCTGTCTCCCTGGTGCCAGGGTTCGGCATGTGGTGGACAAGGTTGATGAAATACTGTGAGGGACTGGGCATGACCCAGCTGTCTTGGTCCACATTGGAACCAATGACAGATTATATGGAAGGTGGAGACTCCTTAAGAACCAATTTAAAGAAATAGGCTGCAAGTTGAAGAGAAGGAGCTCCAAGGTGATATTCTCTGAAATATTGCCTGTTCCATGCGCAACACAGGAAAGGAAGGGGGCGATTAGAGAGCTGAATGCATGGCTAAAGACCTGGTGTAAGGAGAAGGGATTTGGGTTTTTAGAGCACTGGGCTGACTCTTCATTGGAATGCAATCTATATGCTAAATTGAAGGGGGCCTTCTGTGCTGGGGGAGAGGTTTATGGGAAGGCTGGAGGAGTATTTAAACTAGGAGTGTGGGGGGAAGGTGAATTATATTATAATGGGTCAGACAGGGGTCAGCCCCTATTGGTGGGTGGAATGGGGATAGATGGGGGAGGGCTATGGCAGATAAAATGAAGGTTCCTATGTTACAAGCAATCATTGGAAATTGTACTATTTGTACCAAAATAAAAAATATGCAACATAAGTGCAAAATGTGACAATGAATTAAAGTGTTTGTTCACCAATGCCAAAATAGGTGAGTTGGAAGCTCTCGTGCATTGGGAGAACTATGATCTAATTGGTATTGCTGAATATTGGCTTCATTCTTCTCATGACTGGGCTATTAATATTCCTGGCTATGCTCTCTTTCGGAAAGACAGGGTAAAACGGAGGGGTGGTGGTGTCTGTCTCTATGTGAGAACTGATCTCAAAGGGAGTGTGAAAGAGGACCTAGTTGATGGAGAGTGTGATGAGTCTGAAGTATTATGGGTGGAACTGTACATGGGTGTGCGTACTCCAAAGGTTGTCATTGGAGTTGGTTGTAGACCTCACAGTGTTAGCGAGGAGGTAGAGACTCGTTGCACAGATGGAAAGGGCTGCAAGGGCTGGGACAATGATAATAATGGGGGATTTTAAATTGACTGGAGTAATGGCACTGCTGGGACAGTTAAAGGGCAAAAATGTATAAACCTATTACAAGACAATTTTATGGTCCAGTTGGACCTGGTAATCTCAAACCATGCAGCGCTTATTATCAATATTCATATAAAAGAGCATCTGGGTAGCAGTGACCATAACATGATCTCATTTAATGTTAGCTGTAAGCAACAAACACATACGAGTAATAGGGATGAGCTCTCTGTTTGAGTCAACAAACTAGTCCGATGGAGCCACGCACACTACGTTATTACGTCACTTCCGGAAGGTCGGTGGAGCGCAGCTGGAGCGCAAATCGCCCTCTAACAGCTCACACGCTTCCTGGAAACACGGATTTTTGCATACCCAGCTGCCCTAGCTTAAAGCCCTGCCTAGTGGGCAAGTGTAACTGGGTTTATTTCAGTTTTTGGCTGCATGTTTTTTTTAATAAATTTTTACATAAAAAGGAAGTTATTATACTTTTTGAACCAGCTGCACTATGGGAGTGTTTTTGCTTTTCCCTTTATGAGGACTATACTAAACACACCATAATACCCCAAGTGCCTTAAACATCGGGGATACCCCATTACTGGATCATCTGAACTTGGAGCCAGGACCATCCAGAGTGTGACCTATACGCGTATTACCCCTGCAGGGGTGCAGGGATCTGGTGAGTGGGGAATCTTGAGGAGGAGCACCTGAGTCCCCCAGAATATCTGCAAGCACAACAAGTCACTGTTATTTCCTGCTACTGGATGTACCAAGCTCCACAGTTTTCACTTTGGACTCTTATGTCGATATAATCATTGTTTAGTGGACGTTTTGCTTATTATTGCTCCTTTTTCCATTATCAAATACGGTTGCGGTTTAAAACGCACGCTCAATGCGTTGCCTTTATATGTTGGTTAACACGCCACTGTGTCAGATTATAGAACTCTGTGTTGTGGAGACCTCTATATAATTATTAACCTGGGTTGACTATACAACTATATATATGCTACTAATGCATATATATTGTAGCAGAGCGTCCCAGAGAGAGCCAGGAGAAGTCTTGTTCGGGGTTTATACATCTCCCAGGCTCCTCTCATACACATTCAGAGGTCTCTGATACATGATCCAGTTCGGATCTTAGTCCTCCTCTCCAGGCTAATTTAAGCTCACCTGAGCAAACAGCCTTTGCTCTCTGCCTGGGACACAGACATGGATGGTTTGTGAGGAGCCAAAAGGTTGGTAAAGCGCTTTAAAAATTTATACAGAAACTGACAAGCGGTAGGCTTGCTCAGCCTGGTAGTGAGGGCAAGTGTATGGTGTAGTTAGAGCCGAGACACGGCTAGGACTTTTGTTTTGTTATTTCTGTTTTGATATGTTTTCTGGAAGACTGTGCAGCACCTGTGTATGGACTTGTATTTAAAACAAATAAACCCAGCACTGTTTTCACTACCTCAAGCGGATTTGGTATCTGTGCCTAAATAAATAGCTCATCCCAAGGAGCTTTATACCTGCTACCTGTCCCCCAGGTTACATATGGTGGATTTCAGCGGGCAGCTGTAGTAAGTTACTACTTAAAAGGCCAGTACCTAGAGTGACTAAACATGGAGGAAATCCTAAAACAGTTGATGATATCCAACGCTGCACATCAGCAAGCAACCGCTGAACAGCAGAAAACAAATGCTGCACTACAGCAAGCAAACGCTGCACAGCAGAAAACAAACGCTGCACTCCACGCTGCACAACAGCAAGCAAACGCTGAACATCAGCAAGCAACCGCTGAACAGCAGAAAACGAACGCTGCACTCCATGCGGCACACCAGCAAGCTAATGCTATCGCACAGGAGCAATCGCAGAGGCTGTTTGAACAGCTAGCCACTGATGCAAAAGCAGATAGGAAAACCTTGTCTGAGGTTGTGGAGACAATAGCACAGTGGTCACCTGCTAACTTTGATAATATTGGAGACAAGCCTTCAGCCATCCATGTGGCTTGCTTTTTGTCTAAGATGACTACAGATGATGATCCAGAGGCCTTTCTGCTAACATTTGAACGGACCGATGAGAGGGAAGGTTGGCCTAAAACCCAGTGGGCAGGACTGGTCGCCCCGTTGCTTACTGGGGAATCGCAGAAGGCCTACTATGATTTGGAGTCAGCAGAAGCAGCAGACTATGAAAAGGTCAAACAGGAAATACTGGCACGACTTGGTGTCACTTTGGCAGTTCGAGCACAGCGGGTCCACATCTGGTCCTTCCAAGACGAGAAGCCCCCAATATCGCAGATGTTCGACCTAATTCACCTGGTGAGGAAATGGCTACAGCCGGAGTCCCTGTCTGGGCCACAAATAGTGGAGCGTGTGGTCATGGACCAGTTCCTGAAGTCACTACCAATTCCCCTGCAGGAGTGGGTGAGTCAAGGAGGCCCCAATTCGGCGACCCACCTGGTGGAACTTGTTGAAAGATAGTTTGCTGCAAAGAACCTGGTCACCACCCCTACAGCCGCACGGACTTTCCACCCAAAGCCACGGTCTCCCCAGGCAACCGGTAAGACTGTTCCAGGGGAAGTGGGTGGTAAGCATGGCAAGGAAATAGGGGGGAGGATTTTTGGTGCCAGGACTGAAGCTTGGCATCCCAATCAAGGGAACCCAGTGTCTGTCAGCAAACCAAACTGGGGAAACGTCAGGTGTTTTCGTTGCCAAGAAATGGGACATGTTGCGACAAATTGTCCATTGACAGATGAACCAATGCAGTGTGATTTATCTATTAGAAGGCAGTCTATGTTTGCAGCGGTTTCATGCACTGCAACGCCAAATATGAGAAAACCAATGTGCCAAATGACTGTGAATGATAAGCCTATTACAGCCTTGCTGGACTCTGGAAGTCTAGTGACTTTGGTTACAGCTGAAATGATTGAACCTGTGAATTATCATGCTAAAAATATTGCTGTGATCTGTAATACCCGGGAGTATCCTGTAACCACTGTTCAGTTTAAAACTGGTTTAGGTACAGTGACCCATCCGGTTGGACTTGTTCCCCACTTGGTGCATGAGGCCATCATTGGTAGGGACTTCCCTAAGTTTTGGGAACTGTGGGATCATCCCAACTCGGTCGCAGTACCTGACTCAGTCGCAGAGCCAGAATTCCTGGCCACTACTGACAATGTGGGTTCAGGGGACTCTTCTCAGGGCTCCCCGGCTTTTCCTCTATCGGTTATGGCAGGAGAGCTGGAGGACCCTGAGGAGGTCCCCACTACCAGTAGACCCGGACAGCCGTCTGCTGACCCCGAGCCTATGTTAGAGTTTGATGACCTTAATGTGCATAAGGAAAATTTTGGTACTGAGCAGAGAAAAGACCATACCCTTTCCAGGGCCTGGGAAAATGTAATGGTGATTAATGATGTACCTGTCGAACCCGGGGACAGCCCCTGTTTTCCGTATTTCAGCAGCAATGAGGATTTACTATATCATGTATGTAAAATGAATGATGAAGTGGTTGAACAGTTGGTGGTCCCTAAGCCATACAGACGGCTGGTGTTAGAACTTGCCCATGGGCACTTGCTAGGAGGCCATTTAGGGGTTGAAAAAACTACTGAAAGGGTGTTGCACAGGTTTTACTGGCCCGGGATACAGAAAGATGTTAAGAATTATTGTCAATCCTGTCCTGTGTGTCAGATGTCAGCCCCACTATCCCACTTCCGAAGTCCTTTAGTGCCCTTGCCTATCATTGAAGTGCCCTTTGAGAGGGTTGCCATGGACCTTGTGGGCCCACTTCCCAAGTCTGCCCGGGGTCATCAGCATATCCTTGTAATCATGGATTATGCTACCCGTTACCCTGAAGCAGTTCCCTTACGTGCCGCGTCTGCTAAAAACATTGCCAAAGAACTGTTTATGGTGTTCAGTCGGGTTGGCATCCCGAAAGAAATCCTTACAGACCAGGGCACCCCGTTTATGTCGCGAATAACTAGGGAGCTCTGCAAGTTATTTAACCACTTCAGCCCGGACCAATTGGCAGCCAAAGGACCAGGCCCCTTTTTGCGATTCGGCACTGCGTCGCTTTAACTGACAATTGCGCGGTCGTGCGACGTGGCTCCCAAACAAAATTGGCGTCCTTTTTTTCCCACAAATAGAGCTTTCTTTTGGTGGTATTTGATCGCCCCTGCGGTTTTTATTTTTTGCGCTATAAACAAAAATAGAGCGACAATTTTGAAAAAAATGCAATATTTTTTACTTTTTGCTATAATAACTATCCCCAAAAAATATATAAAAAAACTTTTTTTTCCCTCAGTTTAGGCCGATACGAATTCTTCTACATATTTTTGGTAAAAAAAAATCGCAATTAGCGATTATTGATTAGTTTGCGCAAAAGTTATAGCGTTTACAAAATAGGGGATAGTTTTATAGCATTTTTATTAATATTTTTTTTTTATACTAGTAATGGTGGCGATCAGCGATTTTTATTGTGACTGCGACATTATGGCGGACACATCGGACATGTGAAGGAGTTGTAGTGAAGGAGTTAACCACTAGGGGGCGGGGAGGAGTCAGTGTGACGTGTTGTGTTTTTTTTTACAGTAGGGGGTGTGGCTGTACGTCTGACGTCATTGATCGGCTTTCCCGATGACAGGGAACAGCCGATCAATGACAGGCAGAGTAGGAAGCGCGGGGAGAGGTTTGTTTACACAAACCTCTCCCCGTTCTTCAGCTCCGTAACCCGATCGCGGGATACCAGCGGCGATCGGGTCCGCTGGTCCCGCGGCCGTGGTCACGGAGCTCCCGACCGAGTCGCGAGCGTGCCGCTGGCGGCGCGCGCGCGACCCACGGGCAGGCAACTTAAAGGGGATGTACCCGTATGTGCTTTTGCCTGCCCGTGCCATTCTGTAGACGTATATCTACATGAGGCGGTCGGGAAGCGGTTAAGGTGACACAGCTGCGAACCTCAGTGTATCATACTCAAACGGATGGCTTAGTGGAACGCTTCAATAAGACGTTAAAGAGCTTGTTAAAAAAGGTTGTGGACAAGGATGGGAAAAACTGGGACTTCCTGATACCATACTTGATGTTTGCCATCAGGGAGGTTCCCCAGTCCTCTACGGGGTACTCCCCATTTGAGTTGCTTTATGGGAGACACCCTCGGGGACTCTTAGACATAGCCAAAGAAACTTGGGAGGGAGAACAGACACCCCATAAAAGTGTCATTGAGCATATTGCTAAAATGCAGGAGAGGATTGCAGCAATCATGCCAGTGGTAAAAGAACACTTACTGCAGGCCCAGGCAGCCCAACAAAGAATATACAACAGAGGGGCCCAACTCCGTGTTTTCTCACCTGGTGACAGGGTCCTGGTGTTAGTTCCCACTGTTGAGAGCAAGTTCCTGGCTAAGTGGCAGGGTCCCTTTGAAGTAATTGAGAGAGTTGGGGAGGTCAACTACAAGGTTTATCAACCAGGAAAAAGGAAGCCCGAACAGGTTTACCATATAAACCTGTTAAAACCCTGGAAGGATAGAATGGCGTTAACTGCGAGGCCTCTCCCAGTAACGCCTACGGGTACTGAGTCCCCTCTAATCCCTGAGGTCACGATTCCAGACACCCTCTCATATTCCCAAAAACCTGGGGTACGTGTCAAGCTCAAACCTTACCAAATTCCTGAAGCGAGGAGAAAGGACATCAGCAATGAAGTTAAAAAAATGTTGGCGCTAGATGTCATTGAGGAATCCAATAGTGACTGGTCTAGCCCTATCGTGTTAGTCCCAAAACCGGATGGCACTTGGAGGTTCTGTAACGACTTCAGGAGGCTTAATGCGGTGACAAAGTTTGACACATACCCAATGCCCAGAGTAGACGAACTTATAGACCGACTTGGCAAGGCTCGCTATCTTACCACTTTGGACTTGACAAAAGGGTATTGGCAAATACCCCTAACTGGTAGCGCCAAAGAGAAGACTGCGTTTGTGACCCCAGACGGTTCCTTTCAATATAAAAAAATGCCTTTTGGGTTGCAAAATGCCCCCGCGACATTTCAGAGGGCCATGGACAGGACCCTAAAACCCCACCGACGATATGCAGCAGCCTATCTAGATGACATAGTGGTACATAGTACTGATTGGGAGTCTCACTTGCCTCGTGTCCAGGCTGTTCTTGATTCCCTCTTCAAAGAAGGTTTTACGGCAAATCCAAAAAAATGTGGCATTGGTCTGGAGGAAGCTAAGTATTTGGGCTACACTATTGGCTGTGGTGTCATAAAACCTCAAGTGAGTAAAATAGCAGCCATCCAGGGATGGCCACGCCCTGCAAACAAAAAGCAGGTCAGGGCCTTTCTTGGTATTGCGGGGTATTATAGAAGATTTATCCCAAATTTTGCAACTATAGCTGCCCCTCTAACAGACCGTACGAAAAGGGAAAGACTCTGTAATGGTGAAATGGTCCCCAGTAGCAGAGGAGTCTTTCCAGGTCCTGAAGAAGGCTCTGTGTGCACAGCCAGTACTGTACTCTCCTGATTTCTCCAGAGAGTTTTTGGTTCAGACGGATGCGTCTGATGTTGGTATCGGGGCGGTACTATCACAGGTATACAATGGGGAAGAACACCCTGTTGTGTACCTAAGCAGAAAGCTCAATGACCATGAGAAAAAGTATGCAGTCATTGAAAAAGAATGTTTAGCCATAAAATGGGCCGTGGACGCACTCAGGTACTATTTGTTAGGGCGCCAGTTTGACTTAATAACTGACCATGCTCCCCTGAAATGGATGGCCCAAAAGAAGGAGACTAATAGACGGGTGAACCGGTGGTTTTTGGCTCTACAGGATTACTCCTTCACCATAAAACACAGGCCAGGTGTGGAGATGGGGAATGTAGATGCCCTGTCCCGTGTTCACTCCTGTTGGGCCACAGGTGTTCCAACCCTGGGGTTGAAACAAGGGGGGAGGATATGTAGCAGAGCGTCCCAGAGAGAGCCAGGAGAAGTCTTGTTCGGGGTTTATACATCTCCCAGGCTCCTCTCATACACATTCAGAGGTCTCTGATACATGATCCAGTTCGGATCTTAGTCCTCCTCTCCAGGCTAATTTAAGCTCACCTGAGCAAACAGCCTTTGCTCTCTGCCTGGGACACAGACATGGATGGTTTGTGAGGAGCCAAAAGGTTGGTAAAGCGCTTTAAAACTTTATACAGAAACTGACAAGCGGTAGGCTTGCTCAGCCTGGTAGTGAGGGCAAGTGTATGGTGTAGTTAGAGCCGAGACACGGCTAGGACTTTTGTTTTGTTATTTCTGTTTTGATATGTTTTCTGGAAGACTGTGCAGCACCTGTGTATGGACTTGTATTTAAAACAAATAAACCCAGCACTGTTTTCACTACCTCAAGTGGATTTGGTATCTGTGCCTAAATAAACAGCTCATCCCAAGGAGCTTTATACCTGCTACCTGTCCCCCAGGTTACAATATCTATAGTTTTACCATACACGTTCTTTTCACATTTTTTACTTTATTGCTATTTTGGTTTATCACCTGCACTAGGTGGACACTTGTGTGAAAAACTATATATAGCACCCTTCATTGAGACTGGATGGTGCATAGTATCTTTTGCCACTTTACTCAACACCTGATTCAGGTGTGCATGCACTGGTAACTAATCACCAGTGAGTCACGTTGTTCTACTTATTTGTTTTGTTTCACTTATATCGGTTTTTGTTTTTTAGGCATCTAGCTAGACTTGCCTTTTTGTGTACTATAGATATCCTAGTGGTACACTAGGCAGGCACAACTATTATTGCACATGTGTACATATCACACACTGGTGGAAAATGATTTATAGCCACTAACAGAGAGGCACTTATTATATTATTACTATCATTATTAATTTTTACTGTACCCCTATCTCCATAGTTTTGGAGTAGTGGTATTCACGATACACTTTTGCGTCATAGGTAGCGCCGTTGACCTCATTATTTACTACTTACTTTCTAAAAAATACAGGGAACCCTTTTTTCTTGGGGTGGCTGCAACCTTAGAACACTTTTTCCTAAGCACGGCATTGCATACATATAATTTATCAGATTTATATCCTTCCCATCTAATACACCCTTCTTGACATTAGCAAGGATAAAGTGGGCAGAGGACACAGGAGGCAAGACCGCTAGTGGAGAAGGAGCTGCCATAGGTAACGGCATGTTGGAATTACCTGAAGAGGTGGCAGGTAGTACAGGGGCTATAGGAGCAGATGAAACTATCACTCCAGCGGGCCTCAATCATCACCATCTATCTTGTAGTCATTGCACAGATGTAGAGAGAGTATTTAGTACTGCATCAATCTGGGTCAGTGAGGTGAGCAAGGAAACGTATGCCACGCTAGTAGATGGCAGTGGCTGGGATGGATTTGGAAATGGCAATTTAAATAATTCTGCTTTCCTAGCTGTGGCCGAGAAGGGAATGCCCCTGCATCGAAGTTCCACTATGAGCCTGGTACGGTCCAACTCCTCAGGGATGGAACGCTACCATGTTCTGAACCCCTAACCAGAGTGGGGGGGGAAGGTGAATTTGTCGCTCTCCGAGACATGCAACAATTTCTGAATCTGTGGAGAAAAACCAACTAGACACAATTAAAATATAATCAGAAATGATTAGCTAAAATAACACCCCTTGCGACTAACTATAACTGTAGATGTGGGTGTTGCAACAAAACACAACAAAAATAGCGCGTGAGGATGAACCTAGTGACCGTAACCCCCAGTGTGTATGCAGTAAGCGAGCCCGAGTATCCTGTAGCGCAAGGGCAGCCAATTAAAAACGAACACTCAGGGCTTGATACCTACAGACCTTGGTAGGTAGAAATAGGCATGTAACAAGGTGAACGTGCAGTAACAAGTGTGCTACCAGTGAGGCAACCCCCAATGCAGCGTTTCAGCTCAATCCTATGAAGATAACTAAGTGCTAATGTGGCTAGATACTGACATAAACCCAGTAACAACAATATATGAGCAGCCCATCATAGACAATGAAGAAATAACATTGCAAAGTGCATTATATTGTTACTGTATTGTATACAGCACAATATATTATTGCACACAATCCTGCTGAAAGCTATTTTTTTTTACCTATGTAGCATGACAAAGCACAGTCATGCTATAACAAAGCCTCAAAGAATTTGTATTCTCTAGGAATTCAGTGTTATGCACCCAGCTCAGCTGTGAGCAAACAATTCCTAACTCCCTGCGCAAAGAAGATCCAAATACACAGAGCTTAAAGCAACTCTGTAGTGCTCAGCGCAGGATGGGAATACAGCACACACCAGACAGTGATGCTGACCAGAATAACATGCCCATCCACATGTTACAGCATCATCTCAGCACCTCTCCCCCAAGCTTCCCAGGCCCCTAGCCTACCTCCTGCCAGAAAGATCAATCACTCTGACACACTAGATCCCCGCACGCCAGCCAGGACACAGAGCCAGGTGAGAACTGGAAGGGGGACAGAGCGTCCGCACTGCCTGACACCACGATCTTATAGAAACCAGAACCGGAAGTGACGTAGCCGAATTTCACCCGGAACAAAGCGGAGAACCAGCCATTGACCCTGTAGGAAAGAACGGGGGATTATAAGCCCCGGACTCCTCCTACAAACTCAGGCTAGCCAATGGCCAGCCTTCTAACATATCTTCCCAGATTTTTTTTTACATATATTCTGCCATGCCCTGATAAATAAATATGCTACTCTCATCATTTCTCTGGGGCTCTAAGCTGCCCAGGATCTCACTAGAGACGTTACACTTGCCCATTCAGATGGGTGGTCTAGCCTTACCGAAACTCCAATGTTATCTAGCATCCCAGCTAACACATATTCATTGGTGGTTCTTTTCAAATCTAGAGAGAGCCTCTGTCACTACCCAAGCCGCCTTGGTTTACTCTTACGAGGCGTTGATTAACGTTCTATACAGAGATGGCCCATACCCCTCGGTTGGGGTGGATCCTATTAAACTTTCCCACTAAATTTTTCATATATGTAATAACAGAATAGGAGGTTCCCCGTTAGATTAATCGCCCAATGCTCCTCTTTGGCATAACCCCCAACTACCTGAACTATACCAGATTCTGGAAGAAATGTGCTGGGCTAAGTATGGACTTAAATATTTAAGTCAATACTTAACCCAGCACACTCTTTCCGGAATCTTGTATAGTTAGGTAGTTGGCGGTTATGCCAAAAAGGAGCATTGGGTGATAATGCTATCGCTAATCAATAATATTCTGACCATTACTTTAAAACGTTCAGAGGTCTATGGTATAAGATCCCCAACCAGTTCTTTTTCCTCTATCTACAGCTACATCATGCAGTGGCCACACAATTTGGATTGACAGAGGTTTCCCTCTCCCCCACTGCACTTGAGAAACTTGTGTTTTAGGATGATCACTCGAAACTTATTTCTAGATATTATTTCCTTCTTTTGACCTCCTTCACTATTAGGATGGAGAAGATAGCTAGTCAATGGAGAGCTGACATTCCATCACTAACTGAATCATGGTCAGAGGTGGTAGACTCTATGCTGCCCTCTATGATATCAGCTAGAGAAAAATTAATACAATTTGGATAGAATCTATTTCACCCCCGCCTATATAAGATGGGTAGAGTAGATTCATCTGATTGTCACCGCTGTCATGCAGCACAGGTGACTTTTTTCATATGATTTGGCAGTGCCCCAGTGTTGGGAAATTCTGGAAGGCAAACCTTGGGTTTCTGGCGGAAAGGTTGGCCCTTCCAAATATTTGCTCCCCACCTAGATGTCTCTTAGGGGACTTTGGAGAGGAGGATCTTACCAGTTCTAAAAAGACCTAAGAATAGTATTTTTTTATGCTAAAAAAGCCTTAGCGCTTAAATGGAAAGATCCTTCCCCCCCCTTCCATCCAATTCTGGGTGGAGCGGGTTAACAAAGCATTACCATTGTTCAAATTAACATATGCCTTAATGCTATACTAATGAAAACAGCGCTAGCAATGGTGATAGAATAAATATGCAGAAATAACCAAACAAATAAAAAAATAAAAAAAGTGAAAAATAAACTCATGTCAGTGACCATAATCTCATAATGACTGTCATCACAAATGTTTCCAACATAAAATCTATGGTGCATACAAAGTATCTATTTATATTGTGTCCTGTACAAATAGATAAGGTGCAAACAATGTGTCCCCAATCTTGGGCTGAACTCACCAAACAGGCAAAGCTGGTTAAACAAATGTGTAGACTGATGATGTAGAAAAGTTCCAAAAGGCAATAGGTACACACTGGGTCACAGGGGAATGTTCATATACATGTTCCACCGATAAAAGAAGAAGAGACTTGATATGGTGAAATACTGTGAGGCTCAGTTTAAAAACTGCGCGCTAAGTGCTACTTACGAGATGCAATGGAAAAGCAAACATTCAGATAAGGGACTTCCGCGATCGCCGCTCGAAAAGCGTGCGTTCCACGGAGGCAGGAAATGGCGTCGATGGTTAGATCGTATGCCTAAATGGGATGCTCCAAAAAATTTGAGAGAATATGGGCAGGATTGATCACTTCGGTCTCTGGTGATTTTAATGTTTAAGACATGATGGGGTGTGGTATGTCTTCATGGGGTGGAGTACGGACAAACATGTGGGAGGTTGATATAGTTTCTACCTATTCTCGGTGTGGAAACAAATACTATATCTATTAGGAAAAGATTTTTGGAGTCCCGCACTTATGAGTATAAGCTGTATAAGCTGTGAGAAAAAAGAGAACTGCTGCCTCTACCAATATAGCCACCTAAGCAGAAAATATAAGGTAAGTAAAGATAGGAGGGTAGAAGTGGCGCTGTGCTAGGGTGTGATGTCTTACACCCCTGAAATAGGAAAAAATCCCTGATGGACCAAAGCATACAAAAATGTGTAATATGTATAATATTGTAAACCCAATGCACATGTGACCTGTATCCTGTACAACACTCTAGTGTGCCACTAATCAAATGGCCTCAAAACAATCCAAATAAAAAGCAAAAAATTCTGCGGCTCCGTAATGCTCATAGTGGGCCCACAACTGCCCCCCCCCCCCCCCCCAAGGTGTGTCAACCAGCCGAAGCTGTACTATGATCTTCATTGTCGATTGATAGAACGGTAATTGTACTATACAGATTACAGGTGAATTGGTGGAAAATATTAGTGTGGGTCATTAACCTCTGACAGACACCGAAAACACGTCTTGTGCAGGACTCTGAAAAGCAGGGGTGTCTCCTTTAGAAAGGAGAGGGACCCAGGAGGAGACCAGAAAGTGACACAGTCTTTCCTGCACACCCCCAGTACACCTTGGGGGGACATGAGTGTGCCCTGGGGGGGTTAGACGTGGTTCCCCCACACTGGCTGTGGATATATTCCAAGCCTGACCACCACACAGTCGGGGGCAGTGGGGGGGGGACTTTCAGGGGGGAGGGGGGTGCAGATACTTGTATAATACAGGTATCTGCCCCGCCCATATCCAAGGATGCCCGCCCATATCCGAGGGTTCCCATTGTGTCTTGGGAAACACACAGTTCCCAGGACACAACTGGGACCAATAAAGATGCGCAGCGCGACTCGCGCATGCGCAGTAGGGAACCGGGCAGTGAAGCCGCAAGCTTCGCTTCCTGATTCCCTGACAGAGGATGGCGGCGGGGCAGCCGAGAGACGAGCGGTCGCTCTTCTGCCGACACCGCTGGAACCTGGAACAGGTAAGTGTCCATTTATTAAAAGTCAGCAGCTGCAGTATTTGTAGCTGCTGACTTTTAATATTTTTGGTGCGGGTGGACCTCCGCTTTAAAAGAGCTAGAGCAGATATAGCGTTCATACAGGAAACCCATTTCAAAACAGGTGCACCGACATGCCTGAAAAATCGATACTTCCTGAAAACATACCATGCCACGAATCCAAAGGCCAAATCTAAAGGAGTGTCTATACTTCTGGCAGGAAAAGTTCCTTGGACATGCCATGACACTAAAATAGACCCAGAGGGGCAATTTGTATTTATTAAGGGGCTAATAGGGGAAGTACTGGTGACACTTGCCACTGTCTACGCACCAAACGATAGGCAGGATATTTTTATACACAGTACACTGACCCTCCTGATGGACTTCTCTGAAGGCCATCTGATTTTAGGAGGAGATTTTAATATACCCGTAGGCCCTAGAGTGGACACATCCTCTGGCACCTCATCCCTACGAACTAGTGTACACAAACGCATCACTCGAGAGCTCCATGATGCCCAGCTGATAGACATATGGAGACTTCACCACTCAGGGGAAAGGGACTATACATTCTATTCATCCCCCCATAAGATATACTCATGGATTGATTACTTCCTGATACCACATCACCAATTAGAGGCAGTACATGACCCAGCGATAGAAAACATAACCTGGTCAGACCATGCGCCCATTACCATGCGCTATACACTCTAACAGACCTCGATAAATTGAACTAAGTTCTGGACACTAAACGAAAGCCTGTTACAAACTCCTATAGTACTGACAGACGTTACAAAAGAATTACAACAATATTTTCAAACCAACGGGGATACTGTGGGAAGCCCACAAGTCCGTACTGTGGGGGGTCCTGATTAAGCACGGGGCGCGTATTAAACGAGAATGGGAACAACAACTCTTGTTACTTCTTCATAAGATACGGGAAGTAGAAACTAAACATAAGAACAACCCAACACCTGCACTAGAAACAGAATTGCTGACTCTCCGCAGACAAACAGTAGATATACTACAATATAAAGCCAAAGCAGCCTTACAATCCTGTAGGGAACTCCTACGAATCAGGCAACAAGTGTGGGAAACTACTGGCCAAAGCAGTTAGACAACAAAGACTACATGCATACATACCCCAAATCATCTCATCCTCGGGACAAAAAAAAGCCTTACCCACCCAAATCGCCCAGGAATTTCATACTTACTATTCCGCTCTATACAATCTCCTGACACAACATAATAGTGACACTAAAATCAGAGACTATTTCACCTTGTCAGGCATCCCTAAACTCACCGAAGAAACAGGGGCTGCATTGGAAGAACTCATCACGTTGATGGAACTACAATGTGCCATCAAAGATATGAAACCAGGCAAAGCACCAGGCCCAGATGGGTTTACCCTCCAATCAAACCTTTTTACCAATTATAGGCCCATACATGATCAAAATATTCAACCATCTTACGGAGGGAGGCCACCTACAAAGGGATACCTTAAGAGCCCACATATCTCTCATACCTAAGGAGGGAAATGCATGCATGTAGTAGCTACAGGCCTATATCTCTCCTGAATATAGATCTTAAGCTCTTTACCAAAATACTGGCCAATAGTTTATCCCAACATATGACTGAACTGATTCACTTAGGCCAAGTAGGTTTTGTCCCCTCAAGAGAAGCTAGGGACAACACCACCAAGGTACTGAATCTGATACATAGGGCCTCAGAGACCAAAACGCCTTGCGTCTTTCTCCGCACGGATGCTGAGAAAGCTTTTGACCAGGTGAGTTGGGAATTCATGTCCTGAATGAATGAATGAATAAATGATTTGTATAGCGCTGCAAATGCGAACTGAATCGCCTCAAGGCGCTTGACTGCTCTTGTTGTCATGCAATATTTAGAAGAAGTGGGTATTAAGTTTTTTCCTGAAGGCCTGATGGTTTTCTTCCAAGCGGATGTTGTTTGGTAGAGCATTCCATAGCCGAGGTCCCTGTACTGCAAATCTTCGTTCTCCCTTCGATTTGTAGCGTGCTTTGGGGATGAGAAGGCGGTTTTGGTTTGTCGATCGCAGGCTGCGATTTGGTATGTATTTTTCTATTTTCTCACAAAGGTATTAAAGGAGCGTTACCTTGTGTACATTTGTGGGTGAGGCAGAGGGTCTTGAATGTGATCCTGTCTTCTACCTTGAGCCAGTGGAGGGTCCTTAGGGATGGGGAGATGAATTCCCAAGGTTTCTTTCCGGTGACTAGTCTTGCTGCTGTGTTTTGGACGACTTGAAGGCGTGCAATCTGGTAATCCGCTAATCCTATGTAGAGGGAGTTTGCGTAGTCGAGACGCGAGTTGATGATTGTTCCTACTACTACCGCTTTTTCCTTTTCCGGGATAAATGGGATAAGTCTGTGCAGCATGCGGAGGAGATGATGGGATCCGCTGATTACCGATCCCATTTGTGCCTCCATGGTCATCTCTGAATCAAAGATTACTCCGAGGCTTTTCGCTTTGGTGCTTGGGAGGATGGTCTGTCCAAAGGTGGTTGATGGTGTCCATGGGGTCTTCGTCTTTTTCCTTTGGTTTGCGTTGAGGAGCAGTAGTTCTGTTTTTGATCCATTTAGTTTGAGGGAGCTAGTGGTCATCCAGTCATCTATCAATGTGAGACATTTTCCTAGTTCCTGGTATTGGTCTTTTTGTCCGGTGATCCGGAAGTACAGTTGAGTGTCGTCAGCGTATGAGTGGAAGCATAGATCCGTTTTGCTAATGATTTTGAAGAGTGGCCGGATGTAGATGTTGAAGAGTACTGGTGACAATGGTGATCCTTGAGGGACTCCATAGGTAATTGCCCGGGTTTCCGAAGTTTCACTGTCTGTGACCGGTTTCCTAAGAACAAAGCGAACCATGGCAGATCTCCATCTGTAACTCCTGCCACTTCCTTGAGGCGGATGAGAAGCGTGTTGTGGTCCACTGTGTCGAACGCCGCACTAAGATCCAGCAGTACCAGAAGACACGATTCTCCATAATCTGCTGCTTCTAGGGCATCATCCCATATTTTTCATCCCATATTTTCAGAAGTGCCGTTTCTGTGCCATGGCCTGGGCGGAAGCCTGATTGTAGCGAGTCCAAGAGCTTGTGTGTGTCCAGGTAAAGTTGAAGCTGTTGTACTACTACTGTCTCCATAATCTTGGAAATGGTGTTCAGGCTTGTTACCGGTCTGCGATTGTTCGGATCTTTGGGGTCGAGGTTGGGTTTCCTTATCCTTATTTGAGCGACTGATTTACTAGGTGTGTAATAGCGGGGGCCAGAATGTCGGAGCATTCTTTCCAGAGTTTTGTGGGAATGATGTCGTTTGACGATGTACTGTCTCGGAGGCTCTTGATTAAATTTTTGGTTTCATCCGTGGTGATCGGGGTAAGCGAGAAATGTGGTGCTTGTAGAATTGGTTGTTGTTTTTTTTTGTTGAATTATTTTCTGAATGTTGTCAATTTTTTGGTGATGAAAAAATCCGATAACTCCTTGCAGTATTCTTGAGTTTCGTTTCCTAGGGGATGTTCTTTTTTTGCTGTGAAAATTGCTTTATGATATTTCTTGGTGAGTATTCTGTAGTTTGTGTGATTTTCCTTTGTGGTGTTTCTTCTCCAGGCTCTTTCTGCTCTTCTGTGTTCCCGTTTCAGTAGAGTAAGAGTGCCATTAAACCATCCCGAATTTTTCTTGCGGATGGGTGCTCGATGTTTCGGGGCGACTGCGTCTGCTGTTTGTAGTAGGACCTTGTTTACGAAGATGAGTGTTCGTTCTGTTGAGTGGTTTTGATTTAGTGTTGCCATTTTGTTTGTTAGTGTGGTTTTGAAGATTTCTGAGTGTAGTTTCTTCTGTGATCTAATCCAATGTGTTGTTGCCACTGGATTTGGTTTGTGGCGGGCGGTGTTAGTGGTGATTTCAAATTTGATAGAGTGGTGGTCTGTCCATGGTAGCGCTATGTTGTCTAGTATGTTAATGTCCATATTTTGCTTGAAGATGAGGTCCAGGATGTGACCCGACCCATGTGTGGGAGCCTTTACTAGTTGTTGAACCCCTAGGCCTTCCAGTTGATTGATGCAGGTGGTGGCGATGGGGTCTTCGGTGGAGTTTGCCCAGAGGTTGAAATCTCCGAGTACCAGAACCTTGTTGTTTTTCAGGGTGTGTGCCAAGATGAATTCTGTGAGTGGTATCGATAGATTTGTCTTTGGTCCTGGTGGTCTGTAGCATAGCAGCATGTGGATGGTTCCTTGTGGTGTTGTTTGCATCTGTAGCCTAAGTGTCTCCATAAAAGTTGCTGTGTTCTGTACCGTAGGTTTGGTGAGCTCCAGGTGAGCTTTGAAGATCACTGCTAGGCCTCCTCCTTTTTTTCCTTTCCTGTGCTCGGTTAGGATCCTGTAGTTTTCTGGCACTAATTCTGTTAGGATGGTGTTGCAGTCGGGTGTTAGCCAGCTTTCCGTGATGAAGAGGCAATCTATGTTGTTTTGTGTGATGAAGTCATGGATTTCGTGCCTGTGCTTGACTGTCGATCTAGTGTTAATCAAGGCGCATGCTAACTGTTGTGGTTGCATTGTAGTCTTCTTATGTTTGATCGTTGCTTATGGATCGATCCTTAGTAGTCGTTCTTTTTGTAATATTTTTTGAATGTTGGTCGGTAGAGTTGTGGTCGAATTTCTTAGTCTGCGGAGAGACTCTGCTGAGTATTTGAAATTGCACATGTTGAGGTGATCCAAAAAAAATTGCTGTTGACGGAATGATGTGTTGAAAAAACTGATGCTGTAGCTGAGGAGATAACGGTTTTACGAAAGGCGGCTGAAGATGCTGCTGGTCCTGCTATTAGTCTGAAGAGTTCCGATGACGGATCTGTAGGAAAACCCTGTAGACCTACACCCGCCCTCCTGTTGATCCAGAGGAAGGCGAAAAACCCCTACTTGCGCGGCCAATTGCTATAGCAGAGGAAAAAATTCCTTCCTGACCCCCCAAGGGGCGGTCAGATGTTGGTCCCTGGATAAACTGCTAGTGGTGGTCGCATGCGTTACTTACCAGAATATTTACCTTACCAGGGTGATCCAACGATGGAGATAGGGTGGATCCTGATGTTGATCTCCTGGGGAAGAAGAGGCGGCTTTATAGCGATGCTGATGTTACTAGTGAGTGCTGTTAAAAACTTGTGGGGTGGAGCCACAAGATGGCGCCAAGTTTGAACTTGCCGTGAGGAGCCATGCACCACCCCGGGCGTATATGAGGATGTTTGTAAGCCTAGCGATACCCACTATGCTTATCTAGAGCCCATCTAGTCTGCCTAAACGCTGCCTGTTGCTGCTATATTGCTGCTATGTCCAGGAGAGCTGGTAACCTGAGTGGAGAGGTGTTGTGCTGACGGCCGCTGCATTTTATATCACCTTCATCACATTGACTGTCCGGACCGTGAGTGAGAGGTAGCACTGAGAGGAAGTCTTACCCTGTTTGAGATTTGTTTGCGATCCCTCTCCTCCGGTCTCCGCTGGAAATCCCCCCCCTCCTCCGGTCTCCTCCTTCCCCGTCTCTGCTGGACCTAGTGTCTGCTCTATCCTGGACGAGAGCAAAACACTGTGGGACACGAGGTGAGGCTGCAGCCCTCTCCCCTCCCCCCTGCCTGTGAGAGAGGTCAGCGGAGAAGGCAGCTGGGACGCTGACAATACTAAACTAGCTCAGTGTTAGGAAGAGCTGAAGCTGGTGCCGAGAGGAGAAGAGAGCAGGGAAGATAAGAAAAAGATAAGGGGGAGAAAGTGATTAAGATGCCTGTTTGAGCCCGCTAGCTACCTGCCTGAAATTGATCGCCGCCAGCGCCGTTCCTGTGGCTCCTGCTGAGACGCTTGAGAGCATCGGTGTTTCGTATGTGAGAGAGGCGAGGAACCAGCAACCCCCCGGGGGGCATCGAAGTGGAGGTACTGGAGCTGATTGGCCGCTGGCTGGGTGCTGCAAAGCAGGACAATCGGTCCTGCAAAATCACACATAAGATCCCTGGATCTCTGGAGGGTTGCTCAATTGAAATCTATTGCAAAGGCCCCTTGGGTTTTTTTTTTTTTTTGTGTTTTTGCTTTGAGATTTGAGGAGGCAAAGAAGCACGTTGTATATATCGCTTGGATTCGTCTAGACTCGAAGAGAAGCCTGAGGATCGGGTAGGACTGTTTATTAGATTGCATTAGACTGCATACAAAAGTAAATCATACAAAAGTAAATCTTGGTTAAAGTCTTAAAATGAACTCTGTCCATTAAACTTTGCCCTGAATATCTCTATATGCCCAAATGTTTTAGGACAAATTGAATTTTTCCTCACCTGAGAAGAGAAAGGGGGGTGAAAAAAGGGAAAGGAAAATTTTTTTTGAGGCCGAGATTCAGAAACCTACTTGCTCCACTGTGTGGTTAAGATGGTTTGAAATGCCTGCTTATAATGCTTTAAAACTTTGAACTTAAAACCATAGTGGTGATAACCAGAGATTACATCTGAAGCCTGAACATTTTTTTTTTTTTCTCTGTTTATCTGCCTCCCTGGAGAGAACTAATTGTCTGCCTGATAGTAGAAAGGAGGGAGAGATACTTAGGGCTTTTCCTCTGAAGGCTTGTTTTACACTGCCCTATATTGTATTATTTCCGTAATACTGGTATGAACCACCCATTGCTTTCTGAATAACTTGTATGTGTTCATTTAAATTTTCGGGATTTTCCCACTCTCATTTCTCTTAGTTATAAATATTAGTGGACGGTCGTACTTGAACATATATTTGTATATCTGAAAACTTTTTAACTATTGCTCGTCTCTAAAGCCCCATACACACGCGCGGACAATCCGTGGACCAGGTCCATCGGACCATGTCCGTCATACTTTGTCTGATGTTGGTTTTGCGTACACACGATAGGACAAAGTTTTCGGAAAATCCGATCATTCTGAACGTGGTGACGTTTGTTGCCTACGACGGGACTACGTAGAGGCTAGTAGCCAATAGCTTTGGTCTTGTAATGTGATCTGAGCATGCGTAGCACTTTGTCCGGTCGGACAAGCGTACACACGCTCGGATTTGGTGTGATCGGACCGTGTTGACGGCAAAGTTTTCCAGCAGGAGATAAGACTTTGTCCGTCGGCCAAACCGACGAACACTGTCCGATGGTGCATACACACGGTCTGATTTTTCAACAACCTTGTCCGATCGGACAGAATCCATGAAAAAGTCAGACCGTGTGTATGGGGCTTTAGAATGTTGCACGCTTAGTAGGTATCTGTCGGGCAGATAGGGGTTTGGAGAAAGGTGGAGAGGGAAAGAGGAGAGAAGGGAGGGGGAGAGAAGAGGAGAGGAAAGAATTATGTCACACCTTGAATTTAAATGCTGATTGTTCCTCATATATTATCTACTGATTTTTATTTTTCATGTCCCACGAACTGAACTAAATTGACAGTACTGGGAGACAGTTAATTAATTAACCAACTAGAAATATAGTATAAGGGGTAAGGTTAAGTAGGAAAAATATATATATATATTTTTTTTTTTGTTGGTTATTTGTCTTCCAGCAGCGAAAGCCTTCAGAATTGATAATTCAGGATCTCATTTATCTGGTTATCTTGAAAAATATATAAATACCTAGTTATATCTATTAACATAACCTGTATTAAAATAGACACTCGCTGACCTCCAGTATATTGCTCTGTATATTCGATTCAGTAACAAAATCCTCTGCTGCGACACTGAATGAATACAAGGAATAATAACGCAGGAAAGGATAAAATGGGAAGAAAAGGGGCAAAAACTAATCAAGAAGATAGCCAAAACAGCAACTCTATAAAAACGTATATGGTACAGAATAGAGCCGAGCAAAAAACGGAGGGTATAAACAAAAACGCAACTGAATCTACCGCCAAATTTGAAAGGGCAGAGCCAACAATACACTCTCCAGAAGAACAAATTAATAAACGGGAAAGGCCTGGGGAAAGTAATCTCCACGCCAGGGCAGGGGAAGGAGTAAGTGACCCGAAGGCTCAACAACAGAAGACGGTTGGAGGTACCGATATGGATGGCTTACAAGCTCTCCCAACCAAGCAGGACATGGCAGAGATGATGTCTCATCTAGAAAGTATGATTAAAGGAGAACTGAATGCCACCAGAATGGAGATACAAAATGTACTACAAAGGGTGGAAGAATCCGAAACACAATTGGAGGAACATAAAAATGCAATCTTAGAACTACAGGCAAGGGCTGAATCAGATTGGCTGGAAATGAGGAATATACGCTATAGACTGGAAGACCAGGAGAACCGCAGTAGACGGAACAATTTGAGGATCCGCGGCCTACCTGAGTCAGTAAAGAATAGTGACTTGGAAAAGACAGTTCGTGAGGTGTTTAATAAGATCTTAGATAAAGATATATCATCCCCCATATATTTTGATAGAGTTCATCGGATTCAAAAAACCACGGCAACACCTGATGTAGCAAGAGATGTAATAGCGAGATTCTCCTATTATGAAATAAAACAACAAGTCTCAAAAAGCATGAGGACTGCTGCACCAATTAAATTTAATGAGAGTGAAATATTAATTTTTACAGACTTATCACAAGAGACCTTATTAAGAAGGAGAGCGCTGAAACCCCTGATAAATAAGTTACAGGCAAAACATATTACGTATAGATGGGGCTTCCCAGCATGTTTGATTGCTAAAAACCAAGGGATATCAGCTACACTACGATTCCCAGAAGATTTGAAAGAGTTCTGCAGCAAATTAGATCAGCCATGCATTAACTTGGAGAACTGGGAAAAGAAACCAGCTGAATGGAAGAAACTAACAGATCAGCAATGGGAAAAAGCTTAATGTTTGCTGAATGGAATATAGAGGACTAAATATATAACTGATCAGCATGGGAGGGATTAGGGGTATAGAGTCTTAGTAAGGGAAGAAACACGCCCGGGGTGCATGGGGGTCCGGCAATGCCTGTCCGCTCCCCCATTCCCATCCCTTGATTTGGGATGAGGTCTGGGGCCCCGGACGGACATGGTATAACCCCCAAGGAATGCCCTGCCCGGCTGACCGCTCATGATATGGACGGGAGCGGGGCAGGTCAAAATATTTGGAGGGGAGGCTGGGAGGGGGGAGGGAGGGTTCCCAAGAAGAACCCTATAGGGGAGGGATTGGGAGTTGTATGGATTTGTTGTGCATTGTTTAATTGTTTGTTAGTAAAGTGGACATGGATCATCTCAGATATAATAGAAGTACCCCATCCCCCAATTGTATGTGACTTAGGATGGCACCGTTGAAGATAGTGACATATAATGTCCAAGGCTTAAATAATCCCAGTAAGCGACATCAAATATTACAGGAATTAAAAAGCTTCTCCGCAAATGTAATATTTCTACAAGAGACCCATTTTAAATGGTCATCCAGGGTTGGATTGAACTCTAAGAATTTCCCTATCTGGTTCCACGGATACTCTCCTGACAAGAGATCTAAAGGAATAGCAATAGGCTTTGATAAAAATACACTATTTAATTTAAAAGGGATGGAATCTGACTCAGAAGGGAGGTATCTGTTCATTAAGGGGTCTATGTTTAACATTGACTATACATTTGTGAACATATATTGCCCCAATATCCACCCGTGTATGTTCCTGAAGAAGGTTTTGAATAAGTTGGAAAACTTCAGGGAAGGGAAAGTTATCATGGCAGGGGACTTTAACTTTGTGCTCGATCCAGCCCTGGATACCCTGCCTTTCTCCTTGCGCTCAGAAGGTAAATATCTAAAGGTAGTAAAACAAAAACTACATCAGCAACAGCTTGTAGAGGCCTGGAGAATCATGCACCCTAGGGGAAGGGATTTTACACACTTCTCCCAGATACATGGGAGGTGGATCGAAGCTCTCTACTCAAACCCCACGGCTAAAATTCAGGTTAATGGAACCCTGTCTGATACTCTTCAGTTGAACAACGGTACACGACAGGGTTGCCCCCTCTCGCCACTACTTTTCGTGATCTCTTTGGAACCCCTCCTAATCTCTAAAAGAGCCAATAAGAAAATTAAAGGAATAGAAGTTGCGGGACAGGAACATAAGATATCAGCATTTGCTGATGATATTATGTTATACGTAACAAACCCAGCACAGACGCTCCCAGATATTTTGATAGAACTAAATGGCTATGGGGCCATCTCGAATTTTAAGATCAATATGGAAAAAACCGAGATACTTGATATCGCGGTCCCCCCAGAAGAAGCTAGGGATCTTAGAATCCTATTCCCATTTAGGTGGAGAAAAAGAGGATTGAAGTATCTGGGAGTGTCTTTATCAGCATTAACAACTGACTTATATCAAGATAACTACTTACCCTTACTAAATAAAATTAAACAGGACTTAAAAGGTTATCAGGCCCATAGATTGTCATGGTTCGGCAGAATAAGCGTGATTAAAATGATGACCCTACCGAAAGCTTTGTATATCTTTCAGTGTCTCCCAATAAGTATCCCTGCTACATATTTCAAAATTCTCAGACTAATAGTACAAAAATTTATATGGAATAACAAAGGGAATCGTGTCTCATATAAAGTCCTGAGTAGACCAAAGGAGAGAGGGGGATTATCTCTCCCAGATTTTGAAAAATACTATGAGGCAGCGGTATTGCGGAGAATCCTGGACTGGGCCCATGGCTCTGCATATAAAAAATGGGTAACACTTGAACTAGAACTGAGTAACTCTGCCCTGAATCAGATTATCTGGATCCCAATCCAATATAGAGGCCTCCCTAGGGATATGCCCCCAACTACTGTAGAAACACTCAGAATATGGGATAAAATATCTAAAAATAGATCCATGGAATACAATAGCCCTCTGTTACCCCTTACAGGAAATAATTATTTCCCTCCAGGCAAAGAAAATAAATTATACCTAAAGTGGACATCATCGGACCATTTGAGGTTAAAGGACGTTCTGAAAGGGAATGTTCTCTGTATATTACTCGAATTACAAGGAAAATATGGTAAAACGCCCTGGGACGCATGGAGATATAGGCAACTCGAACACTTTGTAGGTTTTCTTCCAAAGCCGCTTCGCTCAGACAGGAGATTGGATAGATGGGAGAGATTAGTTGACAAAGCCGGGAATAATAGACAGGGTCTCTCAAAAGTATATAGCCTACTGATAACCCCTCTAGAACTGGACTCCCTGTGTCTCGTGGAGAATTGGGAAAGGGAACTAAATCACCCGTTGCTTGAAAGTATGAGAAGTAAAGTCTTTGATTACACGCACTCAACTTCAGTGGACACAGGGATAAAAGAAATGAATTATAAATTATTAACAAAGTGGTATTATGTCCCAACTAAATTACATAAAATTAATCCCACTCAATCACCTCTATGTTGGAGGGAGTGTGGAGAGACAGGTACCCATGCACATATATGGTGGCAGTGTCCCTTAATCCAATCATATTGGAGGGAAGTGGTGGATTGGATAAAGAAGATTAGCGGGACTATAATGGAATTTGACCCCTGGCAATGCCTGTTCCATGCAACAGGGATACCGAGGAAGAAATATAAAAAATCTATTATACCATTCCTGCTGAATGCAGCAAATAAATTAATTCCGAAACAATGGAAGACGAAAAATACTCCGACAATAAAGGATTGGTTTAGGGAGATAGATAAAATTAGATGTATGGAAGAAGTAATACACCTGCAAAACAACTTGGAAACAAAATACCTTGACACTTGGAAGTGCTGGCTGGAATTTAGACTATCTCAAGTTTATATGAGTTATGTGGGGAACAATTAGATGCTTTATTATTACCCATCTCTGGATTCCCCCCTGTCCCCACCTCTTCCCCTCTTTCCATGTCCCCCCCTTTTTCTTATTGAGCACTTAGGGAGCTAACACAAAAAAACAAATGGTGGAAAAAGGGAGAGGAGAAAGCGTTTTTTTTTTTTTTTTTTTTTTATTTCCTTCCCTTTCCTCACTTTTGGAATAAGGATCACTTAGGGAGTCACTAAAATAGATGTAGGGGCTTATTGCCATCCCCTTTCTTCACTTTTGGAATAAGGATCACTTAGGGAGTCACTAAAATGGATGCAGGGGCCTATTGCCACACAATATCACATGTAGGAAGCAGGTAGTATCCCCTTCCATACTTTTTTTTTTTTTTTTTTCCATTTTCCTTAACCTTTGGAACAAGGATTACTTAGAATCACTAAATCAGATGTAGGGGCCTACGGCCACATCATATCAATAGGAAGTAGGCAGAGTCCCCTTCCATACCTTTTTCACTTTTTTTTTTTTTTTTTTTTTTCTCTCCTTTTTCCATTTCACTTTTGGAATAAGGATCACCCAGAGAGTCACTAAAATTGACGTAGGGGCTTACTTCCACATAATACCACAAGTAGGAGGTGGGTAATATCCCCTCCTATACCTTTTTCACTAAGTTTTTATTTTTTCTTCTCTTTTTTGGAACAAGGACCACTTAGAGAATTACTAAAATAGATATACGGCCCTTTTGCCACACAATACCACAGTAGGAGCTGGATAGTATCCCCTTCTATACCTTCTCCATAAAGGGCATAGGGTGTGGTGTGTATATGTATATATGTGTAGGTACGACACGCTGGGGAACTATGGGAGTGGTGAGGAGGGGTGGACTGGGGGGAATTGGGGGGTGGTTAACTACCCAGGGGGGGGGGGGGAAGGAAAAAGGAATACTACATAAAATATTGCTTGAATAAAGTTAGAGGGAGTAAAGAATTAAATCAGGAAGATGGGGGACTACTACTATTAGTTTTTTCTACGAAAAATATACTGAGACTGATCCATGTGTTTTGTTGATTGTGTTTTATTTTTATTTTTATTCATTTATTTTTTTTCCTTTGCTGTGTGTCTATTTATTTGTTATGTAAATATTTATGTATAAGTCCTATGTATGTGTACGTATACATAGATATATATGGGACTAAAAACGTAAAACGTAAAAACGTGGAATGTTATTTTTTGTTCTTTTTCTCGCTTGTTTTTTTGTATATGTGAAAAAATATTTTCAATAAATATTTTCAATAAAAAATATTTAAACAAAAAAATAAAAAAAACTTGTGGTTTAAAAACTGGCTGGTCTGGGTGTATGCTGTAATTAAAAGCTTTGTTAAAAACTTGGTTAAAAACTTGGTTAAAAACTTGGTTAAAAACTTGGTTAAAAACTTGGTTAAAAACTTGGTTAAAAACTTGGTTAAAAACTTGGTTAAAAACTTGGTTAAAAACTTAGTTAAAAACTTGGTTAAAAACTTGGTTAAAAACTTGGTTAAAAACTTGGTTAAAACTTAGTTAAAACTTAGTTAAAACTTAGTTAAAACTTAGTTAAAACTTGATTTTAAAACTTGATTAAAAACAATTGCCACAAGCGATTAGACGGTTGTCTAACCACTTGTAGTTAAAAACCTGTGTTTTAAAATACACTTGGCCGGTCTGGGTGTACCAAGATGGCCGCCATACTAGGTAGAAGCAGGTGAAGTACTTTGGTCTGGGTGTACCAAGATGGCCGCCAGACTAGGCCAGAGCCAGGGCCTGTCCCAGCACTGACGGCTCCCGGTCCTGTCTCTGCTGTGGGTAAGTGTTGGAGGGCTTGGAGGGGGGGGGAGCTCGCTGCAGCCCTGTTGAGCCTAACGGGGGACTGTGGAGGCGGTTGGGGAGGCTGATGGTCGGCTTCGGCCGGGACTAGGCCGGAGCCGCGGACTATCCTGGAGGCTGATGCCCGATGGGCAGCTGCGGCCGGCGCGGAGAGGGGTAGGGGCCGATTGGTTGAGGGGGGTCCGCAGTAGGGTCCGGAGGGTCCTGTATCCCCTCCCAATCCCTTTCCTAACTGCTCTGGGATCCAAGTGGCTAGCTGGGGGCTGTGGGGCTCCTGACGGCCAGAGCTCCTTGACGCTCCGTACTTAAACACATTGGACTCGGTAAGAATATGTTACACTGGATCTCCAATATATACTCTACATCGACGGCCCAGGTCAAAGCTAACGGAATTCTATCTGACCCCTTCACCATATCCAATGGTACCAGACAGGGATGTCCTATGTCTCCTCTTCTCTTCGCCCTAGGTTTAGAGCCCTTTCTATGTATGATACGTCAGAACCTCGACATATCTGGAATCACTATAGAGCAGGCCCAAGATATGAGAGTCTCCTTCAACTCTCCCTTTTTGGCTCCCACATGCAGAAAAGAGACATCTCCACAGTGTATTACCATTTAAAACTTGAAGATTTATTTATAAAAATCAAAACATACTCACATTTAACATGGTAATACAAATCATTTGAGATAAACAGGAAGCCGGGCTGGTTTGCATTCCGTGGCTCGAAACTGGAAGTAATGCAAAGATGCTGGTAGCTCCATCCTACGCGTTTCGTCACTGGGACATCATCTGGAGCGGAAAAACATGGAGATGTTTTTATATTAGCATCACCCCAGATTGTTGTGGAATTAGCACACAGGCCATTTGCTATTGGCAATTAGACTTCATTTATTATTTGCTTTTTATTTGGATTGTTTTGAGGCCATTTGATTAGTGGCACACTAGAGTGTTGTACAGGATACAGGTCACATGTGCATTGGGTTTACACTATTATACATTTTTGTACGCTTTGGTCCATCAGGGATTTTTTCCTATTTCAGGGGTGTAAGACATCCCACCTGTCACGAGGGCCACGTACCTGAAAACAAACGACCACCGCTCCAAGACTCTCCCTACAAGCGAATGCTCCTGCTCCTGTGTGGGAGCCCCAGGTGCTGGCTAATAGCACAACGATTAGAAATCAAAAGGAAGAACTCCGGACAGCCGCACACCGGGAAAATAAAATCCAAAGGGTTTATTTAAAAGCAAAAAGACACGACAATCCAAACACGGCAAAAAGGGGGGTACAGAGCTGACGCGTTTCGCACTGTATTTCAGTGCTTACTCATGATTACTCACAGCTATGAGTAAGCACTGAAATACAGTGCGAAACGCGTCAGCTCTGTACCCCCCTTTTTGCCGTGTTTGGATTGTCGTGTCTTTTTGCTTTTAAATAAACCCTTTGGATTTTATTTTCCCGGTGTGCGGCTGTCCGGAGATCTTCCTTTTGATTTCTAATCGAGGGCCACGTACCTGACGTGAGACCGAAGTAGTGGGAAGGCCTCCCTTGCACCTCTGGTCCTTGAAGCCTCTGGAGATGGAGACAGACATGGTGGACACCCAGTGGCACGGGTGCCAGGGGTGTGGAGCACCGTGGAAGCCTTAGCCCGAGATCTGAGCCGAGGTCTAATCCAGTTTGGCAACAAAGTATAAAAGGGTTAATCAGAAGAAGAATGGTCGAGATCCAAGCCGGGGTCGGTTCCAATCTGGCAGCTGAGTACAAAAGGGGCAAAGAAGAAGAATGGTCAAGGTACAAATTCAAGGTCTATGGCAAGCAGCAATCAAGAGTAGTCAAGTAGGTTTTCAGGTCACAACAAGTTCAGACAGATCGCACACTAGCACAGGAACAAGGGAGGACTGAAGATAATCCAGCAATATGGCAGTGTCTGAGCTTATAAAGGGGAGTTTGAGGTCTCTTCCTGTGCGCCTCCTGGGCATTTTCTCACCTTTTTCCATCAGGTTGAGGTCACTTCCTGTGCGCCTCCTGGGCATTTTCCCGCCTTTTTCCATCAGGTTGAGGTCACTTCCTGTGCCCCTCCTGGGCATTTTCCCGCCTTTTTCCATCAGGTTGAGGTCGCTTCCTGTGCACTTCCTGGGCATTTTCCCGCCTTTTCCAATCAAGACTTCTGCGCAGGTGAGGGTTGGCACACTGAGGCGTCTTTGGAGCATGCTCAGTTTGCACGGATTTCCTCTTGCGGCAACGCGCCATCGGTGCATGCATAGTAAGCCCTGGACTCTTACACCACCCTAGACCAGTGCCACTTCTACCCTCCTATCTTTACTTACTATACCTATTAGGTCTGTTGTTGCTTTTGTTTGTTTTGTTTTTCTACTTTCAGTTCAATATGCTCCAACAGTACTGGGTGAACTAGCTACAAATCTACTCAGAATTATGTTTACTCGGAGGCGCATGCATGGAGCTCAGAAGTATGGACGCTTGGTCCCGAAGCCACGTCCCGCTCTGGCTCCCAGATGCTCCAGATAATGAGCGGCATCACTCCACACCCCACAATTCGCTCTCCTTACATTGTGGGTGGCATCAGCACCCAGTACATGTCAGTGGGGACCGCCAGGAGGAATCTTCAGGTGCAATTTGCCACGGTTCAAGAGACGACCGGGAGGCCCAAGATGGTGGTGGAACGGCCACTCCACAAGGGTGCATCACCTGGGATCCCTGTGACTGCCGCCTGGCGAGACACACAAAACGCTGAGGTATGTGGGGGCGCTCCCAGCCATACACCTTACAAGGGACCAACTTCACCAGCATCCATAGAGTCCCTTCTTAACCAGACATTGGATGAGCTATTGTCACCCATGGCGATAGCCTCTCCGAGGCCTTGTGATCCCCCTGCATGGTGCTGCACAGACCCCTTCCCAGCAGCAGGACATGTAATTTATTTTCACTAAGTTCCTAGAAATGCTGGACAGAGGCCTTTCCCAGCCTGCTGCTAGAATCAGTTCGGATATCAAAAATGATCTCCAAATCCTGGGTGCACGAATTGAAACTGTTGAAACCAAAGTGGATGCCATGGTGGCATGGATGAACCTGAACACTGAGTATACAAGACCTCCATGACCAACTTGATGTTGCTATGGGCAAAAACCTGGAAAACAGGTCGAGAAGATATCATTTTTAAATCAGAGGCCTGCCTGAAACTGTCACCGATATACATGAGGCAGTCGGTTCCCTCATCAAGTATCTGATGCCGGACATTCGCTCTCACAGGCTGAAACTGGATCGTGCACACAGGGCCCTGGCCCCCTCGATCGGATGGGCTACCCAGAGACGTTGTCGCCAAACCACATTTTTATGGGAATAAAGAGGAAGTGATGAGAAGAGCCCGCTCTATTCCACAACTACAGATAAGGGGACATTCAATCCAGATATTTGCCTACATATCTCCCTCCTCAATCCAGAGGAGATCACTCAAACCCCTACTGTCAGCCTTGCAACATAAGAGTATTAACTACTGGTGGCTATTCCCCTTTAGCCTCAAATTTGAGATCAACAACAAACCATTCAGATTCTCATCCTTTACTGAGGGAGAGCACCTCCTGCTGAAGCTGGGTATCATTTCCAGAGATCCAACATTGCCAATGCAAACAGTGTCCTCAAGCACTGCGAAGCTACCACCTCCCCCTAGCTCTCTCACTTCTCTGTGGCAAACATCCAAAACCAAAGAAACCAAGGAAGGTCTACCACCGTGAAGAAGGATATGGCCACACTTGACTCTTCATCATTCCTGCCTCTGGGAGTTTCATCCCTATACCCCCCTTGAATCTCTACTGATTGACCAAGTCCCCTACTATTCTTGGGGCTTCCTCCGCCAACTGGGGGAGATCCCCCCCCCGTGATTGCACTTGACTGCACTGCGTTTCACCTGGTATAACAGAACTGATGCAGGTAGTCGCCCCAGGATGCAAATCCCCTTCCCCCTCACTTTTCTTTTTTTTCCCCAATAAGGCCTTATGTTTGGACTTTGCATATTTGGTCTCGAATGGGTGGTAGGTTCTCTAACACTCGTTTAGTTTCATACTGCCTGATTGACTACTAGGGGCCCCCATCGTCCTACTCCCCATAGGGTGCAGCTCAGTTATAACCTAGCTTATGTCTATGTACTCACTGACCACTGAGTAATGATATGTACTCCTGCAGTGGTTCTCCTCCTGAACCTGAATACACTTGCCCTCATTTCCCTAACTTCCCTCAACTGCTGATCCCTATTCCTCCCTCCCCTCCCCAATACAATAAGTTTGCCCTGACTATGATGGTCTGCGATACTTGCAAGATTCGGGTTTTGGCTTTAATGTTTTTGCTTTTGCTATTAATAGTTTTTTTTTTAGTTAAGGAGTGCTGCGGCCAGAGCGGTACTCATGCACCTCCTCCTGTACTTGGAGACGTGGATTTTCCCCCCCTCCTGGGCGGTAATCTCCCTATTCCTAGAGGGGAGTCATTTCGTGACTAAGAATATGGTGGGTACTTACCACCCCTGCCCTGTTTGTTCTATTCTGTTCTCCTCTTTCTCTTACGCTTCTACCCTTTCCTTCTTACTAACTTATCTTCCTTTTTTAGTGGCCTGTTTGATCCTGCACCGTTCCTGGGTCCTGATTCATTCCAACAAGCAATGGCATGTGCTTCTGCCCTTTGAGACTAAACTCCAGCTTTGGGTATGTGACAGCAATTTACTGGGATTCTCTCTTACACTGCTCCATGGCTAATCCCACTGCACCAAACACTTCCTTGCGCATTGCATCACACAATGTTCAAGGAATGAATTCACCTGTTAAACGTCTGAAAATTTTCCAATATTGCCACTCCCAAAAAATAGATATTCTGTTTCTCCAAGAAACACACTTTCCCTGCACCTACACCCCCTTTTATCTCTACCCCAAATTCCCCAATTTCCATCTTGCTAATGAAACTAAAACGAAAGGGTACCCTTTACATTGGAGATGTCCATGAGAGTTGTTTGTGTTCCCATAGAAGAATCCCATCATCAGGAATGGAGAAAAACGGGTTCAAGAGAAAGGTATAAAAGCAAGAAGAGGAAATATAGCAGGAAAGAGAAGACAGAGAAGAAGTAATGAGGGCCTGAATAACCCCACACCATCCCAAGGAGGATGTACAAGAACAAGGGGTGAGCTCTACCTGCATTTACTGGGCCCAGGGTTTCCAGATGGCCTTAAATTTCTCAGTGGCATCTAACAGAGTGCTTACTATCTTCTCCTGGGCCATAATCCAGGAGATTTTCCTTTTTACTGAGGTGAATGAAATTTGAGGTTGTTTCCAGGCTCGAGCAATAGTTAATTTCGTCCCAATGAGGAGGAACAGTATGAGACGACTTACCAGTTTGGGTGCGTCCGGAACAGGGAAATTGATTAGCGCTACGTGGGGTGATTTTTGTATGGGAAGACCTGTAACTTTTTGGAGCATATGGAAAATTTTATTCCAAAATCCTCTGATTTTGGGGCAATCCCACCATACATGTATCATTGATCCCACATGCCCGCAATTCCCGGAAACACAGGGAGGAGGAAGTGGGATAAATTTTGGACAAATTTTGGAAAGTTTCAATGGGACGAGATACTATCTCATTAGGACCTTCAGATCCCAGATCCCTCTCCCATTCAAGCATGAAGAGGGTCTTTGAATCTGCCTTAGCCAGTGACCGATAGATCACTGTGATTCCCCCCCTCTGCTCCATGGCTTGGCCACACCAAAGTTCATAATAATCTATGAAGAAAATTAGATATCTGACGTAGGCGATATTGTATCGATGAGGGCATATCTAATTTACTTACACAGTATGCAAGAGTGACGGGGCCGGTGGGATTGAGAAAATATCCTATTCTATATATCCCTTTGTTCAACCACCATCTAAAGGCCTTGATATCCATACCTGGAGGAAAGAGGGGGTTGCAAAAGAGTTTAGATAGGGGATGCCATTTGGAGATCAAATGGGGATTAGTTTTGAGGGAGTCCTATATAACCAGGGAGTGAGAAAGTGTTGGGGCCATGATTGCAGGCCTAGATTTAGGTGGGCACCAGAGAAGGAAATCTGGGATGTAATGAATCTGGATGGGCAGATTTAGAATAAATGATTGAGAGTTGGGTCAAATGGGCAGCCTGATAGTACCAGAGAAGGTTCGGGAGTCCCACTCCTCCCTTAGCTCTAGCTTGATATAGGGTCTCCTTGGCAACTCTATGGCCTTTTGCTCCCCAAATAAATCTTTTTAGTTTTGATTGAAACTGACAGAGTTGGTCCTTAAGGATCGGAAAAGGAAGAGACCTGAACAGGTAGAGGATTCGGGGTAGCAGAGTCATTTTTACTGAGTTGACCCTACCTAACCAGTAGAGTCCTAATTTGTCCAAATTTTTAAGGTCTGCTTTCAGTTTACGATACATGGGTGGGAAGTTCACCGCATATAGACGGTCCACAGAGGCTGCCAGACTGACCCCCAGATAGGGGATTGCTGAGTCGCTCCAAGTAAACCGGAATGGTACTTTTAGTCTCTCAACTAGATGGTCAGGTAAGTTTAATGCCATAGAAAAATTTACCTTCAGGCCCGAGACTGCGCCAAAGCTGTCCAACAATTTACAGATGTTGGGTAGCAAAATTAATGGTGAGGTAATGAAAAGCAGAATGTCATCTGCAAAGAGTGCACATTTGTGCATCTGTGAGCCGCACCGGACCCCATGTATGTCTGGATGATCTCTATTGGCGATAGCAAGTGTTTCAATGACAATAGTGAAAATCAGAGGAGATAAAGAACAGCCCTGCCTAGTGCCTTTGACGATCGGAAAGGATTCAGAGTACTATCCCTGAAGTTGAATCTTCGCTGCAGGGTTTGAGTAGAGCTCCCATCTCATTCATAAAGTTATTGCCAAAACCCTATTGTTGTAAGATTGGTATAAGGAATGACCAGGACACAGAATCAAATGCCTTCTGCAGGTCCAAAGAGAGCAGAAGGCCCGTTTGAGGGGGTCCCCCATCCCAGCTGGATCTCAGAAGGGAGATGATATCAATCACCCTTCTAATTTGATCGGGGCCTAGCCTCCCGGGTATGAAGCCGACTTATTAAGGATATGGGGCCGTAATTGGCAACTGAGCTAGGGTCTTTGCCGGGTTTGGTAATTACTGAGATGAAGGCTGAATTAATGGGATTGATCTAGTCAGGTTCCCTTGCACTTTTATCTACAAAAGCCATGTCGGTGCTCCGTTAGGGGTTACCTTTTGCTCTGCCTCCTCTTAGCTCTGTACCGTGCCCTGATGTGCACTGCACCCTGATGTCTTGTGCCCTGGGCCGGTCTGGATGAAGTCCAGGGCCATATTTTTGTCCCAGTCTATGGCAATTTAAAATGCAAAAAAAGTTAAGTGAAAAAAAGTTAAAAAATTAACGTAACAAAAAAAGGTAAAACAAATGTAAAGCCCCTTGCCCTTATGTGCACACACCCAACAGTCCCAGAATTTTTGCGGGACAACCCCAGATTTTGACATATGTCCTGCAGTCCTGCTCAGCTCAGCAATTTCTCGCATCACTGCCCCGCTCACTCTTCTCTTGCACATTATAAACAAGGTAGATAAAAGTGCAAGTGTCCCTAGAGGTCTCCCCTTGTCCATGATCATGAACTGCAAAGATGGTAAAAAAGTATAAAGGAAAATTTATTATCAAATACTTACCGTAATTTTCCTTTCCTGATGGACTCCATGGCAGCCTACGTGTGGGTTAACCCCGCCTCCTCTCCAATGCTATAGGACCCCATTCCCATAAATGAACACTCACCACTCCATACTGTGTTCCGTAACAAGCCTACTCATATGACTCATGGGTGGGAACTCCGTCTGCCATGGAGTCCATCAGGAAAGGAAAATTACGGTAAGTATTTGATAATACATTTTCCTTTTTCCTGACAGACTCCATGGCAGCCTACGTGTGGGAAATAACTAGCCGACCACAAGGGTGGGTATGCTTTAAACAGAAAATATTTAATTTGATCTATCAGCCGATAGAATTTTCAAACCAAAGTTTACAGAGGATAAAGAAGCAGGTTCAACGCAATAATGCGACATGAATGTATTAATAGAGGCCCAAGAAGCTGCCTTGCAGATGGTATCAGGAGCCACGTGCCGGGCCGCTGCCCATGAAGTAGCCATTCCTCTAGTCGAATGTGCCGTCACCGCCTCAGGAGGAGCCAAGCCCTTAGCCCTATAAGCCTGTTGTATGGTTCTTACGATCCAGGATGCCAGAGTCCTGGTTGAAGCTTTGTTCCCTTTGTTGCTGCCTGAGTGCAGTATAAAGAGATGATCCGAACGCCTAAAGGCGGAAGTAATGCGAAGGTATTCTCTCAGAGCTTCCCCAACGTCCAAAGGATGAATATCATCGGATCCTGGTGATCTGAAGGTAGGTAGAACGATCTCTTGGTTCTGATGGAACACCGAAGTTACCTTAGGGTTGGATCCCAACATAGGAATGAGGACCACTCGGTCCGGAAAGAAAGTCAAGAAGGGTTCTTCGAAGCCCAGTGACCCAATTTCCGATACCCTCTTGGCCGAAGTGACTGCCACTAGGAAGGCAACTTTTTCTGAAAAGTCCTTGATGGAAAGCGGGGATGGCCCCGTCGTACTTAGTCCAGAGATAGAGTCGAGGACAAGGGGAAGATCCCATTTAGGGAATCTAGACTTCCTTTGGGGCTTGAGTCTTGAGGCCCCCCGAAAAAATTGACGAATCAATGGATGGACTGCCCAGGAGGTACCAGAGAAGGCTGATAAGGCTGAAACTTGCACCCTGAGAGAGCCTATAGACAAGGGAAGGTCAAGGCCAGTTTGTAAGAACCCGAGGATGTCCTGGACTCCTGGATGTTCAAAGGATCTATCTGTAGATGAGCAAAAGTTTACGAATTTGGACCAGATTCTGCCATAAACCTTGTTCGTACTCGATCTCCTGGAGCTTAATAAGGTAGAAATTACACTAGAAGCACATCCGATGGACTCTAGCCTGTTCCTTTCAAGAACCAGACCATCAGTCTCAGTACTGCCGGACAAGGGTGCAGTACCGCCCCCTGAGAAAGAAGGTCCGGCCTGAGAGGGAGAGGCATCGGCTTCCGTACACTTAGCTGGACTAGCAGAGGGAACCAAGGCCTGTTGGGCCAGTAAGGAGCTATCGTCACTACCTCTACTGCTTCTGTCTGGAGCCTCTGAAGGAACCTGAGAATTAGTGGAAGTGGAGGGAAGGCATAGGCCCTCTTGAATTTCTATTGGTCTGTTAGGGCATCTGTCCCTAAGGCCTGGCTGCAGCGATTCCGCGTGTAGAACTTCTCTATTTTGAAGTTACAGGGGGAGGCAAATAGGTCTACCTCGGGATTGACCCCCAGCGATATGATCCACTCGAAGGACTGAATGTGGAGGGACCACTCGTTGTTGTCCAACTGGGTGCGTGACAGGAAGTCCGCTTGCGTGTTCTGAACCCCTGGGAGAGAAACTGCAGAGATATTCACCAGGTTCTTCTGTGCCCATGATAGAATGGGTTCCACTTCCTGGAGGAGAGTAGAGCTCCGGGTGCCCCCTTGCCTCTTCACGTAGGAGACAGCTGTGGTGTTGTCCATCCGTAACAACACCGATTTCCCCTTCAAGATATGGGAGAAGTGCTGGAGAGCGCACCAAGCTGCTCGGAGTTCCAAAATATTCGACCCTGGAACAGGGAGACTTGCGTCCCATTTGCCCTGTGCAAGGTCCGATCCGCAGAGGGCCCCCCAGCCGGTCCCACTGGCATCGGTCGTGACCGTTACCCAAGAAATGGGAGCTATTGAGTGACACGTCAGGAGATTCCTGCGTTGGAGCCACCAGAAGAGGCTGTTCCTCATTGTTGAAGTTATCCGTATGTCTTGGTTTTTGTTTCCCGTCTTCCACTGTCTCAGAAACCCTGACTGGAACGGGCGTAGTCTCCACAAGGCCCACTTGACCATAGGAGTCGTAGAGACCATTGTCCCTACGATCTTGAGACACTGCGAGGCCTTTAGATACCGAGTGTGAAGAGCTCGAGAGACTCTTTCCCGTATGGTCGGGATTTTTTCCACCGGCAGCGAGATCGTACTTTGCAGAGTGTCGAACTGGGCACACAGATAAACTAGCCGTTGTGTTGGTACTAGCTGGCTTTTTGCCATGTTTAGAAGCCACCCGAAGCTGGTCAATGTGGACATCACCTGCTCGCGATGAACCAACAGCTGTTCTTTGTCTTGCGACAGAACCAGAAGATCGTCCAGGTAATGGTACAGCCTTATCCCTTTTAGCCTGATCAGGGCCACCACTGCCAGGAGCACTTTTGAAAAGACCCGAGGGGAGGTCGTCAACCCGAAGGGGAGGCAGATAAACTGTAGATGGTCTTGACCGACATGGAATCTTAGGAATCTTTGGAAGCCTTCCTCTATCGGGACGTGAAAGTAAGCGTCCTTTAAGTCGATCGAGACCATCCAATCCCCTGGTTGGATGGCTCGCTGTATAGTTAGGAGGGTTTCCATTTTTAATTTTCCGTACTCTATAAACCGATTTAGGTATGTTAGATCTATCACCGGGCGCCACGATCCACTTTTCTTCTGTACCAAGAAGAGGGGAGAGTAGATTCCTTGAAACCGTTCTTCTTCTGGCACCCGGACCACTGCGCCCTGAGCCTTTAACAGCTCCACGTATGACAGTAGAACTTGTCTCTGTTCTTCCGAACGAGGAAGTAGGGTGGACATGAACCTGGGAGGAGGAACGCTGGAGAAGGTCCATCTGTGACCCGACGAGACCGTCTTGACGACCCAGTAATCTGAGATCAAGGCCACCCAGACGTGCCGGAAGAGGGATAGACGGGCCCCCACCCGACCCGCCTGGGCGGGCGCAATCTCAGAAGGACTTGGGTGGCTCACGTCCACCAGATGACTGGTTCTTGACGGACTTGCGAAACTAACTCTGCCCTCTGCTCCAATTCCTCCTGAAGTCCCTTGCAGGCTTGTAGGAGCGTGCATCCCTCGAGCGCTCTGGACTGCGCCTTTTAAACTGGGGCTTCTTCCGCCCGAGCAATCTTCTGTCCTGGGGAAGGAAGCCCGACTTACCGCCTGTCGCACGCGTTATGGCATCATCCAGCTTGTTACCGAATAACGTAGATCCCTCAAAGGGGATTTTGCACCATGCTTGTTTGGAAACAGGATCGGCGAGCCAGGGACGTAGCCACAAAGCGCGCTTAGCCGTGACTGAGGACAACATAATGCGTGCTAGCAGACGTATCAGGTCAATGGAAGCCTCCCCCAGGAAGACCGCTGCGAGCTTTAGTTCTGCTGCTGCTGAACTCCTGGCCAATTCGACCGACACACCATTCAGGAAGGAGTCCACATTTTCAGTCCAAGCCTCCATGGCCTTGGACATAGCCGCTAGGGCTAAGGCAGGTTTACAGGCCATTCCAGCAAGACCGTAGATCCTTTTGAGGTCTTGGTCGATCTTCCTCTCTAGGCCATCCTTAAAGGACACAGAGTCCTCCATCGGGAGAGTGACGTGCTTAGCCAAGCGCATCAACGCTGCGTCCACGAGCGGAGCGTTCTCCAGATGCTTCACCTCTTCCACTTTAAAAGGGTATAGCCTGGAAGTCTTGTTGGTCATGGAGGATTTCCTATCCACCTTGCTCCACTCTTCTTCTATAACATCTTTCAGTTCAGTGAGTAGAGGGAAGTTCGGCCGTTCTTTACCCAGCTGCTTGAAGAATTTCTTCTGCTTAGCTGGGGGGGTGGATGCTTCTTCCCACTTGAGGGCCTCCTTAATTGCCTTAATTAGTGGTGAGACCATGGCGAAGTCAAAGTCCCCGATCTCCTCATCGCCTGGAAATTCCTCTCCAGAGGACTCACCAGAAGCCTCGTAGGGCTGGGACGTGCCCGGATCATCCCGGGGTTCGTCGGACTGGGGACCAGACGCAGCCGTAGATTGACTCAACGTGCGAGGGACCTCCATGTCCTTAAGCGACTGCTGCACGACACGCTTTACCAGGGATTCCATGCGCTGGTTTTCCGTGTCTTTTTCCCCAACCGCCTTGGCAAAACATCTGTCACACAATGATTTGCCTTCCGGGACTCGAGTCTTGCATCCCCAGCATGCTCTGCGATCAGAGCGATCATCATGGCGGTGGGTGCGGTGTCTGGAGGAGGAATGTGATCTTCTCCTCTGGTGGTAATACCCATGCGGAGAGTCCCGCCTGGATCTAGACGACTGTTTTTGTTGTGGCCTGGCAAGGTCCCGGTCCTGCGAATCCAATCTGGAAGGGCTAAGCAAAAAACACACAGGGGGAGGGGAAAACATAGGCATCAGAATGCGCATAAAAAATGCAGATGTACCTCCACCCCTCCCTTACCAGCACATACCTAGTGCGTAAGGGCTGGCCACTTAAAGGCAGTGATTTGTCCATAATCTCTGGACAAAGAGCGTCAAAATATGAACACAGCAGTCTGCAAGACAAGATTGCGACCTAAGCATCATACCGTCAATACTTAGACAGGAAAAAAAAAATTTTTTCAATGAATAAACAGCATTCAATAAAAATAATTTTTTTTTTTAAATTTATATACACATTTTTTTTTTTTTTTTTAAAACATTCCACAGAAAAAACGGGCATACACCTTTAAGGCACAAAAGAGCACTAACCTTGCAGATCCTTCTAAGGCCGTGGGCTGGGGAATAGGCTTGCTGTTTCCTATGCACTGGAAACCCCAGTGATACTGCAGCAGCAGCCTGATTTTTAAATTCCCCGCCTCGTGACGTCACCGCCCCTCCACCTCGCACATGCGCCGTGGAAGATGACCGTACTGCGCATGCGCGGCCACCAACCAAGCCTCGATTTCACCAGAGGCTGGTGCGCATGCGCAAACCGCCGAGGCGGCCGAACCAGGAACAACACGGCGAGCTGGAACGCAGAAGCGCTCCAGCCGCCATACAGGGGGGAAATACACTAGATGCCAGGGATATGAAATATCAACATATAATACAGATATAGCTGCCATGGAGCAAATAACAAAGATGAAGGGACCTTGCCAGCCGATGAGCGCCAACCATCCATCCGACCGTCCGTCTGATACATCTGATGGGCATACAGAGGCAATCCACCTGTCTTGGGGAAACATCCAGCCTCAAAAGCTACTCGCCCGCCCATGGCTGAGCACAGAGCTTGCACCGCGTTGGTATGCCAGAAGAAATCCGAGATCCGACCGGACGCAAACAGAATGTGAAGGTCCATAGGAGGAGGACAAAAAAGGAACACAGTAGGGAGTGGTGAGTGTTCATTTATGGGAATGGGGTCCTATAGCATTGGAGAGGAGGCGGGGTTAACCCACACGTAGGCTGCCATGGAGTCTGTCAGGAAATGTGTATATCAGAAAGACCCTGCGGATATAGCTGAACTTCCTGCAGTGTTGGGTATGCATATTGCAAAAATAGTAAAAGAGTGTATGTATGTATATGTATGTATATGTGTATATATATATATATATATATATATATATATATATATATATATATATAAATCAGAAGGACCCTGCAAATGCAGATGAGCTTCCTGCAGTGTTTCATATACATATAAATGTATGGGGACCAGCATGAAGTAAGTGCTGGTATATACTGGGAGACTAGAAGGGCATGAAAATAAAACATTACAGAGTAAAGGAATGTTGGGCCAGTGGAGTTGCAAGTAGAAATTGTTTGACAAATGCAGTTACACAAAATTAGAAGTGCCACATCCAGTATTAGAGAAAAGAAAAGGGGGTCCCCTATGTGGTGGACTTTTAAGGCACAAATTTTATCAAAAATATTTTATTTTATTTTTTAACAGAAGCGTTTTTTTTTTATCTCCAACGGGACATATGCTGTCATAGTTACATACAGACATAAAGCATTATATAATAATGGATACTACAGCATATTTCAAGGCTTAGAAGTAAAGCAGTGCATTACAAACAGTACAACACATAGAATGCTTGGAACCAGTCATCTATGTGAAAAATTTATAGGTCTATAAGAGGGTCTTATATACTCAATTGCTCATATGAGTTAACTTATGTGGTTGGACGTGGAGGATTAATACCGGCTTAACTCTGGGGGGGGGGGGGGGGTGTTTCGTGCAAGTAGGGGGATGCCCCAGACAGTGTACTATGGTAGCCAGGCTTGGGGCTAGATTCCGGGGGGGGGGGGGGGGGGCTGTCCTGTATGACATCAGCTCCATGCACAGTCCTTGGCTTAATGGGACTTCTTCTCAAGATGGGGTGGATTTTAGCTTTTGACCCAAGCGCCCCATATTTTCTCAAATTTTTTTAGACATCAATCATGGAATCAATCAGAGCTTTCCATTGCCCAACCGTGGGAGGTCCCGGCTGTTTCCATTTAGTTAGGATAGCTTTTCTGGCATAGAATGAGGCATAAAAAATGAACAATCTTTTTTTTTTTTTAAGTTTTCAAAAAAGTTTATTGAAACTTAGTGCATAACAGACAACTGACAAAGGCAAAGATATCCAAAAATGAAGATGGTACAAAACGTACAAAACGTATTTCGCGTAAACAAGAATCAGACAAAATAAATTCAAATCATGCAATAAGACCTAAAGGTGATCTCCTGAGAGGAGCGAGCACACACTGTAAACCAGCAGGGGCTGGGGGAGCTTGTAAATTAAACTTACAGAGCCCTGTTCCTGGAACCTCTGCAGTCGGACCCCCGCACCCCACAGGGATCTTGCTGTGCGGGGGTCAACTGAGGAGCCACCGAGGGCCTTCCTGAGAGAACCAAGCCGATCGCATAGCCGTATTACCCAAACCCGTAGGGGAAAGGACCAGCCAGGTGAGTCTGCCGTTGTCTGGGGAAACATGACCTAGGTAAGCTGAGGTTAACTAGACAGGGGGAGGACAGGCCTCCCTTCACATCAGCTGGGCTAGGCCTGGTGCTTGGGGAGATCATTCGGTACAAAGCTCACTCCGGGTCATGTTGTAGGTCGAGACGACCTAGATCTGAGGGAACTGAGGTATTAGAAAAAGAGAAGAGGAAATTGAGGAAATCGGAAAAGAAGGGGGGAAGGAAAGAGAAAACGACAGAGAGAGGGGGAGAGAAGAGCAAGGACGAGGTCAGAAAAAGAAGTGGGTGTAGGGAATAGGGAGGGTAGGAACCCCTCGCAGAGGAATCGTGGGTCTGGAGGGGGATATGGAATGAGAGGGGAGACCCTTATTATTATATCAGGAAAGAAGGGATATTCCTATATATGCAGCCCAGGGCTCCCATGTGAACCTGAATTTCTCTGAGGAATCCAAGATCGCACTGGCTATTTTTTCCTGCGCCATTATCCAGGAGATCTTTTGTTTGGTCTGGCGCAAGGAGACCGAGGGAGATTTCCATGAGTGTGCCAGTGTAATCTTGGCTCCCAAGAGAATAAAGTGGATTAGGGCGTGTGTCAGTTTAGGAACATCCTGAATTTGCATGTTAAGGAGGGCTGTGGTGGGTTCTTGTTTAATTGCATATCCTGTGGTCTTGCGAATGAGACTGAAAATTTTGTTCCAGTATCCCCTGATTTTGGGGCATTCCCAAAATGTGTGAAGGAGGGAGCCTGTTAGGCCGCAACCTCTGAAACAGAGTGGGGAGGACTGGGAAAAGAATTTGGTGAGCTGGGTAGGAACCAGGTACCAGCGGGAAATGACTTTGAGGTCTGCTTCCACAAGGGAACTATTAAGTATACCCCTGTAGGAGCGGGCAAAAATTGAGTGTCAGGTATCCAGGTCCCAATCAAATTGGAGGTCACGCTCCCACTTCAACATGTAATTCGATTTTTCCCGGGGGTCAGCTAACGCTGAGTAGATAAGGGAAATTTCCCCCCTCACTCCCATAGCTGAGGAGCACCAGAGCTCATATGGAGTTATTGATAGTGGGGTGTCATAGCTTTTCCACACCCTGTGTAGAAAATGAGAAAGCTGGTTGTAACGGAAAGTCTCTGAGGCAGGCATGTCCAATTTGGAGATGCAATGTTTGAGAGAGAGGGGGCCATTGCTGTTAAAGAATTGACCAATTCTATAAAGGCCCTTATCGAGCCACCACTGAAAAGCCTTGATAGCTAGACCCGGGGGAAATTGGGGGTTGTGAAAGATGTGTGCTAGGGGGTGCCAGTCAGAGACCAGGGATTGTTTTTTGTGCAGAGTATCGCAAAGGGCCAAAGTGTGTGACAATGTTGGGGAAAGGATCGGGGGTCTTTCTTTTTGTGGTCTCCGCTTCAGAAAATCTAGAGTGTGGTTAGGAGTTGCCTGCCTTTCTATATCCACCCAGTCCGGTTTTGGGCCTTTGTAATAAATGACCGAATATTGACACAGTTGGGCAGCTTGATAGTACCACCAAAGATTAGGCAGTCCCAGACCCCCTTTCTTCCTTGGTCTATAGAGGACCGTCTTAGGGAGGCGATGGTCCTTCCCCCCCCAGATAAAGCGTAAAATGTCTGACTGTAATTTGTCAAGGAATTGTTTAGTAACGGGGATGGGAAGAGAGCGGAATAGATATAAGATCTTGGGTAGTAGGGTCTTAATTGCATTTACACGTCCCAGCCATGACAATTTATAGAGAGACCATTGCGCAAGGTCTTCTGATAACCTCTTGATTAAGGGGGGGGGTAATTATGGCGGAATAATAGTTCGATCTTGGGGGCAAGTTGAATACCTATGTAAGGAAGGGATGAGGTGCTCCAAGCGAAGGGAAAATTAGCTTTAATTCGGTCTACTAGGTCCTGGGGGGTAGATATGTTAAGGGCAATAGATTTGGACATGTTTACTTGAAGTCCTCACACAGCACCGAATTTTTGGAAGAGTAAGAGAATGTTGGGGGTAGAGATGAGTGGGGCAGTTATGAACAGCAGAATGTCATCTGCAAACAGTGCCCATTTATGGATTTTTTTGGCCGCATTGTACTCCATGAATATCCGGGTGTTGTCTAATAGCTAAGGCCAAAGTTTCTATCGCAATGGCGAATAGAATAGTGGAGAGGGGGCAGCCCTGTCTGGTGCCTTTTAGGATAGGGAATTGTTCGGAAAGATGTCCTTGCATTTTAACCTGGGCTTTTGGGGAGGAGTAAAGGGATGAGAGGGTTTTAAGAAATTCCGGGCCCAAGCCCCATTTCTTGAGGGTGGTGAATAGATATGGCCATGTGACCGTGTCAAAGGCCTTTTGGAGGTCTATGGAGAGGATATATCCAGATTGGGGGGATTTCCCGTCCCAAGAGGATTGCATGAGGGAAATTAAGTCTACTGCTCTCCTAATCTGATCCGCCCCCTGTCTCCCGGGGATAAAGCCCACCTGATCTTTATTTATGTATTTTCCAATAAACGAGGCCATCCTATTCGTTAAAATTTTGGTCATAATTTTCAAATCGTTGTTTATTAACCACCTCAGTACAGTGCATTTTTACCCCCTTCCTGACCAAGCCATTTTTTCAACTTTCAGCGCTGTCACACTTTGAATGACAATTGCGTGGTCATACAACACTGTACCCAAATGAAATTGTTATCATTTTGTCCCCACAAATAGAGCTTTCTTTTGGTGGTATTTGATCACCTCTGCGGTTTTTATTTTTTGCGCTTTAAACAAAAGAAGAGGGACAAGTTTTAAAAAAAAAACAATATTTTTTACTTTTTGCTATACTAAATATCCCCAAAAAATATATAAAAAACGTTTTTTTCCTCAGTTTAGGCCGATACGTATTCTTCTACATATTTTTGGTAAAAAAATCGCAATAAGCGTATATTGATTGGTTTGCGCAAAAGTTATAGCGTCTACAAAATAGGGGATAGATTTATAGCATTTTTATTATTTATTTTTTTAAACTAGTAATGGCGGCGATCTGCGATTTTTATCGTGACTGCGGCGGACATATCGGACACTTTTGACACATTTTTGGGACCATTTACATTTATACAGCGATCCATGCTATAAAAATGCATTGATTACTGTATAAATGTGAATGGCAGGGAAGGGGTTAACCACTAGGGGGCGCTGAATGGGTTAATATGTTCCCTGGGAGTGATTCTTACTGTGGGGGGAGGGGACTCACAAGGGGAGGAGACCGATCAGTGTTTCTCTGTACAGAGAACACACCATCGGCTCCTCTCCTCTGACAGGACTGTGAATCTGTGTTTTTACACACACAGATCCACGGTCCCGCTGTGTTGCCAGGCAATCGCGGGTGCCCGGCGGACATCGCGGCCCCTGGGCACGTGCATCGGATGCCCAGTGACATGGCGGGCACGTGCGCGCGCTGCTGCCGGTGCGCACACGCTTCCTGGAGGGCCGGGAAGGGGAGGACATCATAAGGCCCCCTCCCGTCCTGAGAGCTGCGTCGCCTGGTCGTCAATAGACAGCCGGCGGTCGGCTAGTGGTTAAAGAGATTGGCCTGTAGCTACCGACTTCGCTAGAGTCTTTGCCTTGTTTAGGAATAACCAATATGTATGCAAGGTTGGTCGCTAGCTCCAGAGGGGAGCCCTCTCATAGGGAGTTAAAGAGCCGGACCAGATGAGGAGAGAGGACTTCTGAGAAGGTTTTATAATACCGTGACAAGAAACCGTCAGGGCCGGGAGCTGAGTCTGTTTTGAGGCTCTTGATGACGACCTGGACTTCCTCAATCCGGAAGGGGGAGTCCATGACGACACGGTGGGAGTCTGAGAGTCTGGGGATGTCTATCTCCTCCAGAAAAGCATCAATGGAGGCAGGACTGCTTGGGTTGGAGGATGAGTACAGGTTTGAGTAAAAAGCCTGGAAGGTCTCAAGAATTTTGTGTGGGTTCTGAGTAAGCGTTCCTGACAGGGATTTGATCTTGGGTAAAGAGTAGGTCCTAATTTTGGGAGAGAGTCTTGCTGCCAGCTGTGGACCTATTTTGTCGGCTTGTAGATAGAACGTCCGCTTAGCCAGCTTAAGTGTTTGGTAGCGTTGGACGTCAGGGCTAGGTTTAGGGTGACTCAGGAGGCTTCTAAATTGGCCAATGTGGCGGGAGTGGGGTTGTTTTTGTGGGCTTTACTGAGAGACTTAAATCCACGTTCAAGTTTGTCTACATCTACCATCCTTTCCTGTTTCAGTTTGGAAGCAAGTTGGATTATTTTTTCCCTTAGGACCGCTTTATGTGCACCCCAAAGAGAGCTTGGGGATGTATCGCCAGTGTCATTAAGGAGGAAAAATTCCTGAATGTGAATTTTACTTCCCTAACATTGACATGTTTTCAGTAACTGTGCTGTTTTGAAAGTATTTGTCTGCTGATATTTTTGTGCATTGTATTTTATGGTTTCTTTGTGGTACCTCCTATTGGGGCTCATGTCTTTTATCCATGTTGTCATAATTGTGATAATATAATAAACATTTATACATTTTATTTTTGACCTACGCTATATCAATTATTTAATTTTCTATACTGTGCTGCCTAAAAACCCCACCCTCCTGGGGGGAAATTCCTTTTCGAGTTTACCTTTTAGGGGTGAGCAGCAACCTATACTCCTCCATGAGTGTCTTCCCTTTTTTCTGTCTTGGGTTGATTTACCTAGCATATCATCGAATGTGATGTTGGAGTCCCCCCCTAGGATGATTCTGCCTTCCAAATGTGGGGAAAGGGCGGCGAGCATTGAGGCGAAGAAACGTGCTTGACCCTGGTTAGGAGCATAGCAAGAGATGATAGAGTACAGAACACCTGCGATCTGACCTTTAATGAGTAAGTATCTGCCTTCAGTGTCTTTGATTGTATGAGAGTGTATGAATGGGATTCATTTAGCTAGCAGAATGGCCACCCCCCTTTTTTTGGATTCAGCGTTTGCCAGGTAAAACGTGGGGAAGCTACTATGGAGGAAGGAAGGGGTGTAGCTGGAAGGGAAGTGGGTCTCCTGAAGGAGGATGATATCAAGGCTTCTGGCGTGGTAGCTTTGCCTTTCAGCGTTTGGAGGGTGAATTGAGCCCCTGCGTGTTATGCGATGCGATCTTCAGAGATGGGTGATGGGATTTAGGATCATGTAAAATATACAAAATTTGTATAGATGGTGCGCAAAATCAAACTTATTGATGTAATAGATCGAAATTATAAGTATGACGATGTCAATGCATCCAATGCATACTGTGCATATACACTATTGCCAGCAGGTCCAAAGTGGTCAATAATATATGAAGAAAATATATATAGTCTAAGTGGATAAGTGATTCAAGTGACTGATGAGGGAAATATGCGTATAAAATATATCAAACGTGCAGATAAAAAAATACTCCAAAAAATGACACTAGGCAGCTTAATGTCATTAATATGTGCGGTGAAAATATGTGCTCAAAGGTGAACAAACCAGTATTAAAATGTTTGATACAATAATAAATAAATTGATCAATCAATATTGGTTACTTCCTTTAAACAATAAAGGATTGGATGTGTGTGTGTGCTCCGTGAATGAAGAACAGCTGGTGTGTGTTCCACAAATGTGATTAGTAACAAGAATGGCACTGTTACTTCCTTAAAAACAATGAGTGATGAGACTGTGCTCCAACAGCTGATGTGTAGTCTGCAAACAATCAGCTAAACATATACTTAGTAACAAAAACAATTATATGTATCGCATTAATTCCCACAATGTTACTATGTATCATTTATGCAGTTAATGCAAACAGTGGGATGTTGAATTGCTGCTATACATCTAAATAGGGATAAATAAATAAATAAAAAAAATAGGGATAAATAAAAAAAAAGGAAACAGGTAAAACTTCCCTTTCTTTTCCCGATTTTTGTTGTGGGTATGTTCTTCTGAAAAAAGGATTATTTTTCAAGTGCTGAAAAAAAGAAAATACAAAAAACCATTGCGCAGCCTCCCTGAACTGAATAAAACATGAAGTGCCTGTGTATGTTGTTGCACTCACGTGTTCACCTTTGAGCACATCTTTTCACCGCACATATTAACCGCTTCCCGACCGCCTCCTGTAGATATACGTCAACAGAATGGCACGGGCAGGCAAAAGCACGTACCTGTACGTCCCCTTTAATTCGCCTGCCCGGGGGGCGCGCGCGGTCGGGAGCTCCGTGACCACGGCCGCGGGACCAGCGGACCCGATCGCCGCTGGTATCCCGCGATCGGGTTACGGAGCTGAAGAACGGGGAGAGGTCTATGTAAACAAACCTCTCCCCGCGCTTCCTACACTGACTGTCAGTGATCGGCGGTTCCCTGTCATCGGGAACGCCGATCAATGACGTCAGACGTACAGCCACGCCCCCCTACTGTAAAAAAAAACACAACACGTCACACTGACTCCTCCCCGCCCCCTAGTGGTTAACCCCCTAACTACAACTGTCATTTACATAGGAATCAGTGCTATTTAAATAGCAGTGATTACTGTATAAATGACAAATGTCCCAAAAATGTGTCAAAAATGTCCGATGTGTCCGCCAAAATGTCGCAGTCACAATAAAAATCGCTGATCGCCGCCATTACTAATAAAAAAAAAATATTAATAAAAATGCTATAAAACTATCCCCTATTTTGTAAACGCTATAACTTTTGCGCAAACTAATCAATAATCGCTAATTGCGATTTTTTTTACCAAAAATATGTAGAAGAATACGTATCGGCCTAAACTGAGGAAAAAAAAAAAATGTTTTTTTATATATTTTTTGGGGATATTTATTATAGCAAAAAGTAAAAAATATTGCATTTTTTTCAAAATTGTCGCTCTATTTTTGTTTATAGCGCAAAAAATAAAAACCGCAGGGGCGATCAAATACCACCAAAAGAAAGCTCTATTTGTGGGAAAAAAAGGACGCCAATTTTGTTTTGGAGCCACGTCGCATGACCGCGCAATTGTTAGTTAAAGCGACGCAGTGCCGAATTGCAAAAAGGGGCCTGGTCCTTTGGCTGCCAATTGGTCCGGGGCTGAAGTGGTTAATGACATTAAGCTGCCTAGTGTCATTTTTTGGAGTATTTTTTTATCTGCACGTTTGATATATTTTATTTATTTATTCACCGTTTTTTATACGCATATTTCACTCATCAGTCACTTGGATCACTTATCCACTTAGACTATATATATTTTCTTCATATATTATTGACCACTTCGGACCTGCTGGCAATAGTGTATATGCACAGTATGCATTGGATGCATTGACATCGTCATACTTATAATTTCGATCTATTACATCAATAAGGTTGAATTTGCGCACCATCTATACAAATTTTGTATATTTTACTATATCTTTTTAAGTGTGGGAACACTTTTTGTTGGGAGCTGCATTTCATTTAGCCATCTTATTTGATTTTATCAGGTTTTGTGGTCTTTTTATACATACCAGCGCTTTAGTATCTTTTTTTACTGGGATTTAGGATCAGCCATGGGAGTCAGGGGTGAGAAGCGCGAATGTGTGTGGGGAGTTTACCTCTGTCCTTGGAGCACGGATTACAATCCTTGAGGGTCTGACCGCCTGGTGACGTCTTGGGGATGAGAAGAGGAAAGGCTGCCGCAAAGGTTCCTGGAGAGAAAGGGGGAGGCAGGAAAGGAGCAAGAGAAAGGGGGTGGGAGGAGTATGAAAGGAAAAATGAGTTGATGGAGTGAGGAAAGTGAAGAAGAACATGTTTAGTAAAGGAAATAAATGCAATATAAAAATAAACAAGTGTATCATGGTAGCAACAGGACTGGCTAGCCAAGTCCTAGTCCGGAGCCTCCCAGTTAAGGAGACCTCGGAGAGGGTACAACCACAAAAGGGTTGTTTACCTGGTGTTACCTGAGGGAAGGGCTTCCCTCCGAGTCACAACAGAGAGGGTGGCATGGTGGGCCGCTCCGGCCGTCGACTCCCCTGTGGGGAAATAGCAGAAGTTGTGGGACTGGGGGAGAAATAAGAATTGTGGGGACCAAAATTGGCAACCATCTTAAACACATTAACATACAAACAGGGGGTCGCTCATGATGGGTGTGGTCGGTGTGTGAGTGCTGCAGGTGAGGAGATGATCTGAAGCCTCCCCCTAGTATGCTGACGTAATTTGGATGTCAAACCCGCACCTGAAACGCCTTCCAAGAAGAGCTACGGGAAAGCTCTGCGAAGCGGTGAAGCTGTGAGCGCTGTGTGCGCCGCATCTGCAGGGAATAGCAGTGGAGAGCGGGCGGCCCCTATCCTGGGCTGCTTAGTACACCAAACATCGGCAAACAGGGCGAGCATGGAGCTTAGAGTATAGCTCCAGGGACCCGCTCCGCTCCAGCGTCTTCAAAGCCCTGTGCCCGGAGGCAGTGTGAAGGAGAGAAGGAGCGCCCGCCAGATGGGACGAAACCCAGGCTGTGTAGTGCAGTGAAGTTGGCAGTGACGGAACGGGAACACAGCAGGGTTTGCTATACAAATAAGTGCCTGTGGCCGGGAGCCCCCGGAGGGGAACGAAACTACTCCCTATTACTTCATTCCTTCACCCCACCAATAGCTACAGTACCTGCAACCACCTTTACCCTGAATAAAACCCTGAATAAAAAGCTTGAAAGTGCGGCCGGCGGGCGCGCTGGGCCGACAGCAGGGAGGGTGAGTTTTCAAAAAAAAAAGCTGATGACAGAAAAGTGAGGGAAGATTAGAAAAATGAGTGAAGATCAGAATCTAAAGGTACTTGTGAACACTATTAATGAATAGATGAACTGTCTTTTACCGATATCTGATATATATATATATATATATATATATATATATATATATATATATATATATATATATATGGATTCCACAAATTGTATAGTTACAGATATTGCTTGGGGAATGCATATTGAATGTTTAATATCAGACTGGATTAACTCTACTATCAATTTCATCACCAATTGATTGATTTGATCCCCAAATATATAATGTGGATGGACTCTGTGTAAATGACTGATATACAGATATTGATACACTGACCCTATAGACTGTACAGATAATGCAGAGGGACTACATACTAAATGCAGATCACCAGTCAGAACTAAACTAAATTAATTTTATGTATTTTTTATTTTTTTTGGAGTGACCACCAATTCAAGTGCAAATAACATCTGCCTAAATATTGCATGGGGTCTGCATAGTGAATGCCTATTATCAGACTGGAAGAAACTCTGTTACCATTTGTAACACCAACTGAAAGCTAAAAGACCACCAACCTAAAAGTTTATATTATATGTCCATAAAAACAAGCAAACCAGCACAAGGAGATCAAGGGTTAAAATGGCACAGACTACATAGTAAGGGGGGAAAGGGAAACTTTATTCCTGTAACTTTATTCAAGGATGGTGAACATAGTGAATTGAGCACTTTTACCCACCCCCCCCCCCCCCCGCTCCACCTCACCGCACCACATTACCCACACTGCCCTCCACCCTTGGGGGAGGAGATAGTAAACTAAATCAAGTGGTGGGCTGTTATAAGAATAAAGGGGGTGAAAGTGATGCCGACACGTAGACAAGCAGCACAAAAAGCGGGCGCGATACGATCGTACCTCTCCCCACGTGCTATAAGTGGAACACAGAAACGAGATATGATGGAAGCAAGCAAGTCCCACCCTGTTACGGAAAGGGCGCCAGAACGCAGCTCAGGCAATTTTTTAAATCCAACTAAACCAGACCGTGGATCTCTGACATCTGGTAGGGGTACCCAGATTAAAGAGCGGGGCTCCCCTGGCATAGGGAGAGGCCGGACAATGACAAGTAGCATAAACCCCAACCTTAGTCCAACGCACAGTAATTTCCCGTCGGCAGTGGAAGAGGGCGATCAGAAGAGACATAATGTGAAGGGCAAGACGCAACAAAAAACACTACCAGAAGGTCAAACCCAGGGACGAGAGAGGAGTTGCGATAGAGAAACCATATTAGGAAAACAGGAGGACAAGGTGGACAAACATGATTTACAGGTAAATGGACAAATCCCACTGATACCGTTTATACCCCCCATGTCCAACATGAATGCAACTCGCACCTCACCAACGGCCTTGATGGAGAGTATAACAGGGACAATATTGGAAGCTAGAGGGGACCCTGCTAGTGCCAGTACTGGACCAACTGATAACTCTGTAGTAGAAATAGAAGAAAATCGGGAATCAGGAATTATGTCAAGCCCTATTGGAAAAGAACGTGCACCCCAAAATATGGCAATACAAACCCCGAATATAGGATGGGATGGAGGTAAGAGGTCATTAAGGCACGAGAGACAAGAAGAAAATTTAGAAAAGGACATCAGGGAACTTAGAGATCTTCTCAAAGCCTTACCTACTAAAACAGACATCCAACAGTTAATATCAGCAGTTGAGCAATCCTGTCAGCAAGCTGTAGAGAGCATTAGAGAGGAGATCGGTGAAATGGGACACAGAGTAGAAGCAGTTGAAAATGGCCAGGAGACAATAATAGAAGCAGTCGCAGACATACAAGATACAGTAAACTATCAAGAAGAGCTTTTAAACTCCTTTAAAGATCAACTAGACGATTATGAAAATAGGGAACAAAGGCAAAACATCTGAATAAAAGGAGTACCAGAGACGATTCAGAGATCTGAGCTGCTTCCCACAATCTAGCAAATATTCCACCAAATAATGGGAGAAGAGGCACCGGAAACCATTGAAGTAGATAGAATCCACCGTATTCCATCTTATGTTAGGCCTAATGCTGAAAAACCAAGAGATATAGTATGTAAACTAAATTTACAGTGAAAGAGAATATAATGAAACACGCACGCGGAAAGATGGAGATTGTTCATGATGGAACACAGATATCTCTATACCATGACCTATCAAACCGGACTTTAATGCAAAGACGGAATGTCAAGCCAATACTGGAAGCCCTTCGGGCAGCAGAGGTCAAATACCGCTGGGGATTTCCATTTAGCCTTACCGCCACCCGAAATGGTAAAACAGCTACCCTTAGAACTAAGGATGACATGCAATTGTTTGTAGAGACACTTGAATTACCTCCAATAGAAATTATAGACTGGAGAAGAATCGACTCAAGAAAATCCCTACAACGTACAGAACATTGGCAACAAGTGCCCTTCAAAAATTATCATAAAAAAATAAGGAGATGTGAAGAACGTGGGGGGAGGTGAGGGAGACAGAGGAAAGGACATAAAGGAAAATGATGGATAACTTGGGACTCATTACCTGCTCTTAATGGGGTGGGGGGGAGAGGGATGGATGGGGAGAGACATGGAGTGTGATTTTTTTTTTTTTTTTATGGTGAAATGAAATTGGTTATAGTGTGCATTATAGGAAAAGGAGACATTTGAATAATGATAGACCGTAAAGTTAGAGATATAATGGGGACATCTAAGATAAGGCACAGTATGGAAAGCACATGTATTTTGGTAAATGTTTGGGGGAGGGGGAATACATCCCCCTTTTTTTTTTTTTTTTTACACCTCACTATTTTTGGGGGGAATACACAAATTACTAATTAGAATGGAAAGATAGATGTCTTTGTATTATGTCTTTGTATTCATGTTTGGGGGAGATGGGAGGGAGGGGGGATAGGGGTGGGAAAGAACAATTGGTTTAAGGGTAATTACACACAAAAGGAAGAGGAAGGAACATTTTTTATTTATTTTTTCCACCTCACTATTTTTGGGGGGAATACACAAATTACTAATTAGAATGGAAAGATAGATGTCTTTGTATTATGTCTTTGTATTCATGTTTGGGGGAGATGGGAGTGAGGGGGGATAGGGGTGGGAAAGAACAATTGGTTTAAGGGTAATTACACACAAAAGGAAGAGGAAGGAAAAAGTTTTTTTTTTTTTTTTTTTTTATTTATTTATTTATATTTTTCTCCCTCTCTTCCCTGATGTAAATTCTCACACGGGGTGTTTTAACAGTACACGGTTTAAGGGCATTATACACGAAGGATACTTTTTTTTTTTTTTGGAGCTACTGTGCTTAATCTTAGTGTCGTAGACTCGGGGGTAAATTGTGGAATGATAAAAAGGTAGATATAGTATATGGAAAGCATATGGAAACAAATTATTTTAGATCCAAATTTTTTTTTTTTTTTTTTTTTTAGTTTGTCTCCCCTTCAGATTCTGAAGGGAAGATAATTATTAATAACAGCGAGAACATAATGTAAATGCAGAATTGTGTAGTACAAGGACCGCTGTGCTTTTTATTTTTTATTTTTTTCTATTTTTTTTTCTTTAAATTGCTTATGAAAGGGAGAAGGATGAAAAAAAAAGAAATATCATATAAATATCGATACGTGTTGGGAAAATAGCCTAATGTGTCATAATGTGGAAGACATAGGAGACAATTTCCCTCCCCCCACTGCCTATGGGAGGGGCAGAGGGAAAGACCCCCCTTTTTTTTCTTCTTTTTCTCTTTCTCTCTCTCTCTCTCTCTCCCCCCCCCACCCTTCCCTAGAAGAAGACTTAACGTAAAATGTAGGATGGAGGGGATAGAGAATGGTAGAGGCTAGGTACAACAAGAAGGGATATAGGGGGGGGGGGGGGCAGGGAATAATAAGAAGCAACATGAGGTAATGGGTAACAAAATGACTAGGGGGGGAGCTTCAGATCAGTGGGGTGGGTTATAGAGATAATAAACTCAATAGGATAGGTCCGATATAAGGGACTTAGAAAATTGCAAATTTGCAAAAAGGTCAGAGAGGTCGAAGAAGGGGGCATAGCCTCCTTACAGACATCACTGCCCAATTTAGATAGTAACTCAGAATGGAATACTGGGTTAGGGGGACAGGGTTTTTTTTTTTTTCTCTCTCTCTCGTACTGCCGGCCTCCTTCATCTCCCTCATGGGCATCGGGAAATAGCGGAGATAGACACTCAAAATATATAAAGATTTAATGGCAGTCCCAATAAAAATAATATCTTATAACGTAAGAGGCCTAAAATCAGCTCAGAAAAGAGGTCGTTTATGGCAAGAAATACGCCATTATGCGGCAGACGTAGCCTTTTTACAAGAAACTAATTTCTTGAAGGGAGATATACCAAATATGCCAACATATGAATGTAACCAGTGGTTCCATGCTCCCTCCCTGATTGCTAGGGCAAGAGGAGTAACAATAACGTTTAGAAAAACATGCCCGACAATAGTGGAATCTACTCAGATAGATTCAGTAAAAGCTAGATTAAACGGTCACTGTTATACTTTTGCCACAATATACGCACCAAATATAGGAACAGTGAATTTCTTGATAAAAACTTTGAAATTGTTAGAAACATATAGAGAGGGTTTTTTGATTTTGGGGGGAGATTTTAACCTAGTTTTAGATCCAGACATGGATACCTCAACAGGTAAAACTACCATATCCTTTAAGGCATTAAAATATATAAAACAACTTTTGAGGTCTGCACATTTGGTAGACGGATGGCGGGTAAAACATTACGGGAATAAAGACTATAGCTACTACTCCAAAACACACAATATGTACTCACGCTTGGATCTTTTCCTGGTGGACCAGTACCACCTGGAAAAGATCCGATCATGTTCGATTGAACCTATAACAATTTTGGATCATGCCCCAATTACGATGACTAGCTTCCCTACAGCAGGGGGCCACAGGGAACGAATATGGCGGCTGAATGAGACATTGCTGGATCATAGTTCATAGAGGACTTAAACAGTAAAATAAAAATGTATTTTGAAATGAATTTTCCAGGAGAAACCTCCGAACAAGCAGTGTGGGAAGCTCATAAATGTGATTAGGGGCGAACTGATAGCACAGGGGTCAAGGATTAAAAAAGAAAAACAAGGGGAGGATGTGAGGACGTGAGAGCACGCTATGCCTCTTAGAGGGAGGAGCCTGACCTGAGAACAGCTGACGGACCAGGCTGAGAGCGAGCGCACGGTACGAGAGACCGCGAGATCCCTCACTGATGATCCCCTGCGTACGAGAGCCTAGTTGGTGAGTCGGCGTCACCTGCTGTAGCGTGCCGTCCAGGATATCTGCGCGAAATGCAGAGGACGCCGCTCGGATAACAACACGAGGCGGCTCTCTCCCTGCACCCCCACGGCCTTGAACCCGCTTTCCTACGGATCCTCAGCCCCCGCTCTCACTCCCCCACACCACACAAGCCTGCATTGGAAAAGACTGAGAACCCCTTCTTTGACACAACAAGCGATCCTCTCAGACTCTCGGCGGGATAGATGGCTGTAAGGGTAAGACCCCATATTAAGGGGAAAGAAAATACAATATAAAATTTCAACGGAGATGGTGAGTGATGCTCATTCCTTTTTTCACTCTTAAAGAATGCGTAAATATTTAACAGGAATACCTAGGTTGCCAAACATTCAATGAAAACAATCATCACATATATGGAATTGTAAAAGGAGCAGTAAGCTAAGCAATGCAATATAGAGGCACAGAGGCTTTATTTTTGTGGTATACTTCTTTTCTTTTATTTGCTGCACAACATTGCAGTAAATTTGCGGGACCGCAGAGACAATAGGATTGAAACAGAATGAAAAAGCCCTGGTGCAATAAATTGTGTGATAGCAAGTAAAAACATTCAGGACATACTAGGTGGGCTATCTCATTCCCAGGGGAGACTTATAATCCAGGGAAGGATAAAGGAAAAAGGGGGAATGAAGAAAAACGATCGAATACTTTTCATACTATAAAAATCCCTGTGTTTTACCGCATTTACATCAGTTGCATTCTCTTACTTAAAGTGACAAATATGTATTACCAACGTTAGCAGCAAGAAGTGAATTGGATAGGTCACAGCAAAAGCAGATAAAAAATATAAACATAAACTACATGACCTCATTTCACTCTTAAAGGGAAAGATGTCTACCAGTAATCCCTCCATATCTGTTTTTCTACCAGGCTCTATATAAAGGGAGTGAAGCATAGTAAAACAGAGCTGTACATTACGTACAAAATTGGGAAATGAACAAAAGATTATATAAAAGACGCATCCTGTGGTGAAAGGATAAATCTCAAAACTCAAAAAATAGTCTTTCCCTTCCACTAAAAGACTGATATTATCCATTTTGATCTGCTCGATCCATTCTTCTCACTCTCTGAGTGTCTCTCCTCTCTCTCTTTTTTTTCCTTTTTTCTTTTTTTTGGTTCTCATTGGTATTATTTGGAAGAAGAAATAACTTAAGATAGCTAAGCTGACATTCTGGGGAAACGAAAAAACTTAAAAAAAAGACTTGCTAGTATGAAAGGAAAAACTACGAAAGGAAGTGAATCTAAAACACAAAAAAATAAAGCTAACACGAGTACAATCAAACAATATATGGTAAAAGGCTCGAGTCCCAAAAGCCCAGGCCCAGAAGAGCAGCAAATGATTAAACAAGGGAAAAAGAAGGAAACAAATAAAAAGAAAGATGAACCGATTGAAGCCTCTGGTGGTGAAACAACAATAGAAAGCGAGTTGGATAGAAGCGCCAGCGAAGATCTAACTAATGTCGCACAGATAGCTACAAAATCGGAAATCTCAGAGATGTTAATGAGAATGGAGAATTCAATTAAGACAGAAATAACTGCGCTCCGAACAGACTTAAGCCATTTGCTTACTCGCGTAGAGGAAAATGAAAACAAAATAGACAACCATATACTGGAATTAGACGCTGTAAAGGACCAGCTCAGAGCGACAAGGATGAATCAGAGGAGAATTAGATACAAGCTAGAGGAACAGGAAAACCAAAGCAGATGCCAGAACCTAAGGATACGGGCCCTTACAGAGGAAAACGCCGAAGATCTTAGAGCAGTAATTAAAGAAATTTTTGGCCCAGTGTGGAACAAGGGCCCTGAAATCGAATTCAAAATAGATAGGGTACATAGACTCAGAAGGCCCCAACATATATCACCAGACAGTCCGAGAGATGTTTTAGTAAGATTTCAGAACTATGAAGACAAGACGGCAATATGGAATAACCTAAGAGGCAAACCCCCATTAAAAAACAATGGGACTGACCTACAAATTTTCATCGATCTGGCCCCAGAGACGCTAGCCAGACGGCAACTGCTTAGACCATTACTAGCACAAATGAAAGCAGAGAATGTAAAATACAGCTGGGGATTTCCGGCCTGTTTGGTAGGATATAGAGAGGGTAAATCTGCAAAACTGAGACTTCCAGAAGAACTCCCAGAATTTTGGGGTGGAGGGAGGGGGGGTGGGGAAGAGGGGTGGGTTGGATATGATGGGGAACAATACCTCTCCTCTTTTAGGGGGGGAAAAAAAAAAAAATTTTTTTAGAGTAAGATTAAGTTTCTGACATATAACGTTCGAGGTTTGAATACAACTGCCAAAAGACATAAGGTTCTAAAAGAGCTTAAATATCACCATGCAGATATAATCTTTCTCCAAGAAACACATCTCTATCTAGGGGCTAACGTAAGACTATACTCTAAAGAACATCCCACCTGGTTCTATGCTGACTCAACGACCAATAAAGCAAAGGGAGTTGCAATTGGGTTTTCAAGAGAAACTAGATTTAAAGTAGGGAAAGGTTTACGGATCCGGAGGGGAGATACCTCTTTGTAAGAGGTCACATAGGAGAAACAGAATGCACTTTGGGTAATATCTATGCCCCAAATAAAAAGCCAGCAGAATATTTAAAAAAAAGGATAAGGATTCTTGCACAGTTTGGGAGAGGGATGGTAATAATAGCAGGAGACTTCAACCTTTGCCTAAGTCCACAAGAGGATAGTACATCCCGGGTACAGGGGACAGGACAGGTGTCCCTCAAAACATTGAAGCAAAAAATGCACCAAAACCAGCTGGTGGATGTGTGGAGAGCCTTTCATCCTAAAGCAAGGGATTACACCTTCTTCTCCCCTGTACATGGGACGTATACACGTATTGACTATTTTTTAACCGACCATAAGACATTGACTAAAGTGACAGATGCTGAGATAGGGATTTCTACCCTCTCGGACCATTCCCCAGTAATGATGACCATAGAAGAAATGAAAATACAGAGACCAGCCTTCAACTGGCAATTAAACGAGGCACTTCTTAGTGAAAAACAAGACATAGAAAGAATAAATGACGAACTGACGCATTTTTTCGAAACCAACGACACACAGAATATCTCATATTCCACACTATGGGAAACACATAAGGCTTATATAAGAGGTATCTTTATATCTATGGGGGCTGGGAAAAAAAAGGCGAGAGAAAGGGAAACTAGAAGGTTAACAGGAGAAATATATGAACTAGAACAGTTGCATAAAAAACCAGAGGGACGACACCAAGGAATATATCATCAACTTGTATCTAAAAGAGAAGAACTGAAAGATTTACTAGCACAGGATACAAAAAGGGTTTTCAATAGAATTCTGAAAGAGAAATATTTGGGTGGCAATAAAATCGGGAAACACTTGGCAAAGACCCTGAGGAAGGAAAAGTCGAGAAATTATATTAAAAAAATCCGAAACAAACAAGGAGAAGTAGTTTATAAAACAAAAGAGATAGCTGACGTTTTTCGAAACTATTATAGTACGCTTTATGATGTCAAAAAAGACAATGTAGAAAAAGGAAAAATAAAACAGTTTTTAGACAAATCAGGAATCTCTCAATTAAATGCAAACGACAGTGAAGATCTAGAAAGCCCTATCACGGAGCAGGAAATTAAAAAAGCTATATTAGAAACACCAACAGGGAAAAGTCCAGGCCCGGATGGATTCACCATCAAATATCTTAAGAAATTCGAGAAAATCTTAATACCCAGGCTCTGTAACTATATGAACAGACTCGGCGCAGACTATGGGTTAAGCCCAGAAGCACAGAGAGCACAGATAACCGTAATTTTAAAAGAAGGTAAAGATGAAATGCTATGCCCAAGCTACAGACCAATCTCTCTCCTGAATTTTGATACAAAACTATATGCAAAAGTCCTAGCTAATAGACTAAGAGATAAAATGAAAGGACTGGTCCATATGGACCAGGTAGGTTTTGTTACAGGTAGAGAGGGGCGCGATAATGGAATTAGAACACTCCTCCTGCTGCAAAGGATGAAAACTCATGGGCCCCCAGGGCTATTTCTGTCAATTGATGCTGAAAAAGCATTTGACAGAGTAGACTGGGGGCTCATGATGGAGACACTGAGGTGCATGGGCTTGGGTGCTAAGATGATACAAAGAATTAGAGTGTTATACTGCAACAATAAAAATTAATGGGGACCTATCAACTCCCTTCATTATGAGAAATGGGACAAGACAGGGTTGTCCCCTGTCCCCATTGCTTTTTGTGCTCTCGTTGGAACCATTATTGGCAACAATCAGAGCAAATAAGGATATCAGGGGAATAGAAATTGGGGGCGTAGAGCATAAGGTTGCGGCTTTCGCCGACGACCTGCTGTTCTATGTCTCCGAACCGAAATATACAATGCCACGACTGATTGAAACGTTAAAACAATACGGAGATATAGCAAATTTCAAAATCAATTTGAAGAAATCGGAAATTTTAAACATAAACGTGGAATCAAAAGAGGTACATGGACTACAAAAAGAATATCCATTTCCTTGGAAGAAGAAAGGTTTAAAATACCTGGGGATCAAATTAGCAAATTCAGTAGAACAACTATTCAGTGAGAACTGTATTCCACTATTAGATGAAATGAAAAATGAGACCAAAAAACTATCTTTACAGCCCTTATCATGGTTTGGCCGGATCAATACAGTTAAAATGGTGTTATTACCTAAAGATACATATAAATTCTCAATGCTACCAATCCCTCTCCCAGACTATTATTTCCAAACTTTAAAATCAATAATAAGCAGATTCATATGGCAAAACAAAAAACCCAGGATCTCTCGAAATGTTTTGAAGCAGAATAAGGATCAAGGAGGACTAGGTATCCCAGACCTTAAAAAATTTTACTACGCGGTCATAGCGTCTCGAGCAGTAGAGTGGGCACGAGGAAGAGAAGATAAACATTGGGTTAAAATGGAGAACACTATAAGTGGGATAAGCCTAAGAAGGGCAATATGGATTCCTTCACATTTAAGAGGTTTGAGCACTAATACACAAAAAATAACTAAAAATTGACAAAAAATTTGGGATTTACTGCACAAACAATATAAATGGAAGTATAACTCACCGTTAATGATTTTGAGCGAAAATTATTACTTTCCACCAGGGAAAAGACACGTGGGGGGCCAATGGTTAGGGGAAAACACGCAATTGAAAGATATAATAGACAAAGGAAAAATAAAAACATTTGTAGAAATACAGCACAATGTGGCACAAATAAGAATCAATGAGTGGCGATACCTGCAGCTGATTCATTTTGTAAGAAGCCTACCCCAACCGATTAGAACAAAAGAAAAGTACACAGCATTGGAAAAAATATGTGCTCAAACGGGGACAAAAAAACCAATATCTCGATTATATAGAGCTATTCTTGCAGAAGAGCAGCTGGAGATACCGCCTTTTTTTTTTTAAATGGGGCACGGAATTGGGTGTACACGATTATATGCACAAAATTAAAAAAATACTGAAACTAACCCATAAATCAGCAACTGACACTATGACGGCGGAGATGAACTATAAATGCCTCTCCAGATGGTATAGGACACCGGACAAAATTTTATCTAGATACTTCACAAAACTGTTGGAGGGGATGTAACATTCAAGGCACAATGGCCCATATTTGGTGGGAGTGTCCAAAAATAAAAAAAATTTGGAAAGAGATTCTGAGCCTTATAAAAATAATCACTGATGTTACTATAAAAGAAGACCCTTGGATATGCTTATTTCACGGGACTGATGACCCAATAAAGCAATACATTAAAACATTGATTCCCCAGATGTTAAATGCAGCCAAGGGCCTTATCCCGAAAAAATGGCAGCAGGAAGAAGCACCCACCAAAAGAGAATGGGCTCTAAGAGTGGAAGAAATATACCTCCTTGAAAAACTGGGACATAATGGAGATGAAGGGGAAGAAGACGACTCGAAAAAATGGAAAAAGTGGCAGACATTCAAACAGACATGGAAATATGTCGAAACGATTATATAATATAGAGTGTTATAGTAAAATGACATCCGAGGCTAAAAGACGAGAGGTATTGGGAAATAGGGTGGGTGGGATAGGGAGGGGGGAGGGAAAGATAGCAATAGGAAGATAAAAGAAAATCCCACACACCATAAAAGAGAAATAAAAATTTAAAAGGGATAACAGAATAAATATGAAATATGGTAAATTTAACGGTTTAATCTTTTCTGTAACAAAATTCCACAATGATGTGAAATATAATGAGAGATATAAATGAACGTGAAGTTGAATAATAATCTCTTGAATATTGCTGAAGTGAAAAAAAAAAAAAAAAGAGATAACAGACTTGCTAGAGGAAATTAATGACCTGGAAAAAAAACATAAAAGATATCTAGATCCAGCAGATGCCAGGAAATTGGAAATTACAAGGGGTAAACTAACTCAATGTTTGGATTACAAAATTAGAAATAAATCTAGGTACTTTGCACATAGGTTCTATAAACAGGGAAATAAATGCGGCCGCCTCTTGGCAAGACAGCTTAAAAAACAACAGGAGTCTAGACACATTCATAAATTAACAGTAAAAAATAAAAAGATAGTAGAAACCCAGGCAATAGCAGCAGAATTCCATAAATATTACGAAGCCCTTCATAATATTCACCCAGAACCATTAGGCGCTAAGGAACAGCGATTGAGAGAAATCAAAGATTATATAGGAAGCGCGGAGATGCCCACTCTGCCGATAGAGGTAACTGAGGAGATAAACAGACCAATTACGGTCGAAGAAGTTAACGAAGTAATAGCAAATCTGGCATTGGGTAAAAGCCCAGGGCCAGATGGCTTCTCGAATTTGTACTATAAGAAATTTGCCAAATATCTGGGAACACCGATATGTAACTATTTTAATTCAATCAATACGTCAAATCCCCTACCGCCAGAAGCCTTACTGGCTTATATTACAGTGCTTCCAAAACCAGGAAAGGACCCCCAGCAATGGGCAAACTATAGACCAATCTCCCTGCTGAATGCAGATACTAAACTCTTAGCAAAAATTTTGGCCCTCAGGCTACAAGATTATATAGTTAAAATAGTTCACCCTGACCAAACAGGCTTTATGAAGGTCCGTGAGGCTAGAGACAATACCATAAGGGCCCTGCTTACCCTACAATGGATGAAAAATGGCCCAGATATAGCCCCTAGAGTGATAGTATCAATGGACGCCGAAAAGGCATTCGATAGGGTAAGCTGGCCTTTTATGACTGAGGTCTTGAGAGAGATGAAAGTGGGGGAGCGTATAATGGGCTGGGTAACAGCATTATATTCAACCCCAAGAGCAAGAGTAAAGGTGAACGGTACATTGTCAAAATACTTTCAAATAAATAATGGCACGAGACAAGGATGCCCCTTGTTGCCCTTATTATTTGCGATGATATTAGAACCCTTTCTATGCAAAATAAGAAAAAATACTGAAATTCAGGGGACATGTATAGGATCAGAAGAACACAAAGTCTCGGCATATGCCGACGATTTGCTATTTTACCTGTCAGCACCACAGCCCTCATTATCAGCCTTAATGATAGAAGTATCCAGATTTGGTGCCTTATCTAACTTTAAGATTAATTTTGAAAAATCTGTAATCCATCCTTGTCAGGTACCCAGAGAAACAATAAGTACACTGAAAAACTCTTACTCCTTTATATGGAATAAAAAATCACTAGTCTACTTAGGAACGCATATAACAGCAGACCTCAAACTCCTATACGATCTGAATTAAGTTTTAATGGAGGGGGTAATAGAGGATCTGAGCAAGTGGAAGGGGCAATTATTGACTTGCTTTGGAAGAGTAAGTGCAATAAAAATGAGCATACTGCCTAAAATGATATATATGTTATACACTGTGCCAATTCCACTCCCTCAGATTTTCTTCAAAAACATACGGAGGGCCTTCACATCCTTTGTTTGGAATAATAAACGCCCTAGACTGGCTTACGATATATTATGTAAAGGGAAGTCAGAAGGAGGGATGGGGCTACCAGACGTAAAACTTTATAATATTATAAAGCAATGGCCCTAGTACGCATTCTGAATTGGAGACATGACCAAACAAAAAAAATCTGGGTATCTCTGGAACAGAAAATGGCGGGAAGGAGTTTAACGGGAGTGCCATGGATCCCAAAGGCAAATAGGGGCCTGTCAAAATGGGCCTCACTGTTAATCGGAGAACACCTTAAAAATATGGGACCAAATTAACGAATTTGGAGACTATGCCCCACAGATATCCCCGTTAACCCCAGTGGAGGGGTTCCCATGGTTCCTACCAGGGGAAGACGTGGGATCCATGGGGAACTGGGGGAAAGATGGGGATACCACATGTGGCAAATTTGCGCCGAAGGGTATATTATTAACACTAACAGAATTAACACAAAAAATGGGAACAATACCAATGATGGAATGGAGGTATATCCAATTAAAAAGCTTTTTTAATAAACTGAAGACCATGATGAGACCTCTGAACTCACTTACTATATTTGAAGTGAAATAAGTAAAGATGACGAAACCCAGACATTTACTGTCCCAGATGTACACACTAATTTCGGGGACTAGGAAAATCATAACACCATACTATATTAGGGAATGGGAAGGGGAATTAAATTGCAGTTTTACGAAGACACAGATTAAAGAACTTATTGACTCGACATATTACACCTCGAAAAGTTCTCATATTCAGGAAACCTCGTATAAACTCCTGACCAGATGGTATCGTACTCCAGAGAAACTGGCACAGATGTACTCGACGGTAGACTCCAGATGCTGGAGAGGCTGTGGCCAGAGAGGCACCCTACTTCATTTATGGTGGGTATGCCCTAAGATAAGAAGGTTCTGGCTAGAAATTGCCCCATGGATAGAGAAATTATCGAAATGTCAGATAGAATCAACACCTCTAAATTTCCTATTCCATGGGTCAATGAAGACTCTAAGGAAATACACGAACAGCATTTTACCATACTTACTAAACGCAGCTAAATTACTGATCCCAAGGTTATGGAAACAGCCCAAATGTCCAACCATTCTAGACTGGAAGAAGGAAGTAGATCAAATAATGGAGGCCGAGAGATGGATACATAGGATTGAAGGTAGAAAAGAGAGATTTGTACAAATATGGACAGAATGGGAAAAGTGCAAAGCAGAGATCGAATAACAAGTAGAATAATAATAATTGCACCCCGGGCCGTGGGGGGGGGGGGGGGGGGGAGGAGGGGGAGAGAGGATTACTTTTTCTGATTCTTAATTAATTTTATTTATTTTTATTATTTTTCATATATTTATTTATTTTTATTTTTCACCTCGTACATCTCTAATCCTCTCTTTCGCGCCTTTCCCCTCCCCTCCCCAAGAGTCGGGAAATATATTATGAAATAAATTATACTCACAAATCACTGGGGGATTTTTGGATTGAAACATTTTTCATATTTTATTTTTCTTTCTCATCTTGTAAAAAATCTTAAAACACAATGTTTAAACACAAATTATAAAGGAGAAAGGGGGATAAAGTAAAGTAAAAGGTAGTAATTTGGCCCTAAGAAGCCTCATACACTTAACGAAGGGAAAAATAGAATCTAATCACCATTTTTTATTTATTTTTTAATTTTCTTTCTCTCACACACACAGCCCGGCTTGGGGGGAGGAGGGGAAGAGAGAACGAGGCGACTAGTTAGATATGTATGGATAGGGGTAGATGTGTTCTACTTTTTTCCTTAATTTTTTTTCTTGGGGGGAGGGGGGAATAAGAGATGAGGATGTTTCTATGTCAAATGTGTGTATAAACAATTTAAGATGGTTACTATATGGAAATGTGAAAAAAAAACAATAAAAATTTGATAATAAAAAAAAAAATAAGAACAAACAGTTATGTGGAAAACATTCCAAAAGGATACATTAATTGGAGAAAACCTACATAAACTACAGCTAGGGCGGTATCGTTTTACCATGTCCAGTAATTTAAGATGTGGTTGTATGCAAGGATGAACAAACAAGATATGTTTCTCATAAGTGACTTAATTTGTCTGCAGATGAAGGTGCTTGCAGTGCGGAAGGGCCTCACGCCAGCTTTTTGATGAGTCACCAGTGGTCATAGCTCCTGGCGCATGACTGCATTGTGTGCTAGTGCAATCACCTTAATCCAATTTTTCTCTGTGGAAATGGAATTCTGAGCATATCTCCAAGGGACTGTTAATGCAAGCTTCAAACTAACTGCCACCACTAATTAAAATAGGCACAATGATTTTAGATTAAGAAGATTGCCATAGCAGTTTCAAGTATGCTGCCGGTTTAGTGAGGCAAACAAGAGGCCTAAGTGGGTGGCTACTTAGATCAGTTTACACAAGCTTCCTTTAAAGCAAAACCAGCTGTCCAGATAAAATGTATGAAATCAGTCCTATTTTATCCTTATTAGACCTTGAATGTCTTGTAACGAAGTACAATGGTGTTTCTTCATTAAAAAAAAAAAACATACAAACAGGGAACAAACAGTCATTAGAAAGAAGTAGGTCTTCTGGTGGGGGGGTCTGGGGAAGTTGCCTTAGGTAAGATATCGAGAAAGGGGGTTTAACTGAGGACATAACCTAGGGCAGGTATCTTCAGTGCGAAGATAAAAGCAACAAGGCAATGGGGGGAGAATAAGGCAAAACAAAGTAAATGCGATTCCACCCCAGCCGGGGTGGAGGGCTTTAAGGTATGGTCGGGTGACCCAACTAGCCATAGGGAGGCTAATGGGGCCCGACTACATGAGGCGAAGGAACCTGAGAAAAAAAAAGTGGGCGAGTGATGAGAGTCCTAGTCAGGTAGTGCTGTCCACTACGTGTTTGAGTGGGAGCCACAGTTAGACTGAAATGTGGAGAATACCCGTTCCGGACGGGGGTCTTGTGGGGTCACTCATCTTGGAGGGTGAGAGTCTCAATGCTTTTTTGGCAGTTGTTTGTTCCACAGCGGGGTCAGAGGGCTTCCTGGAGGAGGTCACTTGGCAGAGCTGGTCTTGGCTGGATGATGTGGAGGAGCAAGATCCTGTGTTATGAGACCAAGTTGCAGTAGAAGGCGCTCGCCGTCCTGAAAGCTGGAAAATCCGTAGGATTTGTCTCTTATGCGGTGTACACACGAGCGGACTTTCCCGCGGGAATCCGCCCGTGTGTGGGCGCCGGCGGACTTTTTGGCGCCAAAAGTCCGGCGGACTAGGTTTTAAGTTTTGTTTTAAAATTGTCCACTGAACTCGGCAGTCCGGCGGACAATCCCGCGGTTAGTACACTAGTCCGCCAGACTTTTGGAAATGAACGGACTTGCCGATCATCAGAAAGTCCGTTCATTTAGCACGTGACTTCAGGTAGACGGGGCTAGCGAAGGCAATGAATGCCGCCGCGCTAGCCCCGTCACCTGGCATGGATTTAAAGGGAATCCCCACGCCAAAAAAAGGGCCTCTTCCCGACAATTCTGGCCGTTGGTTGTCGGGGTCTGTGGGCGGGGGGCTTATCGGAATCTGGGAGCCCCCTTTAATAAGGAGCCCCCAGATCCCGGCCCCCCACCCTATGTGAATGAGTATGGGGTACGATGTACCCCTACCCATTCTCCTAAGGTGTAAAGTGTAAATAAAAAAAACACACAATTTTTTAAAAATATTTTATTGCACTGCTCCGGGGGTCTTCTTCCGTCTTGGGGGGTCTTCTCGCCGGACTCCTCCGCTATTTTACCAAGCAGAGGAGCCCAGCTACCTTCTTCGCCGTTGCCGCCGTCGTCTGGGGGTCTCGATCCGCCTTCGGGGGTCTTCCGGGTCTCTTCTGTTCTTGCCGCTGTCGTCGCTTTCTGCGCTGCCGCCGCCGCCTTTATCTTCTTCTTCTTCTTCCTCTCCTTCTTCTTCTTCCGATGTTGACTCGTCGCTGTCTCTGGCCGGAATGGCAGAGCCGCGCTGTGCTGGGACTTATATAGGGACAAGGGGGCAGGGTCACATGCTCATGTCACATGGTGACCCCGCCCCCCTATGATGTCACAGTCCCGGAGGATGCTGGGACTGTGACATCATAGGGGACGGGGTCACCATGTGACATGAGCATGTGACCCTGCCCCCTTGTCCCTATATAAGTTCCAGCACAGCGCGGCTCTGCCATTCCGGCCAGAGACAGCGACGAGTCAACATCGGAAGAAGAAGGAGAGGAAGAAGAAGAAGGCGGCGGCGCAGAAAGCGACGACAGCGGCAAGAACAGAGGAGACCCCGGAAGACCCCCGAAGGCGGATCGAGACCCCCAGACGACGGCGGCGACGACGAAGAAGGTAGCTGGGCTCCTCTGCTCGGTAAAAGAGCTAGATAAAATGGAGTCCGGCGAGAAGACCCCCAAGACGGAAGAAGACCCCCGGAGCAGTGCAATAAAATATTTTTTAAAAATTGTGTGTTTTTTTTATTTACACTTTACACCTTAAGTGAATGGGTAGGGGTACATCGTACCCCATACTCATTTACATAGGGTGGGGGGCCGGGATCTGGGGGCCCCCTTATTAAAGGGGGCTCCCGGATTCCGATAAGCCCCCTGCCCGCAGACCCCGACAACCAACGGCCAGGGTTGTCGGGAACAGGCCCTTGTCCTCATCAACATGGGGACAAGGTGCTTTGGGGTGGGGGGGCCGCAAGGCCCCCCTTTCCCCAGGGCACCCCCCATGTTGAGGGCACGCGGCCTGGTACGGCTCAGGAGGGGGGGGGGGGGGGCGCTCGCTCGTCCCCACCCCTTTCCTGGCCGGCCGGGCTGTGTGCTCGGATAAGGGTCTGAGATTGATTTGGGGGGGACCCCCACGCCGTTTTTTTCGGCGTGGGGATTCCCTTTAAATCCATACCAGGTGACAGGGCTAGTGCGGCGGCATTCACTGCCTTCGCTAGCCCCGTCTACCTGCAGTTACGTTCTAAATGAACGGACTGCTCCGTGTGTGGGCAAGTCCGTTCATTTTCAAAAGTCCCGCAGACTTTTTCCCGCGGATTGTCCGCCGGAGACTAGGTCCGGCGGACAATCCCGCCGGAAAGTCCAAGCATGTGTACGGGGCATTAGGTGAAACTGTAGGCAAAAGGGGAATGACCAGCGGTACTTAATTGAATTCTGAGAAAGGATTTCGAGCAGGGGTTTGAGGGATCTTCGCTTTTGAATGGTGGTGGGGTATTTCAGTGAAAATTTGGATCTTGTGACCCTGGAAAGAGAGGTTGTCTAGGTTACGGGTTTTTTTCATCACGTCTTCTTTGACCCCGTAAAAATTAGGTTTGACAACTATGTCCCTTGGTAGGCTGTCTTGGCGAGGGAGCTGCAGCGCTCTGTGGGCTATGTCAAGTTCAAGTCTATGCCCCTGAATGTCTGGGATGAGCTCTTTAATAAAGAGTTTGACAGTGCTGGGAATATCTGTGACTGATTCGGGGATCCCCCTTATGCGGAAATTGTATCTTCTGCTTCTGTTCTCCAAATCTTCAATTTTGGCCAGGGCAGAGTCTAATTGATCTTGGGGAGTTTGGATGCAGGTAGAGTTCTGGGCAGTACGGGCCACTGTGTTGTCCACAACTTGTTCTATTGCGTCCATACGGGATCCTAGGCTTTGTAAATCAGCCTTAATGGTAGAAGTGATCTGCTTGGCATTTTGAGCCAGGCCTGCTGCTAGCATGTCAGAGAAGCTCTGCATGAGAAATTGTATGTCAGGGGTCTGGGGCGTCTGCATGGGGGAGGATTGCAGTGTGCCTGCCAGACCTGCCAGTCCTGCTAGGCCTAAGGGGGATTGCAATGTGGGGGTTTGGAGCATCCCTCCTATTGTCCTGTCCAGCAGGGATTCAGTGGAGGCTGGGGAGAAGCTGTGGGGAGAGTCTGTACTCACTGGGGTCGCCAGCAGGGAGGACTGATGCTGGATTGGTGAGGGAGGGTCCGCTATGGTGTCCTGCTCCTCCATGCTGCCTCGTGTCTGGAACACGGCCGCCATCTTAGCAGGTCCAGGGGGCCGTTAGATTGAAGTTCAGTTGTCGGCTTACGTCCGTTTTTTTCGGACCGGACGACATGCGAGAGGGTGCCCGTGTGATCCGGGAAGCCTGTTTGGGAGCAGTCCAACTGAAAATCGCTGTGCAGGGAGCCGAGTGGGACCAGAGCGTTGCAGAGCTTTCGGTTCATGCGTCTTCCCGGGAGTCCCGTGCATGCGCACCTTCCATCAAAAAGATTTAAATAGCCTATATAAGTATTTATGAAACTTGTATTTAGAAAAATAGTAGCACAAAAAGATATAAAGTGTAAACGTATAAAGACATGAAGTGTTCAAACATCTGTTGAAGCTAGTACAGCATGTAATTATACAGTACAATTATACGGTTTCTCACACCCCTATAGTTTCCTCCTTCTTCAAGGGTGAGAACAGGGAGAAACAGTATTTTTGAAAAATAGAATACAACAATAAATCAAAAGGATATTATAATGCGTAATAGTATACAATATCACATAGTATAAACAGAACTTACAGATGTTCAAACAATGTATATTGGACACTTCAATGGTTCAAGTCTGCAGTTGTCATCAAATGGAGGGGGGCACCCAAAACCAAACCCCTTTCCTACAACTAAAGGAGGATTAATACGCAGACTGAGAGACACGGCAGGAGCCCGGGGGCACACTGGGGATCGGAAACAAGGGGAGAGAGCCCTATATAATTTTAAATATGGGAGTTGACGTAATTGTAAAGAAAATGTAGGTACCTGTAATTATTGAGCTACTGCCTGCATTGAGGGCCTATGGTATGGAGCCACCACTCTAGAGAATATGTAACATTAGTTATAGTAGAGACTACTCTCTACCTTAAAAAGTTATTAAATATCATAATTTTACTAAATGGCTAATTTGAAAACGGCTAGAGCTTGTATGGTTTACCTTAGTATGTAGTAAATGGAGCCATCAAAAAAGAAGGAAAGGAGTTATGTATAGGTCATGTAGAAATGACCATACACCATATCTTTATTATTAGTTATAAATTAATCTATGACCTTTTTTATTTCATATATTATTATTTAGGGTAACCAAATATTGTGGTCCATTATGTTTGTCTTTGATTTTTATGATATTAGTAATACTATTATACGCCACACATAGCCATATATACAGCCATAATTAAAGTGTAGTTTAAACGGTTAAAAATTTCCCCTAGTTATCTATCCACCCAAGTATTTAAACTATATCATAGTAAAACAGTTGTAAAAGAGTTGTATATATGTACCTCAAGACACCGTTTTTTTGTGTGGCCGATGCAGAGACTGAGTGCCGTCAAGGCCATTTTATTAGCCTCCCTCCCCAATCAGCTGTGTCAGACACAGCTGATTATAAGGGGATGGGAGGAATTACGAGCTCTCTATCCGGCCCCCTGGGCGGTGCGCTCGCAGCCAGGTCCCAGCGCGCTGACGTGGTGCCACATGCCGAAGCCCGGCCACGCCCATTCCACCCACCGGCACACAGAGCTTCACCAGTGGACAGCGCATGTCCACTGGGTGCAGCAAGATGGAGTCCCAGCGCCATTGAATTGACACCGGTGTCATGTCATATTCTGTCCCCCATCGGAAAGTGTCCGCTGTGTACTGCGCATGCCCAGTACACAGCCCAAGCAGATTCCGAAAATAGCCGAAGATGAACGGCGCCTGCGTAGTGAGTCCAGGTTCAAGCCCCACCATCCCAGTGGACATAGAGTTAGAATAAAAAAGAGGCGAGCGAGGCCGTGCCCGAAGCGTGGCGAGCGAAGCGTGGCGAGTGAAGCGTGGCGAGCGAAGCTTGGCGAGCGAAGCGTGGCGAGTGAAGCGAGCCCACGAGGGGCCCTCTAATGCCGCGTAAACACGTGCGGACTTTTGCCGGCGGACCTAGTCCAGCGGACAATCCACCGGACTTTCCAGCGGGGCTTCGCCGGACTTTCCGAGCGTGTGACTTGACCACACACGCGCGGACTTCTCCGGCGGACTATCCGCTGGCCAAAGTCCGCGGGACTTTTGAAAATGAACGGACTTGCCCACACACGGAGCAGTCCGTTCATTTAGAACGTAACTTCAGGTTACGTAGCTAGCGTAGGCAGTAAATGCCGCCGTGCTAGCTCCGTAAGCTGGCATGGATTTAAAGGGACTCCCCACGCCGAAAAACGGCGTGGGGGTTCCCCCCAAATCCATGTCAGACCCTTATCCGAGCACGCAGCCTGGCCAGCCAGGAAAGGGGTGGGGACGAACGAGCGCCCCCCCCTCCTGAGCCGTACCAGGCCGCGTGCCCTCAACATGGGGGGTGCCCTGGGGAAAGGGGGCCGTGCGGCCCCCCCCACCCCAAAGCACCTTGTCCCCATGTTGATGAGGACAAGGGCCTCTTCCCGACAACCCTGGCCGTTGGTTGTCGGGGTCTGCGGGCGGGGGCTTATCGGAATCTGGGAGCCCCCTTTAATAAGGGGGCCCCCAGATACCGGCCCCCCACCCTATGTGAATGAGTATGGGGTACGATGTACCCCTACCCATTCACCTAAGGTGTAAAATGTAAAGTACAAAAACACACACACTTTTGAAAAAATATTTTATTGCACTGCTCCGGGGGTCTTCTTCCGTCTTGGGGGTCTTCTCGCCGGACTCCTCCGCCATTTACCAAGCTCTTTTACCGAGCGGAGAAGTCCGGCTACCTTCTTCGTCGTCGCCGCCGTCGTCTGGGGGTCTCGATCCGCCTTCGGGGGTCTTCCGGGGTCTCTTCTGTTCTTGCGGCGGTCGTCGTCTTCCGCGCCGCCGGCGCCTTCTTGTTCTTGTTCTTGTTCTTGTTCTTCTTCTTCTTCCGATGTTGACCCGTCGCTGTCCAGTCCCGGATCCAGTCCCGGAGGATGCTGGGACTGTGACATCACAGGGGGGCGGGGTCACCATGTGACATGAGCATGTGACCATGTCCCCATGTCCCTATATAAGTCCCAGCACAGCGCGGCTCTGGCATTCCTGGCAGAGACAGCGACGGGTCAACATCGGAAGAAGAAGAAGAACAAGAAGAAGAACAAGAAGAACAAGAAGAAGGCGCCGGCGGCGCGGAAGACGACGACCGCCGCAAGAACAGAAGAGACCCCGGAAGACCCCCGAAGGCGGATCGAGACCCCCAGACGACGGCGGCGACGACGAAAATGGTAGCCGGACTTCTCCGCTCGTGAAAGAGCTAGGTAAAAGAGCAGAAGAGAGCGGAGGAATCCGGCGAGAAGACCCCCAAGACGGAAGAAGACCCCCGGAGCAGTGCAATACCCTTTTTTTTTTAAAAGTGTGGGTGTTTTTTTACTTTACATTTTACACCTTAGGTGAATGGGTAGGGGTACATCGTACCCCATACTCATTCACATAGGGTGGGGGGCCGGTATCTGGGGGCCCCCTTATTAAAGGGGGCTCCCAGATTCCGATAAGCCCCCGCCCGCAGACCCCGACAACCAACGGCCAGGGTTGTCGGGAAGAGGCCCTTGTCCTCATCAACATGGGGACAAGGTGCTTTGGGGTGGGGGGGGGCGCACGGCCCCCCTTTCCCCAGGGCACCCCCCATGTTGAGGGCACGCGGCCTGGTACGGCTCAGGAGGGGGGGGCGCTCGTTCGTCCCCACCCCTTTCCTGGCCTGCCAGGCTGCGTGCTCGGATAAAGGTCTGACATGGATTTGGGGGGAACCCCCACGCGTTTTTCGGCGTGGGGAGTCCCTTTAAATCCATGCCAGCTTACGGAGCTAGCGCGGCGGCATTTACTGCCTACGCTAGCTACGTAACTTGAAGTCACGTGCTAAATGAACGGACTTGCCGATGAGCGGCAAGTCCGTTCATTTTCAAAAGTCCCGCGGACTAGCCTACTAACGGCAGGATTGTCCGCCGGACTGCCAAGTCCAGCGGATAATTTTAAAACCAAACTTAAAACTTTGGTCCGCCGGACTTTGGCGCCAAAAAGTCAGCCGGCGCCCACACACGAGGGGATTGTCCGCTGGACTTGAGTCCAGAGGATAATCCTGTGGGATTGTCCCTTCGTGTGTACGCGGCATAAGTTTGTGTAGCCCTATGTCCACTTGGATGGTGGGGCTTACACCTCGACTCACGGCGCAGGCGCCATTCATCTTCGGAGAATTTCCGAAACTCCTTCTGCTCCGTACTGCGCATCCGCTGCGTATGCGCAGTACGGGGCGGACACTTTATGATAGCCGGACTATTGGTGACAGAACACCGGGTCTCACAATGCACCACCCCTCCCTCATAGAGGGCGGGCAGCTCTGCGTGTCGGTGTTCTGGATGGTGGGGCTTACACCTCGACTCACGTTGCAGGCGCCATTCATCTTCGGAGAATTTCCGAAACTCCTTCTGCTCCGTACTGCGCATCCGCTGAGTATGCGCAGTACGGGGCGGACACTTTATGATAGCCGGACTATTGGTGACAGAACACCGGGTCTCACAATGCACCACCCCTCCCCTCATAGAGGGCGGGCAGCTCTGCGTGCCGGTGTTCTGCCGAGATGGTTCCCCTCGGCGGATAAGGACCCCTCTGTACTAGTGCAGTACGAAGGACTAGGGATCTTCCGAAAATTGCTGAAGGTAAGCAAGTGGGAGTGAAGTGTACACCGCGCGGGCGCAGTCGGTGTACGAGAGATGATGCCACACGCTTCCGATGCTCACGCTACTCTGCAAGGGGAGTCTAACTAAGGGGCGGGTCTATTATTACTCTAAGCAAGGGGCACAGGAGTGTTTAAATAAAAGAAAGGCGTGTTTTGCAATACTTAAAAATCTGGCCCTTGGTTACAGTAATAATAATAACAAATGTCGCCCTTGGTTACAGACCCGCCCCTTGCAGAGCAGCGCGAGCATCGTCTCTCGTACACCGACATGTTAACTGCGTGTGCGCGGTGTACACTTCACTTGCAGCTGTTTAGCTTCTGCAATTTTCGGAAGATGCCTAGTCCTTCGTACTGCGCAAGCGCTGCGCCTGCGCAGTAGAGGGGGGTCCTAATCCGGCGGGGGAACTTTCTCGGCAGGACACCGGGCGGCCCACTGGACACGCCCACGCCATCCGCAATTCGTCTGCATACAGTGCAAAGAAGGGGGCAAAGCGGGACACTCCCACAGATACAAAATGCAGAAATGCATGTTAATACTCGTCACAGGGAACTCCTAGAAGACAAAGGGAGACATGATTATATGCATATACAGAGCATGGCAAAAAAGCACAGATATAACACTAACAATGAACACAATTGGACATAAATCTGAATAGAGGTATATCTGCACATAGATCTATAAACATCTATATATTCTGGTAGTATATACATTAAGCAAAGGAGGTCAATGAGAGAAATTCATGTACTGTATAAAAGGGAAACAAACTGTAAACACTGATATTGATAAATAAGGAGATCTATGAAAAAGGAGAGGAACAAATTCACCCTCAGTGTACGGACATAACAGGTATAAAACAAACATATACTACCAATGGTCGTGGAGATTCCCATATTAAATATTTATTAGAGGAATAGGAAGAGTATTTGTATATATATATATATATATATATATATATATATATATATATATATATATATATATATATATATATATATATATATATGTATGTATATATATATATATATATATATATATATGTGTGTGTATATATATATATATATATATATATATATATATATATATATATATATATATATGTATATATATATATATATATATATATATATATATATGTTATTTGAACATCCCCGGATTGCTACCCAGATCCACAGTAAGTTATTATTTACTTTTCCATTCTTCCAGAGGCGAAACCCTCTAGGAAAGGTTTGAACCAAATGGCTTCATTCAAGCCTGGTCCTTGAGTTGCCTTCAACCTATGGATCCTGAGTGCTTCCAATTGGAGGAGGGACTTGTTCCAGTCCCCTCATCTCAAATTGGGATGAATGCCATCCAAGATGAGAAACCAGATTTTTGGGAATTTACCATTATGCACAATTTTTGTATGACGGCCAAGTGGGAGGTCTGGATTGCATACCTGCATACTAAGAACATGACTGTATGCCCTTTTCCAGAACTCCAACTTGGTTTTCCTGACATAGAAACATGAGCAGTCACATTGCAATAAATAAATCACTCCTATAGTTTTGCAATTAGCGAAATGCTTTGGTCGAAAAGACCGAGTCGTTTTTTTCGACAAGCATAAATTTACAGTAGTGACAGGATCCACACATATATGTCCCTTTATATTTGCAGTGATCTCTTTTGTTATCACTGAATTCACTGCTGACAATTTGATCTCTTACAGAGACTGCTCTTTTGAAAGTAAATAATGGTCTCTCTGTAACAAACTGTCCCAAAGCAGGGTCAAGAGCCAACATATGCCAGTATTTTTCTACAATATTCCTTACTTGCTGTTGTTGATTATTGTATCTAAATATAATTCTAAGGGGATTGGCCTCGTCTTTAGATTTGTTAGAATAGAGGAGTTTCTCCCTAGTTTGCAGACACGCCTGCTGATACGACCTCTTGAGAGAGGCATGCGAATACCCCCTCAAGAGTAGTCGGTCGCGCAGTTTGTCTGCCTCTATTTTAAAATTGTTCTCATCGGCGCAATTGCGCCTTACCCTAGGGAACTGGCTATAGGGTATGAAATCCAAGAGTGGTTTAGGGTGGAAGCTTGTAGCATGCAAGATTGTGTTGCCCGACATAGGCTTCCTATACAGTTTGGTGAGTAGATGTCCTCCCTCACTTCCACGTCGAGAAACGCAACATTTTTTTCACTGTGAGACATGGTTGAAATCGTTTCTGTTCATCCTCGAGAGACACTGTTCCAACATGATGTATGATCCATCCCAGACGATAAAGATATCGTCAATGTATCGGTACCACCCCAAAATGTGGTCCGTGTACATCGACAAATCTTCATCCTACAGGAACATGTGCTCCTACTCCCCTAGGTATAGGTTGATGTAGGATGGGGCACAGGAAGTCCCCATTGCCACCCCCTGCACCTGGAGGTAGAAAGTGAAGATATTGTGCTTGAGGATGAACTCTAATAGGGAGGTAATGAACTCCCCATATATCGGTCAACATTATTTTCTCTCTGCAAGACATGTTTGATAGCTGCTACACCCTTCCCATGAGGGATAGAGCTATACAGCGTTTCAACATCCACTGTTACCAAAACTGCATAATTAGGAATACACAAATTGTCTATAATTTGTAAAAAATGTGTGGTGTCCTTCACATACGATGGTAAGGCCATAACATAAGGTTTCAGGAAGTGATCGATTAATCGACTAGCATTTTCACTAATTGCACCTACCCCGGATATGATTGGTTTTCCGGGGGGATCCTCTTTGTTTTTGTGAATCTTAGGGAGTGAATAAAAGGTGTGTACCCGAGGAAAATTGTTGCAAATTAAATTACATAGTTGTTTGGCAATTACGTTATTTAGAAGGGCAATATCAATCAGCAAATAAAAGTCTCCATAGAATTTTTTGACGATGCTACTCGGCATACGTCGATACCAATCCGGATTTTTTAGTATCTCATTACACATATTAATATATTTGTTGTTATCAAGGAGAACAACATTACAGCCCTTATCCAAGGGCTTAATAACGATTTGCTTATTGTTTGAGAGTTGTCTCAAAGCTGCCTTCTCTTTCTCTGTTAAATTTGTTGTTTTTGGTGTAGGTATTTTAAATTCAATTTCAGAAATGCTGCCGCATTCGGATTCACACTGGGTGACGGACAAAAGTCTGATTTCTTTTTCAATGTTGGTTTATTTTTATTGGGACCCACATCTTGCTTATCCACCGAGTCCAGAGCCCACTGGAGATGGATCCGGTCGACAAGATCGGCCGGGTCGCTCTCCTCCAGGAGCGAGACCAGATGATCGAGCGCCTGACTTTCCTGTGGAGTACGGTCAGGGGGTATTCCCTGTTTATGGAAAAGTTTTTTTCAAAATCAGTTTACGAATGAAAAGCTGCAAGTCTTTGTATATTTAAATCTATCGACATCTTGGTTTGGACAAAAATGGTTATACTCTTCCTATTCCTCTAATAAATATTTAATATCGGAATCTCCATGACCATTGGGTAGTATATGTTGGTTTTATACCTGTTATGTCCATACACTATACTGAGGGTGAATTTGTTCCTCTCCTTTTTCATAGATCTCCTTATTTCTCAATATCAGTGTTTACGGTTTGTTTCCCTTTTATACCGTACATGAATTTCTCTCATTGACCTTCTTTGCTTAATGTATATACTACCAGAATGTATAGATGTTTATAGATCTATGTGCAGATATACCTCTATTCAGATTTATGTACCATTGTGTTCATTGTTAGTGTTATATCTGTGCTTTTTTGCCATGCTCTGTATATGCATATAATCATGTCTCCCTTTGTCTTCTAGGAGTTCCCTGTGACGAGTATTAACATGCATTTCTGCATTTTGTATCTGTGGGAGTGTCCCGCTTTGCCCCCTACTTTGCCCTGTATGCAGATGAATTGTGAATGACGTGCGGCTCTGTGGACCGCCCGGCACACAGAGCCGCCCGCCCTCTATGAGGGAGGGGCGGCGCATTGTGAGACCCGGCGTCAATTCAATGGCGCCGGGACTCCATCTTGCTTCACCCAGTGGACATGCGCTGGGCGGAATGGGCGTGGCCGAGCTCAGGCGTGCGGCACTACGTCAGCACGCCGAGACCTGGCTGCGCGTGCACTGCCCAGGGGGCCGGATCGAGAGCCCCTAATTCCTCCCATCCCCTTAGAATCAGCTGTGTCTGACACAGCTAATTGGGGAGGGAGGCTAATAAAATGGCCTTGACGGCGCTCAGTCTCTGCATCTGCCCCATATGAAGGCTGGATGACAAGATGAGGGGCCACACGAGAAAAACTGTGTCTTGAGGTACATATATACAACTCTGTTTTACTATGATATAGTTTAAATACTTGGGTGGATAGATGACTAGGGGAAATTTTCAACTGTTTAACCTACACTTTAATTATGGCTGCATTTATGGCTATGTATGGCGTATAATAGTATTACTAATATCATAAAAATTAAAGACAAACATAATGGACCACAATATTTGGTTACCCTTAATAATAATATATGAAATAAAAAAGGTCATAGATTAATATATAACTAATAATAAAGATATGGTGTATGGTCATTTCTACATGACCTATACATAACTCCTTTCCTTCTTTTTTGATGGATACATTTACTACATACTATGGTAAACCATACAAGCTCTAGCCGTTTTCAAATTAGCCATTTACTAAATGATGATATATAATAACTTTTTAAGGTAGAGAGTAGTCTCTACTTTAACTAATGTTACATATTTGCTATTCTCTAGAGCTGTGGCTCCATACCACCCTAGGCCCTCGATGCAGGCAGTAGTTCAATAATTACAGGTACCTACATTTTCTTTCCAATTACGTCAACTTCCATATTTAAAATGATATATTTTTACTTTTATATTCTTTTTACTTTATAGGGCTCTCTCCCCTTGTTTCCGACCCCAGTGTGCCCCCGGGCTCCTGCCATGTCTCTCAGTCTGCTTTTCTTCTTTTTTTTTTTTTTTTTAAAGAACAGGGCCCACAAGGACCAATAGGTATATAATAGTGTACATTACAATACAGACATTGATCTTTGCGTTTTAATATATAACATAATATCCTAACAATCATAAGCAGTTTCTTGAAGGTATTCAGTAGGGATGAGCCGAACCCGCGAACGGACCTAAAGTCCGTGTGAGCTTTAGAACCCTATTAGTTATAATGGATGCGAACGTTCGAAATCAAAAGTGCTAATTTTAAAGGCTAATATGCATGTTAATGTCATAAAAAGTGTTTGGGGACCTGGGTCCTGCCCCAGGGGACATGTATCAATGCAATTTTTTTTTTAAAAACGTTTTTTGATTTTAATAATGCTTAAATTGAAACAAAAAAAGTGTAATATTCCTTTAAATTTCATACCTGGGGGGTGTCTATAGTATTCATGTAAAGGGGCGCATGTTTCCAGTGCTTAGAACTGTCTCTGCAAAAAGTGTCATTTTTGCAGAAAAGAAAGCTATTTAAAATCACTCGCGGCTAATGTGAATTGACGGCTCCCGTAATACAGAGAACAGTCATTCATTGAAAGTCACTCATAAAAAAAAAGTCATTGATAAAAAATAAAAAAAATGAAAAAAAAAAGCGTGGGGGTCCCCCCAAATTCAATAACCAGGCCCTTCAGGTCTGGGATGGATATTAAGGGGAACCCCAACCAAAAAAAAAAAAAAAAAATGGCGTATGGGTCCCCCTCAAAATCCATACCAGACCCTTGAGGTCTGGGATGGATTTTAGGGGAACCCTAGCCAAAAAAATGGCGTGGGGTCCCCCTCAAAATCCATACCAGACCCTTATCCGAGCACGCAACCTGGCAGGCCGCAGGAAAAGAGGGGGGACGAGAGCGGCCCCCCCTCCCGCCTGAACCGTACCAGGCCACATGCCCTCAACATTGGGAGGATGCTTTGGGGGTCTAAGACCCCCAAAGCACCTTGTCCCCATGTTGATGAGGACAAGGGCCTCTTCCCCACAACCCTGGCCATTGGTTGTGTGGGTCTGCGGGCGGGGGGCTTATCGGAATCTGGAAGCCCCCTTTAACAAGGGGACCCCCAGATCCCCCCCCCCCCCCTGTGTGAAATGGTAAGGGGGTACTTACCCCTACCATTTCACCAAAAAAGTGTCAAAAATTGTAAAAATGACAGGAGACGGTCTTTGACAATTCCTTTATTAAAATCATCTTTCTTCTTCCTTCATCCTTCGGTTTCTTCATCTTCTCCTTCCATCATCTTCTTCTTCCATTTTCTTCTTCCTCCGATCCGCTTCTTCTTGCGCTGGTCTTCTCGTCCTTCTCGTCCGACATCCTCCCAATGTTGAGGGCATGTGGCCTGGTACGGTTCAGGCGGGAGGGGGGGGGCGCTCTTTTCCTGCGGCCTGCCAGGTTGCTTGCTCGGATAAGGGTCTGGTATGGATTTTGAGGGGGACCCCACGCCATTTTTTTTGGCTAGGGTTCCCCTTAAAATCCATCCCAGACCTCAAGGGTCTGGTATGGATTTTGAGGGGGACCCTACGCCATTTTTTTTTTTTGGCTTGGGTTCTCCTTAATATCCATCCCAGACCTGAAGGGCCTGGTTATTGAATTTGGGGGGACCCCCACGCTTTTTTTTTTTTTTTTTTTTATCAATGAATGACAGTTCTCTGTGTTACAGGAGCCATCAATTCATTAGCCGCGAGTGCTTTTAAATAGCTTTTTTCCTGCAAAAATGACACTTTTTGCAGGGAAAGTTCTAAGCACAGGAAACCTTCCCCCCTTCACAGGCCACCTATAGACACCCCCCAGATGTGATACTGCAATGCTGTACTAACAGCACGCACACACAAATCCCCAGAAATAAAGCACATATTGTCAGCAGTCAGCAACACACTGACACGCTGACACTGAAACATAATATGCGAGGCCGCCGCCGCGGCGGCCTCTTATACCGTGGGGTGTGTATTAAGCCCCTGAGCTATAATTGGCTACAGGCATCCTGCCTGTAGCCAATTATGGCTCTCCTCGCTGCCGGCGCTGTGATTGGCCAAGCATGCGGGGTCACAGTGCATGCTTGGCCAATCATCAGCCAGCATTGCACTGCGACTAGCGCAATGCATTTCGGGCCGCTCGCATCACACGAATTTGATGCGAGCGGCCCAAATAGTTCTGGGCTCGCCGAGCAGGCGAACGCCCGATGTTCGATTCGAACATGGGTTCGAATCGAACACCGGGCCCATCCCTAGTATTCAGTATCACATTGATAACATCTATTATTCACGCGTATAGAGTGGATCGAAATATATCTCTCCCCTGGGTGTAGTCTAGATTGTCTAGTATTGTGAAGTTTATTGTGTAGTTTATAAATTATGGTAGTCCTGTAAGATCGGCTCCCATTTTCACATTTTTTTTGTGTGAGAAATAGCGTAGAAAAGTAAAAATAGTTGTAAAGAAAAGAAGGGATGGGGGCAGGAAGGCAGAAGGGGAGAAATGGAAGGGAAGGCACAACCCGCGACCATGGATCATTATGAGGTTAATCTCCAGAAAAGAAAGTCATTCATATACTCACAGGTACTTATAGTTCCCCAGACGCTAAGCTATAGATTATTTGTTTAAGTGGTATCTTCCGATCTTCTCATGGCCTGACCCTCAACTGAACATAGGAACATAGACCAACGTTGCCACGTCTCGGTGTATGTCTCCTGTCTTTTTTGCTGGGTGAGGACCAGGTCCTCCATTTTCCTTATTTCCTCCACTTTTTGGAACCATAAGTCAATGGACGGCGGGAGGGCATACAAGCCTTGGCTGCGTCTAGTAGGTGACGAATCATCAATTTTTTTGTATTTCCTGTCCGGGGGGTCGGTTGCATGGAGAAGAAAGAGAGCTGGGTCGGCGGGAATAGTTCTTTCAGTCATTTTTGGTATTGTCTCATGTACTATTTTCCAAAAGTGCGTCAATTTGGGGCACGACTAGAAAATATGTAACATGTCTCCTCTTTCTGTCTGGCAGCGCCAGCATCTATCTGATGTCGTTGGAAAAAATTTATGTAGCAGGGCTGGAGTCCTATACCAGCAGGATAGAATTTTATAATTGGTTTCTTGAGTCTTGGCGCAGATGGAGAATTTATGTGTGTATTTAAGAATAAGCTGCCTTTTAGCATTATTGAACTGAGTCCCCAAATCTTCTTCCCATTTAAGCAAGCCCGGTGGGGTAAAATCCTCTGGGGGAGCATTTGTAAGCGAGTAAGTCAATGAAAGTGTGTGGGGTAGGTTTCCAGTGTCATTGCAAAGTCCCTTTAATGTTGTAAATGTTTGGCCACCTTCCGGGGGCAGCTGAATCGTATTAAGGAAGTGTTTCAGTTGTAATGCTCTCATAAAATCTAGATGGAATGGACCTGTAGGGTCCAAAAGCTCTACCACTGTCTTCCAACGCCCCCCCCCCCCCTGAGCTAAAATGGGATGCTTGGTGTATGCCCGATTCTAACAGGTTCCGAAAGGGGACTTCGCTGATACCAGGCGTAAAGAAGGGATTACCCAGTACTGGATATATAGGAGAATTCTGTGAGGAGAGGGACATCTGGGATATAAGGCGTGCACAAATCCGTGCTGTGTTTCCAATTAGTGGATGTTGCTTGACCTCGGATGGTAAACCCCTAAAACACCATGGGGTGCCTCGCAGGGGCACTATACTTTGTGCCTGTTCCATTTGAGCCCACAACTTAGTCTCTTGATGGTTGCACCAGTCTAGAAGTCTCCCCAGGTGTGTCGCTTGGTAATAGGCTCTAAGATTTGGTAATGCCAGGCCACCACATTGCTTGGGAAGAACAAGCAACGTGTTGGCCAGCCTGGGTCTTTTCTTGGCCCATACAAAGTCTATAAAGAGCAATTGAATTTGTTTAAAGTAGCTATTTGGTATCTGTATGGGCAGAGCTTGCATCATGTATAGAAATTTCGGAAGTATAAACATCTTCAGTATTATGCAGCGCCCCAGCCAAGAGTAAAGGCCGGATTGCCACGTATTCAATAACATTCTTACTTTCCTTAAAAGGGGAGGAAAATTAAGGTCATAGAATTTCGAAAATAAATAGGGGATGTATGTACCCAGGTACTTTAGTGCCGTGTTTGTCCATTTCAGCTTAAACCCGGCTTGGAGGTATGCAAGTTGAGCTGACGATATTTTCACACCCATCGCTTCCGACTTGGCGAAATTAATTTTAAGGTTGGAGAGTGTTCCGTATATTGTAAATTCCCGTAATAAGTTTGTGGCGTGTTCCATTTGTGATCGTGAAAGAGTCTGAGAGAATCCCATTGGCCCTGACCCGTGCCGACGGTGTTGTATAGATCGCCGAGATCCAGTTCATCATGGAACTCCCCAGTCCCATGTGCTTCAGTGTGGCAGACATGAAAGCCCAGTTAACCCTATCAAAAGCTTTCTCAGCGTCCGTGCTGAGAAAGACACTTGGTGTGTTGGTAAGAGTGGCCCGGTATAACAGGTTCAAAACTTTCATGGTATTATCCCTCACTTCCCTAGATGGGACAAATCCCACTAGATGTATGATTCAGGGTATATGTACTTGTAGTCTAGAGACCGGTATCTTGGTGAACAATTTAAGATCTGTGTTCAGCAAGGATATTGGGCGGTAGCTCCCACAGAGAGCCGGGTCTTTACCGTCTTTGGGGATCTCTGCAATTTGAGCCTGTAATGTGGTGACATGAAACTTGTTTCCTTTACTTAAATCATTCAAAAGCTTAGCCAGATAATTACCTAGCAATGGGAAAAAAGATTTGTAATATTAAATTGTAAGGCCATCAGGACCTGGGGCTTTCCTCTGTTTGGTATTTCCTATAGCCGTCTGTAACTCAGTCAAGGTTATAGGCTCCTCTAGAAGAGCGCATGTTTCGGGTGGCAAATTGGGCATTAATGAGTCCACTACATATTCTCTTATGCGTTCTGCAGATGGTTGGGTGATATTAAGATTATATAGTGTTTCATTTCTTGAGCTATTTGTTGGGGTAGGGATTTTTTCTGTCCCGTTGGGGTATGTATATGCGGTATATATGACGTGGCTGCCTGAGATCGTAGGGATTGTGCCAGTAACCTGCCACATTTATTTCCCGACTCATATATCCTTTTTTACGGGTGATTTGTAGTGCCGCCTTAGCCTTAAACTGAAGTAGATCAATCAATTGTGTCCTTATCATGTCTAGTTCGCCCCCTAATATTCTGGACAGTAAACGCTTATGTTTTGTTTCCAACTTCTGGAGCTTGTCTACTAGTAATGTGATTTGGGCCGATCTCAGTTTTTTAATCCTCGCGCCATGTTTTATCAGCACCCCGCGGATCACGGCTTTATGTGCCTCCCAAACCAATCCCATGTCGCAGTCAGCTGTAATATTAGTGTTAAAATAATGTGTAATTTCCTTTGTAACGTCAGCTAATGTTTCGGGATCTTGTAGGAGGCTCTCGTTAAGTCGCCATGACCCTTTTCACATTGTAGTCAGTCAGGGCGTATCGTATTGTCACCGGAGCGTGGTCGGACCATGTAATAGATCCTATAGTCGCGTCTTTCACTGCCTGAAGCTGGTTATGTGGAATTAGAAAGTGATCTATGCGCGAGTACGCTTGGTGTACATGGGAGTAAAATGTGTAGTCTCCTTCGCCCGGATGTAGGAGACGCCAAACGTCTATAAGTCTTGCAGTATGTAGGGCGGTATGTATTACTTTGCGCGTTCCTCTAGTAGTGGAAGATGTGCCTGTAGATGTGTCTTCCGAAGGAATCAGGGGAATGTTTAGGTCCCCCCCTACAATGAGTTGGCCCTCTGCAAAGTTTTGAAGCATTTCTAAGTGCTTCCTGATAAAAGAGCCTTGTTGACTATTCGGAGTGTACAAATTTGCTATGGTCACCTTTGTCTCACCAATCAGCCCTTTCAGGAATGTAAATCTCCCCGCTCGGTCTGCTCTCACGTTGACCAGAGTCCACGGAACTCTTGCCGCAATCTGGATGGAAACCCCCCGAGATTTGGCCTCCGAATAGGTAGAATGATAAACTATAGGGAAGAATCTATTTTTTAGAATTGGAAGTTTATCTTACCGGAAGTGCGTCTCCTGTAGGAGTACAATATCAGCCTGCATACGTTTCATGTCATGTAATAGCATTCTTCTCTTTTCTGGGATATTAAGTCCCTTGGCATTCAGGGAAAAAACTTGTATCACGTCCATGGTCGTGTGGTGTTAAAAGGGTGGTTGCGGGTAAGGACGGGATCGTGAGGAAAGAGGGAGGATGTGGAGGAAGGGGTAAAAGATCAGATATAGGATATAGATATAAGAGAGAAAAAAAAGAAAATGGGTTTGAACTCTTAGGTGTGACCATGAGAGATTTAAGGGTAAGAATACCCTCAGTAAACACCGCCCAATGAAAAAAGAAGAGAAAAAAAAAAAGGGGAAGAAAAGAGGCCCAGGCCTCCCCCTCTCCTATAAGGAAGAGGGTTCTACTAGAACAGTGAAATTTCACTTCTGCACTCCCCAGTACCCCACTGGGTTAGAGCGCTAACCTATGTAGGGGTGTAGTCAGAGAGCGATGGGAGGGGGCTCCTCTGTTCCCCCCCAGTCCACCACTGCCCTTTTAAATTATAAATCTTTTATGTGAGACAACGGTAATAGTCTATTGGACAATGTGCTTTTTTACTAGGATATACGTTTATGTTATAAGTTCCCCCATACCGTTGCGACCCCTTTAAGACCCACTGCCCCGAAAGGTGGTGTCTCCAACTGTTTGGTTACTGGAAAGGAGGGGGGTTGACACTATCAAGGGCTATGGGTGGCTGCTCACCCCAGGTTGGATAGAAAAAAAGAAAAAGGTTCTCCCTTGGTGGTGGGGTTTTTAGGCAGCAATAGCCGTCTGATGGAAGTAGTCAGACGGTTATATGAAATGATAGACCAAAAACCATCCAAATCAATTTACAATGTTTATTTCCCTTGCCCTACACCACTCCCCACCCTTTCACTTTTTCCCTCCACTCCCTCCTCCACCTTCCCTTCCCTCTGTTGTCCCTACTTCCATTCTCTCCCAGGTCAACACAATCTATGCATACATACTTCACTCCTCACACTCGCACAGTCACAACTCACTACATGTTCACCCCACCCACTAGCTCCCTTGTTCCCATTTGGCCCCTTCTCTCTCTTTACCTTACTTCTACTCTTCCTCTCCTCCTTTTTCTTTTCTTTTTCTCTATTTTCACCTCACACCTCACACACCAGCGTTTGCCCCCTTTGTGTGTTTGTTTTCCTTCTTCCCATCCCCCTTATTCCTCACCCCCCTTTCCTCTCTTCCCCTTCCTTTCCTTCTTCTTCATCACCTGTCCACTTGCCCCGATCCGCTCACTGCTTTCCTTATCACACTCCACATCCCCCATTTTCACACAACGGCCCACACCCCCGATTTCATTTCCGACTAGCCCATTATCCCACTTTCCATCCCCCTTTTCCCTCCCCCCCACCCCCCCCCCCCTTTCCCTTCCTCAGCCCCTTTCTTACTCTGCTATGTGCATGAAGCGCGCCATACACATATGCCTTTCCCAGTCATCCCCTTCTCTCCCTTCCCCCTCTTTTCTTCATTTTCCCACTTGTTTCTCTTTTTCTTCATTCCCCCTTCCCAACCCCTTCCTCTGTCTCTTCATTATCAGACATATCCCTCTTTCACTACCCACTTCGTCTCTGATTATAATCTAACATCTATAAATATCTATCTTTCTACGAAATGAGATACACCCGATATACGAGGGGAACTGTGACCTTGAGGAGGTTGAGACCAACCACCTGGGCCACACCATCCCCCCCAAAGCATGGAAAAATGCCACTCCCAACCATGCCTGAGGGACTCTCTCTCAGAAAGAGCACCTTCTTTCTCCCTCTTGCCCCCACTGTATATAAACGTGCTCCCTAATGACTTTTTGGTATATTCCAGGAGTCTGCTACCGTGGGTGTCCGACTGTTTGGTCTCCCCCCGCCTCACTTTGGCCTCTCCCCCCCCCTACCCTCCGTGCCCCCGGGGGCCCATCCAGGGGTCTCCTTCACGAGGCCAGTCCGAATGTGTGACTCCTCGTAAGATATATACGGCTTGGACGATCCTATGTACCCCGATTCACCAATGGGAAGTGAGAATTGGTAGCCACCAGGAACAACGACGGGACTTCCTTACAAATACCCATGCAGAAGACTATCTCACACACTACACCCATACCGGTAACTATATCGATAATAATATATAAAAATATATATGGACATGAGTATAAATATACAGAAACATATAACTGAGAAGTTGTTGTTACAATGTTTTTTTATTTCCAGCTGACAAAAATACTCTGAGGAAGACCAATACAGACAACAGGTCGAAACGCGTCAGTTTTTTTTGTCACACGCTATAATCACTGCTTCTGATCCCATTAGTAGTGGTGTTAGGGGATTTTTCGCTGGTTTTATTCTGTGTATTGTGTTTGTATTTTTTATTCTGTATGGGCTTGTGTTTTTACACTCCTTTTTATGTGTCATTTTTTACAAAAAACTTTGAATAAACATTGTAAATTGATTTGGATGGTCTTTGGTCTATCATTTCATATAACCGTCTGACTACTTCCATCAGACGGCTATTGCTGCCTAAAAACCCCACCACCAAGGGAGAACCTTTTTTTTTTTTTTTTTTTTTTTTTTACTGTTTGGTTACTACCCCCCTCCCACCCCAACCCCCATCTCCCAAACCAACCCCCATCCCCCATCTTCTCATTCACCCCCCTTCCCCTATTTATATACTTCTTCAGGATACGGGCCTAAATCATACTTTAAATATCACTTTTAAATGTACTTGATAAGCTTGATATAAGCACTGTGTTCGGTTATTGATACCCTCCATTTTCTATTTCATATGTCCTGCCAACTGTGTTTTAGGAGGAGACCCCCCCCCCAAGAGTCCCCCTTTTACCCCAAAAAAATAAATATATGTATATTTTTCCTTTTTTTTTCCTTTCTTGTCCCTTACACCCCACCCCCTCCCTTCTCACTTCCCTTAAATTCCCCCTCTCTTCTCCCCCTTTCCCCCGCCCTTCCCCTAATCTTCACTCCCACTAGTGAAACTATGATTAAGAATCAATCCAGGTCCCAGCTCCCTACCTAATTAGCAGGGAGTTGATATTCCTGGTAACTTGATCCACGTCACTCCCTGTGTTGAACATACGTGAAAAATGTGGAATTGTGCTTATATGTTCTTCCCCCTAACCCCCTTCTCTGTATTCCACTCATTTATAGATTAGTGAACCCATCTACTTCCTATTTGTGACGTGGGGCACCTATCCCACCCCTCCCTTCATGTGTCTACTATCTTAGATAAATACTGTACCCCCCCCTATTTCCATCCTCCCCTCCCCAAACCCTTCCCCAAGCCCTGTAATTTTATCCACAAAAATGTGCTTGTTTCCTCTATTTAATGCTCTATTGTGTCGGTGTGAAAACAAAAAAAATATATATAAAGGGGGGGGGGGGGGGGGGGGGCATCCCAGCATGTAAACGTACTCCAGTCCTTATTAACTGGGAAGTGTCTATACATCCCATTTAAACTATGGATAATTACCATGTTCTCTATTTCACATTTTCCCAGATACCCTTATCACATCCTCAAAATTGACATTCATCATAAGGGGAAATACTTCAGATATGTTCCATCTTATATAACACACTAAAAAAGAAAAACGCAAACATATGCATAATATAATTCCCTATTCATTATACCTGCGGAAGGGGAAGAAAAAAAAAAAAAAGGGTAAGGGGCAACAACATATCCCCCCAGAAAAAAAAAGGGGTAGAGAAAAAGACCAAAAAAAAAGGGAGGTAAAGGAACGGCCCGGGGGGGGGGGGGGGCTAAAATAAAAAAATAAAATAAAAAGGGTTGGGGGAAGAGCACCCCGGGGGAGGGCAACCCTTCCATTGGGTCGTAACAAGCATGATAAAGTCTATTTTCATTTTTTAGTAGTTAGTCATCTCTCACATGTCCCTATTAATGCGTGGGGCTTGGGACCCCCTTCTATGCCGAGTCCTCGATCTGTTTGGTCGTTCTGTACAGTCTTGGGGCCCAGCCGGGCCATCCGTCTAGGAATAATCTGAAGCCAGTTATGCACCTGTACTGGTTCCGTACCCAAAAAAATAAAAAAGGTTGGAAGGTCTGCTGGGGAGCATAACGTAAAGGAAGATTGAGCTTTGTGGAAGGTAACCGCAAATGGGTACCTCCATCTATAGGTACAGTCTTGACGTCTGGCTATATCTAGTATTGGTCGTAGTATATCTCTCCTCTGTAATGTTGCTCTTGAAATATCTGGCAAGATTCTAACCACCATTCCTTCCAACTCTACTTCTCCATGTTCCCATGCTCTATTCAAAATAAGTTCCTTTTGTTGGTAGCGATGCACTCAGAGTGTCACGGGGTCTATCTGGGTCTGGGGATCTAAGCCCGGGGACTCTATGCACTCTATCTATCTAACTCCAAAGACTCTGGTACTGAGCCCAGCACTTTATTAAAAATTGCAATAACTGTCCCCGCCAGGTTCTCTATACCTATATCCTCTGCGATACCTCTCAAGCGCAAATTGTTGCAACGACTCCGGTCTTCTAATTCCTCTAAATGTAGCTGTATCTTGGATATTGTATCCGCCTGTACAGCCTGAAGTTGTTCCATGGCTAACACTCTAGTCTCCATAGATGATGTCAAAATTTCTCCAACCTCCACCCAACTTGACAGGGCTTGTACCTCTGTCCTTACCTCCTGAATATCCCTACTATGTGCTTCCTTAATTCGTGTAATCATAGCTTCAATGTCCACCTTTGTAGGGAGGGCTTGTAACAAAGATTGTAGGTCTTCAACATAGTTCTGAGTTTGGGGGGTTCCCACCATTGTCCCTCCAGAAGCACCCCCACTCACAGGTAGGCAATTAATAGGGATATAAGCCGTAGGGTCGCTACAGTTACTAGGGTCAATAAAATCTGTAGGAGCAACCACTGAAGGGCCCACAGAGCTGTCCTCCAAGCCAAGTCCCTGATATACTACCCCAGTGTTCTCTAGCTGTATATTCTGCTGTTTAAGGTCTATAGGTAAGTTCTCTGACGCTATTTTATTCATAGCAGCGTTCTCACCTGGTCTGGGTCTGGGTCCGTTCTGTAGGCCCAGCAAAGGGCTGTTAGTCCCGGGCTCTGTTGTCCAAGGGATCGCTCCGTCCACTCCAGGAGCGCCTGAGAGACCCGCAAGCGTTACCAGTTGCGTGCGCTGGTCAGGTGTAAGAGGAGGGATTGCTGGCTCGAACACGTGAGGAGCTTCACTCACTTTGGGCGCCTCTGAGTCCTCTCCGAGGATTCCCGATTGAGTGCTCCGCTGATTCACAATTAGGGATGGGCCCGGTGCTCGATGCGAACCCACGTTCGCATCGAGCAGCGGGCGTTCGCTCGCTCGGCGAGCCCAGAACTATTTGGGCCGTTCGCATCACATTCGTGTGATGCGAGCAGCCCAGCAATGCATTGCGGCTGGGGCAGCCGGCGCAGTGCATTGCTGGCTGATGATTGGCCAAGCATGCACTGTGACTACGCATGCTTGGCCAATCACAGCGCCGGAAACTCGGAGAGCAATAATTGGCTACAGGCAGGACGCCTGTAGCCAATTAAAGCTCAGGGGCTTTAGTACACGCCCCACCATTTAAAAGGCCGCCACGCCGTCGGCGCCGGTCACATGAGTTCCGGCTTTAGGAGAGATCAGTCTGCTGATTCTGTGTCTTAGCTTGATTCATTGCTACAGAAAGATTTGCTCTTCTTTGCTAAACCATTGGCTATTTCTTTGCTAAACCATTGCTACCTAAGTCATTGATCGTTCATTGCTGCTGATTGTGTTTTTAGCTGCTGCTGGGGATTAGTCTGGTGCGTGTTTTACTGTTAGTACAGTATTTCAGTAGTACCAACCGCAGTGCTGTTAGCACAGCATTGCACCCCAACAGCACCCATAGGACTTCTAGTGTGTTAGTGGCAGCAAACAGAGCTCCTATATTTTCTTCCCAGAAGCACCCATAGGACTTCTAGTGTGTTAGTGGCAGCAAACAGAGCTCCTATATTTTCTTCCCAGAAGCACCCATAGGACTTCTAGTGTGTTAGTGGCATCACACAGAGTTCCTATATTTTCTTCCCAGAAGCACCCATAGGACTTCTAGTGTGTTAGTGGCATCACACAGAGTTCCTATATTTTTTTCCCAGAAGCACCCATAGGACTTTTAGTGTGTTAGTGGCATCACACAGAGTTCCTATATTTTCTTCCCAGAAGCACCCATAGGACTTCTAGTGTGTTAGTGGCATCACACAGAGTTCCTATATTTTCTTCCCAGAAGCACCCATAGGACTTCTAGTGTGTTAGTGGCATCACACAGAGTTCCTATATTTTCTTCCCAGAAGCACCCATAGGACTTCTAGTGTGTTAGTGGCAGCAAACAGAGCTCCTATATTTTCTTCCCAGAAGCACCCATAGGACTTCTAGTGTGTTAGTGGCAGCAAACAGAGCTCCTATATTTTCTTCCCAGAAGCACCCATAGGACTTCTAGTGTGTTAGTGGCATCACACAGAGTTCCTATATTTTCTTCCCAGAAGCACCCATAGGACTTCTAGTGTGTTAGTGGCATCACACAGAGTTCCTATATTTTCTTCCCAGAAGCACCCATAGGACTTCTAGTGTGTTAGTGGCATCATACAGAGTTCCTATATTTTCTTCCCAGAAGCACCCATAGGACTTCTAGTGTTTTAGTGGCATCACACAGAGTTCTTATATTTTCTTCCCAGAAGCACCCATAGGACTTCTAGTGTGTTAGTGGCATCACACAGAGCTCCTATATTTTCATCTCAGCGGCACCCACAGGACTTCTAGTGTGTTAGTGGCATCACACAGAGTTCCTATATTTTCTTCCCAGAAGCACCCATAGGACTTCTAGTGTGTTAGTGGCATCACACAGAGTTCCTATATTTTCTTCCCAGAAGCACCCACAGGACTTCTAGTGTGTTAGTGGCATCACACAGAGTTCCTATATTTTCTTCCCAGAAGCACCCATAGGACTTCTAGTGTGTTAGTGGCATCACACAGAGTTCCTATATTTTCTTCCCAGAAGCACCCATAGGACTTCTAGTGTGTTAGTGGCATCACACAGAGTTCCTATATTTTCTTCCCAGAAGCACCCATAGGACTTCTAGTGTGTTAGTGGAATCACACAGAGCTCCTATATTTTCTTCCCAGAAGCACCCATAAGACTTCTATTGTGTTAGTGGCATCACACAGAGTTCCTATATTTTCTTCCCAGAAGCACCCATAGGACTTCTAGTGTGTTAGTGGCATCATACAGAGCTCCTATATTTTCTTCTCAGCAGCACCCACAGGACTTCTAGTGTGTTAGTGGCATCACACAGAGTTCCTATATTTTCTTCCCAGAAGCACCCATAGGACTTCTAGTGTGTTAGTGGCATCACACAGAGTTCCTATATTTTCTTCCCAGAAGCACCCATAGGACTTCTAGTGTGTTAGTGGCATCACACAGAGTTCTTATATTTCCTTCCCAGAAGCACCCATAGGACTTCTAGTGTGTTAGTTGCATCACACAGAGCTCCTATATTTTCTTCTCAGCAGCACCCACAGGACTTCTAGTGTGTTAGTGGCATCACACAGAGTTCCTATATTTTCTTCCCAGAAGCACCCACAGGACTTCTAGTGTGTTAGTGGCATCACACAGAGTTCCTATATTTTCTTCCCAGAAGCACCCACAGGACTTCTAGTGTGTTAGTGGCATCACACAGAGTTCCTATATTTTCTTCCCAGAAGCACCCACAGGACTTTTAGTGTGTTAGTGGCATCACACAGAGTTCCTATATTTTCTTCCCAGAAGCACCCATAGGACTTCTAGTGTGTTAGTGGCATCACACAGAGTTCCTATATTTTCTTCCCAGAAGCACCCATAGGACTTCTAGTGTGTTAGTGGCATCACACAGAGCTCCTATATTTTCTTCCCAGAAGCACCCATAGGACTTCTAGTGTGTTAGTGGCATCACACAGAGTTCTTATATTTTCTTCCCAGAAGCACCCACAGGACTTCTAGTGTGTTAGTGGCATCACACAGAGCTCCTATATTTTCTTCTCAGCAGCACCCACAGGACTTCTAGTGTGTTAGTGGCATCACACAGAGTTCTTATATTTTCTTCCCAGAAGCACCCAAAGGACTTCTAGTGTGTTAGTGGCATCACACAGAGCTCCTATATTTTTTTCCCAGAAGCACCCATAGGACTTCTAGTGTGTTAGTGGCATCACACAGAGTTCCTATATTTTCTTCCCAGAAGCACCCATAGGACTTCTAGTGTGTTAGTGGCATCACACAGAGTTCCTATATTTTCTTCCCAGAAGCACCCATAGGACTTCTAGTGTGTTAGTGGCATCACACAGAGTTCCTATATTTTCTTCCCAGAAGCACCCATAGGACTTCTAGTGTGTTAGTGGCAGCAAACAGAGCTCCTATATTTTCTTCCCAGAAGCACCCATAGGACTTCTAGTGTGTTAGTGGCAGCAAACAGAGCTCCTATATTTTCTTCCCAGAAGCACCCATAGGACTTCTAGTGTGTTAGTGGCATCACACAGAGTTCCTATATTTTCTTCCCAGAAGCACCCATAGGACTTCTAGTGTGTTAGTGGCATCACACAGAGTTCCTATATTTTCTTCCCAGAAGCACCCATAGGACTTCTAGTGTGTTAGTGGCATCACACAGAGTTCCTATATTTTCTTCCCAGAAGCACCCATAGGACCTCTAGTGTTTTAGTGGCATCACACAGAGTTCTTATATTTTCTTCCCAGAAGCACCCATAGGACTTCTAGTGTGTTAGTGGCATCACACAGAGCTCCTATATTTTCATCTCAGCGGCACCCACAGGACTTCTAGTGTGTTAGTGGCATCACACAGAGTTCCTATATTTTCTTCCCAGAAGCACCCATAGGACTTCTAGTGTGTTAGTGGCATCACACAGAGTTCCTATATTTTCTTCCCAGAAGCACCCACAGGACTTCTAGTGTGTTAGTGGCATCACACAGAGTTCCTATATTTTCTTCCCAGAAGCACCCATAGGACTTCTAGTGTGTTAGTGGCATCACACAGAGTTCCTATATTTTCTTCACAGAAGCACCCATAGGACTTCTAGTGTGTTAGTGGCATCACACAGAGTTCCTATATTTTCTTCCCAGAAGCACCCATAGGACTTCTAGTGTGTTAGTGGCATCACACAGAGCTCCTATATTTTCTTCCCAGAAGCACCCATAAGACTTCTATTGTGTTAGTGGCATCACACAGAGTTCCTATATTTTCTTCCCAGAAGCACCCATAGGACTTCTAGTGTGTTAGTGGCATCATACAGAGCTCCTATATTTTCTTCTCAGCAGCACCCACAGGACTTCTAGTGTGTTAGTGGCATCACACAGAGTTCCTATATTTTCTTCCCAGAAGCACCCATAGGACTTCTAGTGTGTTAGTGGCATCACACAGAGTTCCTATATTTTCTTCCCAGAAGCACCCATAGGACTTCTAGTGTGTTAGTGGCATCACACAGAGTTCTTATATTTTCTTCCCAGAAGCACCCATAGGACTTCTAGTGTGTTAGTTGCATCACACAGAGCTCCTATATTTTCTTCTCAGAAGCACCCACAGGACTTCTAGTGTGTTAGTGGCATCACACAGAGTTCCTATATTTTCTTCCCAGAAGCACCCACAGGACTTCTAGTGTGTTAGTGGCATCACACAGAGTTCCTATATTTTCTTCCCAGAAGCACCCACAGGACTTCTAGTGTGTTAGTGGCATCACACAGAGTTCCTATATTTTCTTCCCAGAAGCACCCACAGGACTTTTAGTGTGTTAGTGGCATCACACAGAGTTCCTATATTTTCTTCCCAGAAGCACCCATAGGACTTCTAGTGTGTTAGTGGCATCACACAGAGTTCCTATATTTTCTTCCCAGAAGCACCCATAGGACTTCTAGTGTGTTAGTGGCATCACACAGAGCTCCTATATTTTCTTCCCAGAAGCACCCATAGGACTTCTAGTGTGTTAGTGGCATCACACAGAGTTCTTATATTTTCTTCCCAGAAGCACCCACAGGACTTCTAGTGTGTTAGTGGCATCACACAGAGCTCCTATATTTTCTTCTCAGCAGCACCCACAGGACTTCTAGTGTGTTAGTGGCATCACACAGAGTTCTTATATTTTCTTCCCAGAAGCACCCAAAGGACTTCTAGTGTGTTAGTGGCATCACACAGAGCTCCTATATTTTTTTCCCAGAAGCACCCATAGGACTTCTAGTGTGTTAGTGGCATCACACAGAGTTCCTATATTTTCTTCCCAGAAGCACCCATAGGACTTCTAGTGTGTTAGTGGCATCACACAGAGTTCCTATATTTTCTTCCCAGAAGCACCCATAGGACTTCTAGTGTGTTAGTGGCATCACACAGAGTTCCTATATTTTCTTCACAGAAGCACCCATAGGACTTCTAGTGTGTTAGTGGCAGCAAACAGAGCTCCTATATTTTCTTCCCAGAAGCACCCATAGGACTTCTAGTGTGTTAGTGGCAGCAAACAGAGCTCCTATATTTTCTTCCCAGAAGCACCCAAAGGACTTCTAGTGTGTTAGTGGCAGCAAACAGAGCTCCTATATTTTCTTCCCAGAAGCACCCATAGGACTTCTAGTGTGTTAGTGGCATCACACAGAGTTCCTATATTTTCTTCCCAGAAGCACCCATAGGACTTCTAGTGTGTTAGTGGCATCACACAGAGTTCCTATATTTTCTTCCCAGAAGCACCCATAGGACTTCTAGTGTGTTAGTGGCATCACACAGAGTTCCTATATTTTCTTCCCAGAAGCACCCATAGGACTTCTAGTGTGTTAGTGGCATCACACAGAGTTCCTATATTTTCTTCCCAGAAGCACCCATAGGACTTCTAGTGTGTTAGTGGCATCACACAGAGTTCCTATATTTTCTTCCCAGAAGCACCCATAGGACTTCTAGTGTGTTAGTGGCATCACACAGAGTTCCTATATTTTCTTCACAGAAGCACCCATAGGACTTCTAGTGTGTTAGTGGCAGCAAACAGAGCTCCTATATTTTCTTCCCAGAAGCACCCATAGGACTTCTAGTGTGTTAGTGGCAGCAAACAGAGCTCCTATATTTTCTTCCCAGAAGCACCCAAAGGACTTCTAGTGTGTTAGTGGCAGCAAACAGAGCTCCTATATTTTCTTCCCAGAAGCACCCATAGGACTTCTAGTGTGTTAGTGGCATCACACAGAGTTCCTATATTTTCTTCCCAGAAGCACCCATAGGACTTCTAGTGTGTTAGTGGCATCACACAGAGTTCCTATATTTTCTTCCCAGAAGCACCCATAGGACTTCTAGTGTGTTAGTGGCATCACACAGAGTTCCTATATTTTCTTCCCAGAAGCACCCATAGGACTTCTAGTGTGTTAGTGGCATCACACAGAGTTCCTATATTTTCTTCCCAGAAGCACCCATAGGACTTCTAGTGTGTTAGTGGCATCACACAGAGTTCCTATATTTTCTTCTCAGCAGCACCCACAGGACTTCTAGTGTGTTAGTGGTATCACACAGAGTTCCTATATTTTCTTCCCAGAAGCACCCATAGGACTTCTAGTGTGTTAGTGGCATCACACAGAGCTCCTATATATTTTCTTCTCAGCAGCACCCATTTTTTATACTATATACACTACCGACTACAATGGCTGGAAGACCGCCAAGGAGAGGCAGAGCATGCCGAGGCAAGAACACAGGGCAGGCAGGCTCTGTTTCTAGAGACAACAGTGCTGGCCGTGGACGTGGTCGTGCATCGTAATCAGCACGTGGCCATGGGACACGCTTGTCTTTGTTTTCGGCAGCTGGACATGTGGAGCCGCATCATGCTGAAGGCTTGGTAGAATGGATGACCAAGCCCTCCTCATCCTCCTCATCCTGTCTCACCCAGGCTCAGGGTACTGGCAGAGCACCTGCCAACGCGTACTCAATGGCATCATCAGCCACCCCTTCCCTAGACCCACCATGTCCTCCTGAGGAGTCCCCCGAATTCTTTGAGCACAGTGTTGGGTACATGCTCCAGGAGGATGCCCAACGATTCGAAGGCTCGGATGATGATACCCAGCTTGAGGAAGTCAGTAGTGTGCGCGCACAGAGAGGGGATGCTGAAGGACAGCAATCTGGCAGTACTGTTCCACCAGCTGCAGCTTACTGCCAGGTTTGCTCTAGTGGTGAAGAGGGAGGGGATGATGAGGTCACTGACTCCACTTGGGTGCCTGAAGGGAGAGAGGAGGAGGAGGAGGACGAGGAGGAGGAGGATGCGGCATCACATGTCCAACGAGTCAGGATGCCCCCTGGAGGCCAGCTAGAGGCCAGCACAGCAACTGTACCACACCGCAGAGCTCCGCCTGTGCAGGGCGCTGCCTCTGCACGTTATCAGAAAAGTTCTTTGGTGTGGGCCTTTTTTGAGACGAGTGCATCAGATCGCACCACTGCTATTTGCAATATTTGTCTCAAGCGTATCTCGCGTGGCCAAAACATCAGCCGCTTGGGCACCACAAGCATGAGCAGACATATGTCGACCTGCCATGCAGCTCGTTGGCAAGCACACATAAAAGACCCACACCAAAGAACAAAGCGGACCTCTCCTTGCTCCTCATCAGCTGGGATCTCCATCCCCACTATATCTCCAGTCCTCTCTGAAAGCTGCTCTGAGAGGACTGAAGGTGTAGAATTAGGTGTGTCACAACCAAGTACTTGCAGTACACCGACGTCCGATTGTAGCAGGCAAATTTCCCTGCCCCAGCTGCTGGACCGTCGAAAGAAATATACTCCCAGCCATCCACATGCCCAGCGGTTGAATGCTAGCTTGGCTAAATTGCTAGCACTTCAACTGCTGCCTTTTCAGTTGGTAGACTCGGCCCCCTTCCGTGAGTTTGTTCAATGTGCGGTTCCTCAGTGGCAGGTTCCCAAACGCCACTTTTTCTCACGGAAGGCGATTCCGTCTCTCTACCGGCATGTGGAAGGCAATGTCCATGCCTCGCTGGACAGGGCGGTCAGCGGTAAGGTGCATATTACCGCTGACTCATGGTCCAGCAGGCATGGACAGGGATGTTATCTTTCTTTCACGGCCCATTGGGTCACTCTATTGGCAGCTGGGAGGGATGCAGGACAAGGTGCAGTAGTGTTGGAGGTTGTTCCGCCACCACGCCTCCAAAATGCTACTACTGGTTGTGACACACCTCTCTCCTCCACCCCCTCCTCTTCTTCTTCCTCCAGTGCTCTGTCCTCGGAACCAGCGGTGCTCCGTAGGCGTACAAGGGGCTACGCAAGTACGCAGGCAAAAAGATGCCATGCCGTGCTTGCGCTGGTGTGTTTGGGGGACAGGAGCCACACTGGGCCAGAGGTTCTGGCAGCTCTGCAGGGGCAGGCCGAGAGGTGGTTGACGCCATGCCAGCTTAAGCCAGGAATGGTCGTTTCTGACAATGGCACCAACCTCCTCTCCGCCCTGCGACAGGGGCAGCTCACCCATGTGCCCTGTATGGCTCACGTCCTCAACCTGGTGGTGCAGCGGTTCTTGGGCAGGTTCCCAGGCTTACAGGATGTCCTGAGGCAGGCCAGGAAAGTCTGTGTGCATTTCTGCCGATCTTATAATGCCAGTGCTCGGCTGACTGAGCTGCAAAAGGAGCTGAACCTGCCCAAGAACCGCCTAATATGTGACATGCCCACCAGGTGGAACTCAACGTTGGCCATGCTGCAGCGACTGCACACGCAGCAGAGGGCCATCAATGAGTACCTTTGCGACTACGGCACCAGGACAGGGTCAGGGGAGCTTGGCTTTTTTTCCCCACGCCAGTGGAGCATGATCAGGGATGCATGCACTGTCCTCTCACCATTTGAGGAGGCCACGAGGATGGTGAGCAGTGACAGTGCATGCATCAGTGACACTGTACCTCTTGTCCACCTGTTGGAGCATACGCTGCGTGGGATAATGGACAGGGCACTTGAGGCAGAACAGAGGCAGGAAGAGGAGGACTTCCTTGCCTCTCAAGGCCCCCTTTATCCAGGCAGTGTTCCTTCTGTCCCACCCATCACACAGAAAGAGGATGAGGAGGAGGAGGAGGAGGATTGTGTGAGCATGGAGGTGGAGCCTGGCACTCAGCATCAGCAGCAGCAGTCTTTTAGGGATGATGTACAGTCCCAACAAACCAGTGGACTTGTACGTGGCTGGGAGGAGGTGGCTGGCGATCATGTCATCCTCAGTGACCCAGAAGACTCCGGACCGAATGCCTCAGCTAACCTACGCTGCATGGCCTCCCTGGTCCTGCAAAGCCTGCGGAAGGATCCTCGTGTTCTTCGGATCAAGGAGAGGGACCATTACTGGCTGGCCACTCTCCTTGATCCACGGTACAAGGGTAAGGTTGCGGACCTTATCTTGCCGTCGCAGAGGGAGCAGAGGATGAGACATCTCAGGGAGGCCTTGCAGAAAGGTCTGTGCAACGCGTTCCCAGAAACTGGGAGGTTACAAACTCCTGGTCCTGGACGACGAGTTGCTGAGGCTTCGGTCAGTAGCAGAAGGAGCGGTGGGGAAGGTGGACGTCTGACCGATGCGTTCAAACAATTTTTTAGTCCGCAGCCCCAAGGTATGATCGGTTCCAGCAACCATCGCCAGCGTCTGATATACATGGTGCAGGAATACCTAGGGGCAAGGTCAGACTTGGACACCTTTCCCACCGAAAATCCTCTGGCTTACTGGGTCCTGAGGATGGATCACTGGCCAGAGCTTGCACAGTATGCAATTGAGCTACTGGCCTGTCCTGCATCCAGCGTTCTTTCCTAACGCACATTCAGTGCTGCTGGAGGATTTGTCACCGATCATAGGGTGCGCCTGTCCACCAACTCGGTTGATCGACTGACCTTCATCAAAATGAATCAGTCTTGGATCACCACCAGCTACCAGGCACCTGAAGCGGATATAACGGAATAATTTATAATGTCACATCCCTTCAAGACTGCCTATGCTGATGCTGAGTGACTGTCCTGTTATGTTCACTGACTATCCTCTTCCTCCTCCTCAATGATCCATGCCACCACACCAGTGCCTAAGGCACAATTTTTCAGCCCCTGTATAACAGGGGCGTGTACTTACAATTTTTTAAAAAAATGCTTTGCAACAGGTGTGACTGCTGTGCTCCAAGTACAGTATCTGTGAGGGGTTGCAGTCTTGTGGCACCAGCACCAGTGCCCAAGGCACAATTTTTCAGCCCCTGTTGGGGCGTGTAATTACAATTTTTAGGCAATGCTTTGCAACAGGTCTCATTGCTGTGCTCAGAGTACAGTATCTGTGAGGGGTTGCAGTGTTGTGGCACCAGCACCAGTGCCTAAGGCACAATTTTTCAGCCCCTGTATAACAGGGGCGTGTAATTACAATTTTTTAAAAAGATGCTTCGCAACAGGTGTGACTGCTGTGCTCCAAGTACAGTATCTGTGAGGGGTTGCAGTGTTGTGGCACCAGCACCAGTGCCTAAGGCACAATTTTTCAGCCCCTGTCGGGGCGTGTAATTACAATTTTTAGGCAATGCTTTGCAACAGGTCTCATTGCTGTGCTCAGAGTACAGTATCTGTGAGGGGTTGCAGTGTTGTGGCACCAGCACCAGTGCCTAAGGCACAATTTTTCAGCCCCTGTGTAACAGGGGCGTGTAATTACAATTTTTTAAAAAAAGATGCTTCGCAACAGGTGTGACTGCTGTGCTCCAAGTACAATATCTGTGAGGGGTTGCAGTGTTGTGGCACCAGCACCAGTGCCTAAGGCACAATTTTTCAGCCCCTGTATAACAGGGGCGTGTAATTACAATTTTTAGGCAATGCTTTGCAACAGGTCTCATTGCTATGCTAAGAGTACAGTATCTGTGAGGGGTTGCAGTGTTGTGGCACCAGCACCAATGCCTAAGGCCCAATTTTTCAGCCCCTGTTTAACAGGGGCGTGTACTTACAAATCTTGATCTAATAGTTCACAGCAGGGCCCATTCCTGCGCCCACCAAGATTAACTATGAGGGCCTACAGTCTTGTGGCAACACCGTCCACCACCACCACCAAAGGCCCAATTTTTCTGCCCTGTTCAACAGGTGCATGCAATTACAAATCTTGATCTAATAACTCACAGCAGGGCCCATTCCTGCACCCACCAAGAGTAACTGTGAGGGCTTACAGTCTTGTGGCAACACCGTCCACCACCACAGGCCCATTTTTTCTGCCCGGTTCAACAGGTGCATGCAAGTACAAATCTTGATCTAATAACTCACAGCAGGGCCCATTCCTGCACCCACCAAGAGTAACTGTGAGGGCTTACAGTCTTGTGGCAACACCGTCCACCACCACCACCACCACCACCAAAGGCCCATTTTTTCTGCCCTGTTCAACAGGTGCATGCAATGACAAATCTTGATCTAATAACTCACAGCAGGGCCCATTCCTGCACCCACCAAGAGTAACTGTGAGGGCTTACAGTCTTGTGGCAACACCGTCCACCACCACAGGCCCAATTTTTCTGCCCGGTTCAACAGGTGCATGCAAGTACAAATCTTGATCTATTAACTCACAGCAGGGCCCATTCCTGTGCCCACCAGTCTTGTGGCTACACCAACATCTAATAGGGCAAATTTCTGCAGAGTATATATACGGCAGGCCCCTACTTTCAAACATCCAACTTACAAACGACTCCTACTTGCAAACGGAAAGAGAAACAGGAAGTGAGAGGAAATATACCCCTAGGAATGGAAATTCTATCATGTTAGATTTAATTTGGGAAAAAGGTATCTCCTCTCTACTGATGCTTTATCACTAATCCTTGTTTCAATTAAAACCCCACTTTTCCAAAAACATTTGTCATTGGGACGGAAAGTGAGGTGACATGTTCTGAACAGATGTGCAAAGACAGCAAATGTTACAGGGGTGATAACCCCTCCCTATGTTCTCCAAAAAGCTTAAAAATAGATTTTTTTGGGATGGAGCTACACTTCATAATGTACCTGTTCAGATTCTACTTAAGAACAAACCTACAGTCCGTGTCCTGTTTGCACCACCTATATACTGCTGTTCAGAGTATATAGGGTTGTAGGTATAGGGTTTTATTTTGGGTGCGGGGTCCCCCTTAATATCCATACAAGACCCAAAGGGGCTGGGGTGGGGGGGGGGGGGGTGATGGGGTAGCCATGCCATTTTTCTCAAGGATTTTCAGCCATATGGCGGCCAGGACAAGACATGACATTAAAGCCGCAAGTGGTTTTAAATGGCTTCTTTTTTTCCTTTACAAATGTCATTTAGTGCAAGGACAGTTCTAAACTCGGGAAACACATGCCACTTCACAGGCATACTTTAGACTCCCCCCAGGTATATTTCACTTTTTTTTTTCACTTTATGCATCATTAAAATGACTGCTCCCGAAAAAACGTTAGTTTTTAAAAGTTCTTTTTGCATTGATATATGTCCCCTGGGGCTGGAGCCGTGTCCCCAAACCTGTTTTATGACATTAACATGCATATTGGCCGTTGTAATTAGCAATTTTGATTTTGAACGTTCGCGTCCATTATAACGAATAGGGTTCGAAAATTTGCGCGAACTTTCGGTCTGTTCGAAGGTTCTGGTGCGAACTGAACCCGGGGGTGTTCGGCTCATCCCTATTCACAATCCCAAGGAGATCCAGCGGTCGTTCTCCTCCCTCTACGCTAAGCCTCCCCGCAGCCACAACAGACACCTCCGGGATCAATCGATGGAAGTCGGTATCTGTAGAGTGAGTATGAAGCAGGGCTGGGGAAAGCTTAACACTGTCCTTAGCTGTACAAGGGTTCTGTGTTTGGGATCGTGTCTCGCTAGAGCTCGCTGTCGGCGGTTGTATGCTGCGGAGGTATCTTCGTATACCACTCAGGGGAATATCAAGTTCGCTCCCCCTCGTTGCTGACCTGGTCCTGAGCCTCCGGGTTGTCATACCGTGTCAATCATTTGGTATGCAGTTTACTGGCAGTGGCTTGGCTGGGGGTTACCTGGAGCTCCTACAGGTGTTTCTCCTCACTCATCCATCTCTGAGCCACACCCCTCTTCCTCAGTCTGAGTTTTAATCCTCCTTTAGGTGGAGGAAAGGGGTTTGGTTTTGGGTTCCTGGTGGGTCCTCCATTTGATGACAACTGCAGACTTTCGAACCATCTCTGCATGTTTCTTGCCACCAAGGACTCCTGGAGTGAAGATCTGGGAGTTATCTGTATCCAAATACATGCTTTTAAAGTTTTGAACCATTGAAGTGTCCAATATACATTGTTTGAACATCTGTAAGTTCTGTTTATACTATGTGATATTGTATACTATTACGCATTATGATATCCTTTTGATTTATTGTTGTATTCTATTCTTCATATATACACAGTATAAATGTTTCATAAATACTTCTATATGTTATTTAAATCTTTTTGATAAAATTTGTGCCTTAAAAGTCCACCACATAGGGGACCCCCTTTTATTTTCAGTGGTGTGCAAGTGCACATTGAGTGAAAGTGGGGGTTTACACTTTCAAAGGCAAACAAATGTGCTGAAATATCAACTAAGCTAAAAAGCAGCACAAATTACCTGGGTGTAGTGTGAGACCATCCCCTCGTGGAAGTGCAGCTGGTGTGTGTAAACTCATGATGTGAGTGAGAAAAGCTGCCATGCCAATTATACCCCCGAGGGCGGGAGGGACCAAATGCTCCGCCCCAATACTATGTGCAAACAGAGTGGTGTGCTGAAGACGCTCGGCCCCGCTGGGGCCGTGATTGCGTGCTGTCCCCCATTGTTCGGGATGGTAAAAATAGCCTAATGCCGCGTACACACGTGCGGACTTTTGCCGGCGGACCTAGTCCAGCGGACAATCCGCCGGACTTTCCAGCTGGATCCGCCGGACTTTCCGAGCGTGTGGACTTGCCCACACACGCGCGGACTTGCCCACACACGCACAGACTTCTCCGGCGGATAATCCGCCGGCCAAAGTCCGCGGGACTTTTGAAAATGAACGGACTTGCCCACAGACAGTCCGTTCATTTAGAACGTAACTTCAGGTTACGTAGCTAGCGTAGGCAGTAAATGCCGCCGCGCTAGCTCCGTAACCTGGCATGTATTTAAAGGGACTCCCTACGCCGAAAAACGGCGTGGGGGTTCCTCCCAAATCCATGTCAGACCCTTATCCGAGCACGCAGCCTGGCCGGCCAGGAAAGGGGTGGGGACGAACGAGCGCCCTCCCCTCCTGAGCCGTACCAGGCCGCGTGCCCTCAACATGGGGGGTGCCCTGGGGAAAGGGGGGCCGTGCGGCCCCCCCACCCCAAAGCACCTTGTCCCCATGTTGATGAGGACAAGGGCCTCTTCCCGACAACCCTGGCCGTTGGTTGTCGGGGTCTGTGGGCGGGGGCTTATCGGAATCTGGGAGCCCCCTTTAATAAGGGGGCCCTCAGATCCCGGCCCCCACCCTATGTGAATGAGTATGGGGTATGATGTACCCCTACCCATTCACCTAAGGTGTAAAATGTAAAGTACAAAAACACCCACACTTTTGAAAAAATATTTTATTGCACTGCTCCGGGGGTCTTCTTCCGTCTTGGGGGTCTTCTCGCCGGACTCCTCCGCCATTTACCAAGCTCTTTTACCGAGCGGAGAAGTCCGGCTACCTTCTTCGTCGTCGCCGCCGTCGTCTGGGGGTCTCGATCCGCCTTCGGGGGTCTTCCGGGGTCTCTTCTGTTCTTGCGGCGGTCGTCGTCTTCCGTGCCGCCGGCGCCGCCTTCTTCTTCTTGTTCTTCTTCTTCTTCTTCCGATGTTGACCCATCGCTGTCTCTGCCCGGAATGCCAGAGCCGCGCTGCGCTGGGACTTATATAGGGACATGGGGACAGGGTCACATGCTCATGTCACATGGTGACCCCGCCCCCTTGCGATGTCACAGTCCCAGCATCCTCCGGGACTGTGATATCACAAGGGGGCGGGGTCACCATGTGACATGAGCATGTGACCCTGTCCCCATGTCCCTATATAAGTCCCAGCGCAGCGCGGCTCTGGCATTCCGGGCAGAGACAGCGACGGGTCAACATCGGAAGAAGAAGCACAAGAACAAGAACAAGAACAAGAAGAAGAAGGCGGCGCCGGCGGCGCGGAAGACGACGACCGCCGCAAGAACAGAAGAGACCCCGGAAGACCCCCGAAGGCGGATCGAGACCCCCAGACGACGGCGGCGACGACGAAGAAGGTAGCCGGACTTCTCCGCTCTGTAAAAGAGCTTGGTAAATGGCGGAGGAGTCCGGCGAGAAGACCCCCAAGACGGAAGAAGACTCCCGGAGCAGTGCAATAAAATATTTTTTCAAAAGTGTGGGTGTTTTTGTACTTTACATTTTACACCTTAGGTGAATGGGTAGGGGTACATCGTACCCCATACTCATTCACATAGGGTGGGGGGCCGGGATCTGAGGGCCCCCTTATAAAAGGGGGCTCCCAGATTCCGATAAGCCCCCGCCCGCAGACCCCGACAACCAACGGCCAGGGTTGTCGGGAAGAGGCCCTTGTCCTCATCAACATGCGGACAAGGTGCTTTGGGGTGGGGGGGCCGCATGGCCCCCCTTTCCCCAGGGCACCCCCCATGTTGAGGGCACGCGGCCTGGTACGGCTCAGGGGGGGGGGGGGCGCTCGTTCGTCCCCACCCCTTTCCTGGCCGGCCAGGCTGCGTGCTCGGATAAGGGTCTGACATGGATTTGGGGGGAATCCCCACGCCGTTTTTCGGCGTAGGGAGTCCCTTTAAATCCATGCCAGGTCACGGAGCTAGCGCGGCGGCATTTACTGCCTACGCTAGCTACGTAACCTGAAGTCACATGCTAAATGAACGGACTTGCCGATGAGTGGCAAGTCCGTTCATTTTCAAAAGTCCCGCGGACTAGCCTACTGACGGAGGGATTGTCCGCCGGACTGCCAAGTGCATCGGATAATTTTAAAACCAAACTTAAAACTTTGGTCCGCCGGACTTTGGCGCCCAAAAGTCCGCCGGCGCCCACACACGAGGGGATTATCCGCTGGACTTCAGTCCAGAGGATAATCCCGCGGGATAGTCCCTTCGTGTGTACGCGGCATAAGGGTGACGACGCCATGGTTGGCACCCCTGATGGGCATGTAAAACATTACGTTGATACAGTATGTGGGTGGCCCCCCCTAAGCCACAAGGGCAGGAGGGGACAGCAGGAGGTCTAGAAAGACCCCCTTTGATACATATCGCAGCTCCCGAACTGGACGAAGGGAACCGCCACCGTCAGGGAACAGCAAGAGAGTACAGGGTCAGCCCAAAGATCAACTGCCCATCTATATACCGCCAGTAGAAGATGTATACCAACATAAAAGATTGATAGCTAGTAGTGAGACAACAGGCCAGGTTACAGCTGCACTTCCACGAGAGGATGGTCTCACACTACACCCAGGTAATTTGTGTTGCTTTTTAGCTTAGTTGATATTTCAGCACATTTGGTTGGCTTTTTCTTCAACCCCCACTTTCACTTTTGCACACCACTGGCCCAACATTTTTTTACTCTGTAATGTTTTATTTTCATGTCCTTCTAGTCTCCCAGCATATACCAGCACTTACTTGATACTGGTCCCTATACTTTTATATGTATATGAAACACTGCAGAAAGCTCACCTGCATTTTCAGTGTCCTTCTGATTATATATATATATATATATATATATATATATATATATATATATATATATATACATATATATGGTTTAGAGCCCTATGGCCGATACGTGTAAATATGACATACAGGGTTAACACAAACTTACCATATGAAATGGACCTGAAAGTGTGCCTTGGTCTATCGTATGGTACACCAAAATAAGGGGGCATACCCTAGATAAGGAATGATGAAATGAGAGTAGCTATGAAATGATGTGAAATGAGTATTCTGTTTAGGAGTAAGAATACTTGAGAAATGCTCTAAGAAGGGGAAGGGAGGGTGGGTATCTTGCACAGGAAACCGACAAAGATCGTCAGCCTGTGGGCTGGTTAAATACCCCCCGGGTTCCTCCCATAATTTCAGGCCACCATACTGGCCTTCTTATTTATGGTTTAGAGCCCTATGGCCGATACGTGTAAAGGTGACATACAGGGTTAACACAAACTTACCATATGAAATGGACCTGAAAATATTTTGCCCCCTTATTTTGGTGTACCATACGATAGACCAAGGTCATATGGTACACCAAAATAAGGGGGCAAAACATTCAGGTAGGGAAATAGCTTTATTGGTGAGACAAGTCACTGGGTAAACTTGGCAAATGCCTGGGCCATTTCCACTTGTGGGTTAGGTATGTAGCGGGCGAAGCAGGCTGATTTCCATCTGCCTAGCTTTTTAATGATGTGGTCCGGGATGCCTTGCCGGGATGCTGTTGAAGCTGTCCTGATCCGGAATGAATGCCCGGAGTACTGACTGGGGTTTAGGTGTAGGTTGCTGAGGAGAATCCGGGTATGTTTCAAGAACTGGGACGTGTTTAAGTGATTTCACAGGAAAGGGCAGAAGAGGACTGGTGTCGGACAGAAGGGTTAACAGCCGATTCAGTGTGGCGACTGGACACCGATTGTTGTGGGTCCTGAAGAAGTGTACGTCTGTTCTGCGCCTAGCTGCTGAGTTTTTGACACAGCCAGGATAAAATGGTCCTGGTGGCGAACTAAGTTACTTTTAAGTAACACTGGGCCTGAAGGGTGGTTGCAGGTAAACTCACTGGGCCGTAAGAACCCGTAGAAGGCCAAGTGTATGGCGGCTTGTAGGACCAGACTGGGGAGGAGACTGAACGGAGACATGTGCAGGATGGTGGACATGTCCCTTTAGATCTCTCCGGTTATCGGTAGTCGCCTGGGGCTGACTACCGGCTGCCATTTCTGAATCCCCAGAGAACGGCCCGTACTGCATGGAACGAGAATATGGAAGGTCTCGCGGGGTCCTGAAGGGACAGGTAGTGCTGTACACCAGCCAGGTACAGCCGTATGGAGTTGTGGGATAATGTCAAGTGGGTATGACAGTAGGAGATAAAGGCCAGTATCTGTTTGATGCTGGATGGTTCTCTGGGATGTTGAGACAGGAACTTGTTGAATGCCCTCCAGGCTGTCTGATAGGCCTTGCGTGTATTGTGGGAGAGAGATGCGTTGATGAGGTTGGTTGCTGTCCGTAGGTGCTGGGTTAATCCAGGGTCAGCTGTGACCAGTCCAGGATAGTAGCCGAGAGGGGACTGGCTCCAGGCATCTGCTTTGAAAAGGAAACGTAGTTAAAACGGGAAAGCGCATCCGCTTCCAGATTGTGCTTCCCGGGGATGAATGAGCAGTAGACGTTAAATCGGTGCTGAAGGGACAACTGTACCAGCCTACGAAGGAAGGACATGACGGGCCTGGATTTGGACCTGCCTTTGCTGATGATTTCCGCGGTAGCAAGGTTGTCGGTTGTGAATGCTACTGTCTGCCCGGAGCTACTGTCTGCCCGGACCAGCTGTGGCCCCAAAGGTGAGCAGCTGCCACAATGGGGTAGAGCTCAAAGAGGGCAGACGTTGTGGTAAGCCAGGTGTAGCTAGTGCCTGTGGAGGCCAGGGTGCCGTGAACCATAAATGGACAAAAATGGCAGAAAACCCTTTGGAGGCCGCTACGTCTTTTCACACCTGTGGTGACAGTGAGGACACTGTGGGTATGAAAGGTGACACGCCGTTCCAGTTGGACAGTTGGACAGGAATTCCTCCCACATGGCCAGGTCCGCTACGGCTGCGGCATCAAGTTTGATGACCTGATCTGGATCCTGGGTGTGGGATAGGGGTACCTGTGCCTGTCTTAAGTATGGCTTGGATGGCCATATCTACTGAGACATACTTGAGGGAAAACTCCTCGGAGGGGATAAGAGAGAGTCGTAAATTAAGCGTTTTTTATTGTTTTTTTTTTTTTGTTTACACATGCCCGATGGGGCTAACCCTCCATGTGTTGAAGGGGGGCTGGATGAAAAAGGGGGCCTATCATGAAGTCCCGGTCTAACTCTGTCTGCAGGAGTTGGTCGATGGCCTGTTCGTCTGTGGCTGCTGATCGCAGGTTCCTGCACTCGTGGGTGGTGTGGGGCAGGGAGATGAGCCCGGTGTGGAACCCGTCTGCGAAGCCTCGGATGAGGTAGACGGCCAGGAATGGAGTGGGATGTGCGGTCAAGTAGAAGCCGAACCATGCAACATTGACCCGGCTAGTCAAGCCTTTTTCTGCTTGACCTCGCATAGGAGCCTGGGGTGAGCCGTCTGACATAGGGTACACACGTGGAGCAGACGGCACTGACTAAAGTTACAAGAGCCATAGTTGTAGTTTTTGCAGATTGCTGCTCCTCCGGCCGTCCGAACAAGTCGTCCCAGTTTGTCCGTCTTCGGCCCTTGTGCCGGGGCATGCTGACCCTGACCTGTGCTGGTAGCCGCGTTATCTCTCTGGTGGACAGAGGCTGCATTGGCACACCAGGTTGCTGACTGGCATATGGCACATAGTGGTGACCGTAGGCCCGCAAAGTGTCGGCAGAACAGCTCTGTGTCCATGATGCTCCAGTCTGTGGGTATGTGGAGCTGAAGAAACCTTGCTGCGGCTTTGGCTGAGAAGGAGCGGTGATAGTCGTAGAACCCAAAGCCACCGTATTTGTAGCCTAGGTCTATGACTATATGGAGGTATAGGTCCAGCTCCTCCCGTCTGCCGGGGGAGGCTGAACATACCACATCCCTGAGCATGCCGAATGCCAAAGTGAACTCTGGCACAGAGAGCTTCCTGTTAAGCCTGGGGTCTTTGGCTTTCAGGACAACCGAGACGTCCCCCCAGGTGTACGCCTTGTTCTCTGCCAGATTGTGCACCGAGATCAAGAGTGATGCCAGGTTGACATCCTTGCCCTCTAGGATGTCCTTCCTAACGTTGGGTGGTACCAGGTGAGAGGGGTGTATGACCGGACTCCACACTGCGATACCTGTAGAAGATGTTGCGACGGCTAGAACTTGGGCAGGGTCAGGGGTCGCACCGGCTGGGCTGGTCTCCAAAAGTGTCACCCTGTTCTGTACCTCGATAACTGAAGAGGACAGGGATGACACAAGGGTGTGCAGCTGAGCGATGGCAGCCAAGATCAAATCCAATGACGCCTGTTGGGTGCTGGATCCTGCCATGGCAGGCGGAGGAAAGAGGAGCCTAAATAGCTGGGCCTTCCTGGCCATGGTAGGAAAGGGCACCCCTTTGTGCCTTAGCTCCGCTGTCAGTCTGGGGATATTCCACCCCCTAAGGGACTGAACGCTGCCACTCTCGGAGACTGGAAAGGGTGACAGAGGGGCCGTAAGGTCACTGCCGGCTGAAGACATGTTGTGGCTTTCTGAAGCCTGCTGCCTTGTCCTCTGGGTCGAGTGTCTTGCAGGCTGAGGCCTATAGAGGGTGACATGATTTGAAGTCTTGTAGGTGCTCTCTACTATATACGTACCTTTTCGTATATACCCCCTTTTCTTTTTTCTTTTTTTTTGACCTGCTGAAGCACCGTTCAAGTTGGTGCAGGTGGACCTACTAAATCCGACTGACCTGAAGTAAAATGCGAGAAAAACACTCGGTTTGAGAGTTGTTTGCTATTGTCCTGTGGAGCGGTTCAGAATTTGATGGTAAGAACAGGCGTCAGTGAGTTTGAAATGAAATGAAATGACAGACAACAATACAAATGAAATGAAATGACATGTTGCCTTTGATGAAATGAAACTCCCATGACAGAGGCCTGGCCCAGTCGTACCGCATTGCGAGTGACTGCGAACTGGACTTTGGAGCATGTACTGAAATGAGACAACAGTGAAATGAGGCCCAATACCTGGGGCACACCGGGACGAATTGGTAACATCGTAGATGCCACGAAATTCGAGTCAGAGCGCAATTCCGTGAGGTGAAATGATTGAACTCCCATGAGAATCTTTACGGATGCAACTGAATTCGAAACGGAACGTGATACGTGACAGAACGATGCCATGACAAAGACTAGAATCAACAACTGAGGCTACTTCCGACAAGTGACACTGCCTCTGGAGCATGTACTGAAATGAGGCCGAGCAGCTGGGCGAATCGGAGTGAATCGCTGCATCTTGGATGCGGCTGGATTCGAATCGGAACGTAATATGTGACAGATACCATGACAAAGACTAGAATCAAAGCCTGCGTCTGTAACCAATAGTGAGTCTGTCTCTGGAGTATGTATTGAAATGAGGCCGCGGTCTGGGGCACACCGGAACGAATCGGTGCATCGGAGATGCGACGAAATTCGGATCGGAGCACAGCTGGTGACAGAAATTTAATTAAATGATTGAAATTATTGAAATTAAATGATTCGAAACGATTTCAAAATGCTTGATGACAGAAATTAAATGAAATGATTGAAATGAAATGATTCGAAACGATTCCAAAATGCTTGATATGACAGAAATGATTCTAAGTGTTCCGGATGGATTCGAAGTGACTCGCCAATGTTTTTTAAACGATTCAAAAAAAGATTGTGCGATTCGAACAGGTGAAATGTTTGTGAAATGAGTGCCATGGTGCGGCATCGATCGGAGTGTCATGAACGAACGACTACGAGTCATCGGTGACACCTGGTAGCGTCCGTAGTTTGGTGGCGTACACGTGCGGGTGAAATGTTTGCTCCTTGATCCACGGTACAAGGGTAAGGTTGCGGACCTTATCTTGCCGTCGCAGAGGGAGCAGAGGATGAGACAGCTCAGGGAGGCCTTGCAGAAAGGTCTGTGCAACGCGTTCCCAGAAACTGGGAGGTTACAAACTCCTGGTCCTGAGCGACGAGTTGCTGAGGCTTCGGTCAGTAGCAGAAGGAGCGGTGGGGAAGGTGGACGTCTGACCGATGCGTTCAGACAATTTTTTAGTCCGCAGCCCCAAGGTATGATCGGTTCCAGCAACCATCGCCAGCGTCTGATATACATGGTGCAGGAATACCTTGGGGCAAGGTCAGACTTGGACACCTTTCCCACCGAAAATCCTCTGGCTTACTGGGTCCTGAGGATGGATCACTGGCCAGAGCTTGCACAGTATGCAATTGAGCTACTGGCCTGTCCTGCCTCCAGCGTTCTTTCCGAACGCACATTCAGTGCTGCTGGAGGATTTGTCACCGATCATAGGGTGCGCCTGTCCACCGACTCGGTTGATCGACTGACCTTCATCAAAATGAATCAGTCTTGGATCACCACCAGCTACCAGGCACCTGAAGCGGATATAACGGAATAATTTATAATGTCACATCCCTTCAAGACTGCCTATGCTGATGCTGAGTGACTGTCCTGTTATGTTCACTGACTATCCTCTTCCTCCTCCTCAATGATCAATGCCACCACACCAGTGCCTAAGGCACACTTTTTCAGCCCCTGTATAACAGGGGCGTGTACTTACAATTTTTTTTAAAAATGCTTCGCAACACGTGTGACTGCTGTGCTCCAAGTACAGTATCTGTGAGGGGTTGCAGTGTTGTGGCACCAGTGCCTATTGCACAATTTTTCAGCCCCTGTTGGGGGCGTGTAATTACAATTTTTAGGCAATGCTTGGCAACAGGTCTCATTGCTGTGCTAAGAGTACAGTATCTGTGAGGGGTTGCAGTGTTGTGGCACCAGCACCAATGTCTAAGGCACAATTTTTCAGCCCCTGTTTAACAGGGGCGTGTAATTACAAATCTTGATCTAATAGTTCACAGCAGGGCCCATTCCTGCGCCCACCAAGAGTAACTATGAGGGCCTACAGTCTTGTGGCAACACCGTCCACCACCACCGCCAAAGGCCCAATTTTTCTGCCCTGTTCAACAGGTGCATGCAATTACAAATCTTGATCTAATAACTCACAGCAGGGCCCATTCCTGCGCCCACCAAGAGTAACTGTGAGGGCTTACAGTCTTGTGGCAACACCGTCCACCACCACCACCACCACCACCAAAGGCCCAATTTTTCTGCCCTGTTCAACAGGTGCATGCAATTACAAATCTTGATCTAATAACTCACAGCGGGGCCCATTCCTGCGCCCACCAAGAGTAACTGTGAGAGCTTACAGTCTTGTGGCAACACCGTCCACCACCACCACCACCACCACCACCAAAGGCCCAATTTTTCTGCCCGGTTCAACAGGTGCATGCAAGTACAAATCTTGATCTATTAACTCACAGCAGGGCCCATTCCTGTGCCACCAGTCTTGTGGCTACACCAACATCTAATAGGGCAAATTTCTGCAGAGTATATATGCCAGGCCCCTACTTTCAAACATCCAACTTACAAACGACTCCTACTTGCAAACGTAAAGAGAAAACAGGAAGTGAGAGGAAATCTACCCCTAGGAAGGGAAATTCTATGCTGTTAGATTTAATTTGGGAAAAAAGGTATCTCCTCTCTACTGATGCTTTATCACCAATCCTTGTTTCAATTCAAACCCCACTTTTCCAAAAACATTTGTCATTGGGACGGAAAGTGAGGTGACATGTTCTGAACAGATGTGCAAAGACAGCAAATGTTACAGGGGTGATAACCCCTCCCTATGTTCTCCAAAAAGCTTAAAAATAGATTTTTTGGGGATGGAGCTACACTTCATAATGTACCTGTTCAGATTCTACTTAAGAACAAACCTACAGTCCGTGTCTTGTTTGCACCACCTATATACTGCTGTTTAGAGTATATAGGGTTGTATGTATAGGGTTTTATTTTGGGTGCGGGGTCCCCCTTAATATCCATACAAGACCCAAAGGGGCTGGGGTGGGGGGGGGTGATGGGGTAGCCATGCCATTTTTCTCAAGGATTTTCAGCCATATGGCGGCCAGGACAAGACATGCCATTAAAGCCGCAAGTGTTTTTAAATGGCTTCTTTTTTTCCTTTACAAATGTCATTTTGTGCAAGGACAGTTCTAAACACGGGAAACACATGCCACTTCACAGGCATACTTTAGACACCCCCCAGGTACCATATTTAAAGGAAAATTTCACTTTTTTTTTCACTTTATGCATCATTAAAATGACTGCTCCCGAAAAAACATTAGTTTTTAAAAGTTTTTTTTGCATTGATATATGTCCCCTGGGGCAGGACCCGGGTCCCCAAACCTGTTTTATGACATTAACATGCATATTGGCCGTTGTAATTAGCACTTTTGATTTCGAACTTTCGTGTCCATTATAACGTATAGGGTTCGAAAATTCGCGCAAACTTTCGGTCGGTTCGAAGGTTCTGGTTCGAACCGAACCCGGGGGTGTTCGGCTCATCCCTACTCATCAGCATACATTTTATAAAATTCAACTGGGAGCCCATCAGGGCCCAGTGTTTTCCCAGACTGCAGGAAGGAGATAGCCATCTGAACCTTTTTGAGCGTAGTGGGCGAGTCTAAATGGTCCCTATAGGTGGAATGTAACATTGGCAAATCTCCCTTTGAGGGGTAAGTCCTAAGATCGTGAGAAGTGTACTTCACTTTCGAGGCATACAGCCATAAGAAGCAAAGCAGTCGGTAATAGCCTCATCCCCGGAGGATGCAACTATACAGGGCACACTAACAGTGGGGGATTGTTAGCAAGCAAGCCAGGCCAAGAGTCTACCATTCCATTAACCTTTTTCAAAATTCCACTGTGACTGCTGGAGCAACTTCTTTCTAGTTAAAGAGGTATGGATGAGAAGAGATTTTTTTTTTTTTTTTTATTTCACTCTTGGCTCCTTTTTACCACCCCTGCTTCCCCCACTTTTTATTTCTCTCTCAGTTCTCACAACTCTTCTATTCCCAGCAGTGGCGGCTGGTGCTCAAATTTTTTTTTTTGGGGGGGGGGGGGGGGGGGGGGCGCAAACAAAGTGAAAACATTTTGAAAAAAAAAAACATAAATTGCAGCAACTGTGCCATCAAACGCAGCCACTGTGCCCATCAAACGCAGCCACTGTGCCCATCAAACACAGCCACTGTGCCCATCAAACGCAGCCACTGTGCCCATCAAATGCAGCCACTGTGCCATCAAATGCAGCCACAGTGCCATCAAACGCAGCTACTGTGTCCATCAAATGCTGCCACTGTGCCCATCATATGCTGCCAGTGTGCCCAACTGCCCATCATATGCTGCCAGTGTGCCCATCAAACACAGCCAGTGTGCCCAACTGCCCATCAAATGATGCCAGTGTGCCCAACTGACCATAATACACTGCCAGTGTGCCCATCAAATGCTGCAAGTATGCCCAACTGCCCATCATATGCTGCCAGTGTGTCCATCAAACGCTGTCAGTGTGCCCATTAAATTCTGCCAGTGTGCCCCCTGCCCGAGCGGGGCCCTTCATGCGTCTCCTGCCTCCTGGCGTTTGGCGCGATGGAATGTGCCACAAAGCAGGTAAAAAACCTGCAAATGAAGCGCCTCGTTTGCAACCTCGTGATTGCATTGACATGGCGCTTCCCATAGTGCACTGTGTCCGGCACCTGATCAGAAAAGTAAATTTTTTTCAAATATTTTTTAAAAAATATATATTTATTTATTATTATTATTTTTTTTTACTGCTGGGGGGGGGGGGGGGGCGTAACCCGTGCACGTGGGATATACTTTGAAATGCTGCCCAGGCATTTCCCACGGACAGAAGCAAAGTAAGCTTCATGGTTTCTTTGCTTTCTGAAGGATTTTTGGCCTGGGCAAACCCTCTATGGGAAGTGCAAAAACCACTCGTCCTGAGTTACCCAGAGTTTGTGGGTCCATTTCTGCTGCCAAGAGCCTCATGTCCATACTCTGGCAGCAGAGTTTGCTTGGAACAATGAGGCCCTCGTGGCTGCTTTTTCTCATGGTCTCTCAGATAACATCAAAGATGAGATAGCAGCCCAAGACATACCCACTGAGCTGGAGAGGTTGAACACGTTTGTCATTCTCATTGACTCCAGACTCCTGGTACCGAGTCGGTCGGTGAAGTAAAACCCATGCATTTTGGCGTCACATGTCTCTCTGCGGATGAGAGAGCCTTTAGGAGGAGGGAAAGATCGTGCCTTTACTGTGGCCAGGCAGGTCACTTTTTGAAGTCTTGTCCTACCCGTCCAGGAAATGCCCGGACCTTGAGGTCCTGTAGGGAACAGACCTAAGGCGGCGTTGTTTTGTCCCCAGTTATCCTGAAGGATAAGCCCTTGGTTCCAGTTACCCTACAGGCTCTAATCTACTCTGGGGTTGCAGGCCTGTTCATAGATGGTGCCTTTGTGTCTAAGCACTCGATTCCACTACAGCTTCGTGCCACTCCACTTGCCATTGAGGCTATTGATGGGAGAACTATACAGTCTGCCCATGTGACTCATGAGACTGCTCCGTTGACCGCGGCCATAGGAACTCTTCACCATGAAATAATCCAATTCCAAGTCATTTCCAAACCTCATTTTCCAGTGGTTATTGGTTATCCTTGGTTACCAAGGCACAGCCCCTCCTTTTGATTGGCTTCATGCTGAGGTTCTTTCCTGGTCGCCACAATGCAATAAGAAATGTTTTCAAGAAGTGGCTAAGGTCTTGTGCACCTCTTCTCTCTCCTTCCTGCCGGAGGAGTACTGCAAATTTAGCGATGTCTTTGATAAATGTCAAGCCGGTAGTTTGCCTCCAAACAGGTCTTATGATTGCGCAATTGATCTCCAACCTGGTGCCATACCCCCTCGTGGCCAGGTGTACCCTTTGTCTGTCTCGGAGGACAAAGCCATGGAGGAATATTTTGCCGATGTACTTTCTCGAGGATTCATCCACAAATCCTCGTCTTCTGCTGGTGCTGGTTTCTTCTTTGTGAAAAAGAATAGTGGTGAACTGAGACCTTCTATCGATTATAGGGGTCTCAATCGCTTCATGATTAGGAATGCTTATCCGATTCCGTTGATTATGGAGTTATTTAACCGCCTCAAGGGAGCAACGGTTTTCACAAAGCTTGATCTGAGAAGGGCATACAATCTCGTGAGGATCAAGGAGGGTGATGAATGGAAAAGTCTGTTTAATACCAGGCCATTAGGAATACCTCGTAATGCCATTTGGTCTTTACAATGCTCCGGCAGTTTTTCAGGAACTCATCAACGATGTCCTTTGAGATTTGTTGCAGCAATGTGTGGTGGTTTATCTTGACGATATTCTCATATATTCCAAGTTCCTAGAGAGCCACCACAAAGATGTCTGCCGTGTGCTTCAGAGGCTGAGAGATAATAACCTGTACTGTAAATTGGAGAAGTGCGAGTTCCATCGTAAACAGGTTAAATTCCTGGGTTATGTCATTTCCACTGTTGGTTTTTCAATGGACCCAGAGGAACTATCGGCAGTTCCAAAGTGGCCCGACCCATGGGTTTACATCCACTACAACGTTTTCTTCGCTTTGCCAATTATTATCAGAAGTTTATTCATAACTTCTCGTCTCTGGTCAAACCCCTGAGTGATATGACCAGAAAGGATGGTAACCCACAGAATTTGTTCCCGGATTCCATTAAATCCTTTGAGTCTCTCAAGGCTGCCTTTGTTTCAGCTCCTGTGTTGGCACATCCTGATCCCACGCTACCCTTCATCCTTGAAGTTGATGCATCTGAGACTGGAGTTGGTGCCCTTTTGTCTAAAACGTCCTACCTCTGAGAGCGCTATGCATCCTTGTGGCTACTTTTCCAAGAAATTGTCTCCTGCGGAATGCAATTACGAGATTGGGGACAGAGAGTTGATAGCAATAATTTTAGCTCTTAAAGAATGGAGGCATCTCCTTGAGAGTACCACTGTGCCAGTTCTCATTTTGACTGACCATAAAAATCTCACATTCTTGTCTGAGGCTAAATGCCTCTCTCCCAGAAGGGCGCGATGGGCTCCTTTTTTGTCACGCTTCAATTACATAGTCTAATTTTTACCTGGTACTAAGAATGTAAGGGCTGGTGCATTGTCACAACAGTTTTCCTCAGCTTCCAAGATGGAGTCGGTTCCCGTGATACCTTCCGATCATATTCTGGCTACGGTTCGTACCAGTCTCACTTCACCTTTGGCTGACAAAATTCTAGCTGCTCAGATCCAATCTCCCCCCGGGAAACCTTGTGACGGCTGCTTTGTCCCTGAGAGTCTCTGCACTACTGTGCTTCAGACTTACCACTCTCCCAAAGCTGCTGGCCACCCAGGGAAGAATCAACTCATTTAAGCTATTTACCAACAATTCTGGTGGCCTAGTCTATGCACTGATGTAGCCGCCTTCATAGCTGCTTGTTCCATGTGTGCTCAGTAAGACACCATGACACCTTCCAGTGGGCCTCCTACAACCCATACCCAATGGAGAGAGGCCTTGGACCCACCTGTCTATGGATTTTATTGTGGAGTTTCCCAACTCCCAGGGCCAGTTATCCTTATGGTGGTTGACCGGTTCTCGAAAATGTCACATTGTATTCTACTTAAGAAGTTGCCCACTTCCAAAGAACTGGCATCCATTTTTGCTCGGGAGATCTTTCGCTTACATGGGCTACCCAAAGCCTATCGTCTCGGACAGGGGTAGCCAGTTTGTGTCCAGGTTTTGGCTGGCCTTTTGTGCGCAGTTGGGAATTTAGTTTTCCTTCTCTTCTGCGTATCACCCGCAGTACAATTGGCCCGCAGAATGATCCAACCAGTCCTTGGAACAGTTTCTACGTTGCTATATTTCTGACTACCATAACAACTGGTCAGACCTCTTACCTTGGGTGGAGTTTGCTCACAATAGTGTCGTTAATATCGCTTATCCGATTGTCTCAGTTTATGGGAAATTATGGTTTCCAACCATCCATGTTGCCTGACTCATTTGTTCCTCAGAGAATTCCTGCGTTAAAGGGAGCATCTCCGTGGTCTTCGTTCCACTTGGGTACAGGTTTAAGAGTCCTTGCAACGTGCCAATGATAGGTACACACTCCATGCTGACCGCAGATGCCTACCTGTGCCTTCCTACCAAGTTGGGGAGAGGGACTGGCTGTCATCTCGCAATCTCCGACTCTGTGTTCCCTCACTGAAGCTGGCACCACGGTTTATTGGGCCTTTCCGTGTTCTCCGTAAGATCAACCCAGTAGCTTAAGCTTTGGACATTCCTTCTAATATGCGTATTTCAAATGTATTCCATGTCTCCTTATTAAAACCTTTAGTATGCAACCGCTTCACCACCTCGGTACCACGTCCTCACCCAGTTCAGGTTGAGATTGTATTTCATACTCCTTTTAGTTCTCAATCTATCATTGACTCCCGTAGGTTCTGTGGGCGCAAGATTACGGTACGGAGGAGCGCTCTTGGGTCTCATCCTCGGACGTACAGGCTCCTGTCCTGCTCCATGCTTTCCATAGATGTTTTCCCCTCAAACCTGGGGGCCCTCTGAGGGAGAGGGGTCGTTGATGGAGGCAGTACTGTCAGGGCTGGGCTCAGCACTCCCTTCTCAGAGCTCAGGCTGCTCAGCTGTCGGTTGATTGCCAGCACTCATCATTCCACAATAACTCCTGATGATCATATCCTGTTCGTCAGTCAGCCTTTCTGGCTATTTAAACTGCATGGATCAGATCTCCTGTGCCTTCGCCTTGGTCAACATATCCGGATACTCTCTGCTGTGTTTTCATGTTAAAGACTTATGCCTGGCTGACTTCCCTTCTGGTTCCTGATTCCGTTTGCTGCTTCTGACTACGCTGATCTCTGGATTCCTGTTTTACTGGCTTGTTCCGACTATCCGCTCTGGTTACCGATCCCTGGCTATGTTTTGCACTTCTGTCTCAGTCTGGTTCATGGTTCCTGACAGTACAGAAGATAATTGCATTTATAAAGCCAGAAAAAAGCCAAAAAATTACATTTTTCCTGCAAGCCTTCTTTATTTTGTAAGCAACGGCTTGCGGAGCCAGTCTGTTTGATGAGGCCACAATCTAGTGCACTGGGAACAAGATTACATTTTTTTGGATAAATTTTGTTGTCTCTTCCACAGACTTTGGATTGAAGGAAAAATTGGTCTTTGGGTGGCTGTGGCGCCTTCACACCATAACTCTATAGAGATACCCTTGATAAAAGCAAGAATTGGCCTTGCTGTCAAAAATGTTAAAGATATGCACGTGTCAAACAGGTGAGGAAAAATTGGTCTTTGGGTGTTGCTGGCCTTCACACCCTAACGCTATTGAGGTACTCTTGGTGGAAGCAAGAATTTGCCTTGCTGTCAAAAATCGCGATAATATGCACCTGTCAAACAGGTGCGGAAAAATTGGTCTTTGGGTGTCGGTGGTGCCTTCACACCATAACTCTATAGAGGTACTCTCGATGAAAGCAAGAATTGGTCTTGCTGTCAAAAATGTAAATGATATGCACCTGTCAAACAGGTGTGGAAAAATTGGTCTTTGGGTGTTAATTATGCCCATGAAACCTACACCAAAAAAATTCTTCCAGGTGAAATCCACAGCAACAAGGCTAGGCAGCCTAGAAGTCCTGCAGAGATTCCACATCCCAAAAAAACCTAATCAGCGACATCGACATCAGGGGCTTCATAGCTGCATAGCTTCATAGCCGCGTTCTATTATCAGTAACAAAACTAACACGAACTTGGGGCCCAATTTCTTGGAGGGACAGGCCAACTTCAAATACCTGGTAGACAGCCAAACCTTGTCTCCCCATTAAAGATCCAGGTCCCCCCATCACCTTCGATCATAGATGGTCTTGTAATCCAGCTGTGCCTTTGCCATGGTATCCTTTAGGAGCTCTAAGTTGTGTAGAAACTCCACTCTGTTCCAGACAGCCGGGACCGAAGCGGAAGCGGGTAGGACAGGGGAAAAAGAAGAGTGGTACCCCAGGTTGGTGTAGAACGGTGATTGCTTAGTGGTAGAATGTATTGTGTTGTATGCAAGTTCTGCGCAAGGAAGTAGGGACGCCCAACTGTCTTGGACAACGGTGGAGAAACAACGAAGGTGCTGTTCAAGAGTTTGGTTTGTGCGTTCCGTTTGTCCATTGGTCTGAGGGTGGTAGGCCGAAGAGTAGTGGTTCTCGATGTCTAGAGCAAGACAGAGCTCCTTACAGAATTTAGAGGTGAATTGGACCCCACAATCAGATTCAATATTGCTGGGGATCCCATGGAGGCGTATGATCTCCTTGATAAAAGCCTGAGCTGTTTCTGGGGCAGAAGGAGTGTCAATCATAGGAATAAAATGAGCCGTTTTTGTAAGGCGGTCCACAACAACAAATATGGATGTAAACTCATCAGAGGGTGGTAGCTCTACTATGTAATCCATGCTGATCTGTTCCCAGGGTCTGGAGGGAACAGGCATGGGGCATAGGAGACCCCATGATATATTCTTTTCCGTTTTGCTGTGATTGCATAGCGGGCAGGAATTGATGTAAGCGTGGCAGTCTGCCTTGAGGGTAGGCCACCAAAAGGTTTTCAAAAGCAGATCGGTGGTTTTGGTCACCCCGAAATGCCCTGTTAACTTGTTGTCATGGCAGAGTTTAAGCACAGGAATTCTCAGTTGAAGGGGCACAAACACAGCATGGTCATGGAAGAAAAGGCCGTCCTTTTCTTGGAGATATTCTCCTGAGGGCAATTGGTCTAGAGAAGAGGCCAGTTTAATCCTGGACAAGTAGGAAGAAATTATAGGCAGGGAGTATCACGTCCATTGTTGGGGAGTTATCTGATGTGGGATAGAGCATCAGGTTTACAATTCTTGGATCCCGGACGGTACGTGATATGCATTTGAAATCAGGTGACGAAGAGAGCCCATCTGGCTTGTCTAGGTCTGAGACGTTTAGCTGTACAGAGGTATTCCAAATTCCTATGATCAGTGTAGATAAGTATAGGGTGCGAGGCTCCTTCCAATAGATATCGCCATTCTTCCAGGGCCAGTTTAATAGCAAGGAGTTCCCGGTCCCATACATCATAGTTCCTTTCGAATGGGGACAATTTCCTGGAAAAGAAGGCAACAGGATGCAACATGGCTGTGGTTTTGTGGCGCTGAGAAAGAGGTGAATTTCTTCTTGAGTTTGTCAAAAGCCGTTTTTGCTGAGGGGGACCACAAAAAATGGCTGTTTTTCTTGGTGAGTTGTGTGATAGGTAAAATTATTGACGAACCTCTAGACGCTCTTACAGTCCGAGGGTACTGGCCATTCAAGAACTGCAGTTACCTTCTAGGGGTCCATGGATATACCAGAAGTCTAAATAATGAGGCCAAGTAATTGTATGGTATCTTTCTCGAACTCACATTTTTCAAGCTTGGCATAGAATTTATGGGCTCAGAGGCGAAAAAGGACTTTTCGCATGTGGATGTGATGTGCCTGGAGGGAAGGTGAAAAAACAAGGATGTCATCTAAGTACACTATCATGAAGAGATCAAGAAAATCCTGAAAGATGTCGTTCACCAAGTGTTGGAAAGTTGCTGGGGCATTACACAGCCCAAATGGCATGACCAGATACTCAAAATGGCCAAACCTAGTACGAAAGGCTGTTTTCCATTCATCGCCCTCTCTTATCCGTATTAAATTGTAGGCTTCCCGTAGGTCCAATTTTGAGAAGACCTTGGCGGTGCGGAACCTCTGAACGAGCTCAGGGACTAGAGGCAACGGGTATCGATTATTGATTGTGATACTGTTCAATTCTCTGTAGTCAATACATGGTCTTAAAGAATGGTCCTTGTTTTCCACAAAGAAGAGTCCAGCGCCAGCAGGAGAGGTAGAGGGCCGGATGAACCCTTTCCTAAGATTGCCAATGTATTTTCAGAGGACTTCTAATTCAGGCTCAGAGAGTGGGAAGATCCTCCCAAATGGTATTGCAGAACCAGGAAGAAGCTCAATCATACATACGGTAGGGATTTAGCCCCCTTCTTGACGAAGACGTCCAGGAAGTCTCTGTAAACCTGGGGGAGACGAGTGTTGTCATCTGTGGTAAGGGGTTGAGCCGTCAAACAGGCTCATTGTGGGAAACAGTGGTGTAAGCAATAGGGTGAGCCAAAAGACACCACTTCAGTGGATCAATCAATCTGTGGCCGGTGCTGTCGAAGCCACGATAACCTCAAAATAACCGGAAAAATGGGGTAAGAAATCATGTCCAGCCGAAGATATTCCCAATGGTCTGCTTCGGGTGTGGCCAATATGAGGGTGGTCTCATGGGTTATGGACCCGAGGTTGGTGTGGAGCCATCTGCCAGATAAACGGTAAATGTCTGGGGCTTCTTGCATAGTGGGATTCCATACTTTTGGGAGAAGTGGATGTTAATAAAGCAGCTCCAAGCTCCAGAGTTAATAATGGTTGCTACTCAGATTATCCTTCCCGATATCTGCAAAGAGAGGCAGAGAGTGAGATGCAAGGATTTAACAACGTACGGCGAAACAGATGGGGGTTCGATCCACTTACTGGGCCTAATGGGACCTCCCTGAAGAAAATTACCCGCTCCACCACAATACAGGCATAGATTGTTCAGGCAACAGCATTGTTGCTCTTCGGTGTGAGGGGTGCATGAACTAAGCCGAGTTGCATAGGTTCTGCGTCATAAATTTGGGGTTGATGCGTGGGTCTCAGGTGTGGAGGCAGGGGTACACGTGGGAGCATCCATGTGGGAAGGGCCATACTGGATCGTTCCCTGCGACGTTCTCGGAGTCTGCGATCAAGCTGGATAGCCAATTGAATTGTAGGTTCCAATGTATCAAGGAGCCCCACTCTTGCTAATTCGTTTTTGAGGGGCTCGGACAGGCACAATCGAAACTGATGGCGCAAGGCAGCGTTGTTCCATGAAGTGTCTGCAGCCCACTTGCGGAATTCCATTACGTAGTCCTCAACAGGGTGTTTCCCCTGTTGTAAAGAGGTCAACACTGTTTTAGCCGTGGTGGTTCATTGTGGGTCATCATAAAGCATTGCCATGTCACCGAAGGAAGAAGACAGTGAGTGCAGTATTGGACCCTCTCCCTTTCCAATAGCTGATGAGCCCATGCCTGAGGTTCTTCTGTAAGTAAGGCTACTACGAACCCGACCTTTGTATCCTCTGAAGAGAAGGTCCTAGACTGTAAGGTAAAGTATAGCCGACAGGCGTACGTGAAAGGCCGGAACTTGAAAAGTGTTTCCGGCATAGGAACCCGTAGTTTAGGAGCTGGAGTAGAGATGGGCTGCTCCATAGTCATAACAGGTGGTTCTGCAGGGCTCAGAACTGAGGTATTGGCTGTTGCAGTCAGCCGACCTTCCAGTTGAAAGTACCATATTGTATGGACGTCAGGGCCTGAGACACAGAGGCCACTTGTTGGCACAGGGCCTCGAAGGCGGAAGCACTCCCCTCAGTCTCAGACATGGCTGGATTATTCTGTCATGAGGGCCACGTACCTGAGGTGAGACCAAAGTAGTGGGGGGGCCTCCCTTGCACCTCGGTTTTTTGAAGCCTCTGGAGATGGAGACAGAGACTTGGTGGACACCCAATGGCATGGGTGCCAGGGGTGCGGAGCACCATGCAAGCCTTACTCCAAGATCCGAGGTCAAGTCCAGTTTGGCAATGAATTATAAAAGGGTTAATCAGAAGAAGAATAATCGAGATCCAAGTCGGGGTTGGTTCCAATCTGGAAGCTGAGTACAAAAGGGGCAAAGAATTAGAATGGTCAAGGTACAAATCCGAGGTCAATGCCAAGCAGCAAACAAGAGTAGTCAAATAGGTTTCCAGGTCACAACAAGTTCAGACAGATAACACACTAGCACAGGAACAAAGGGGGGACGGAAGATAATCCAGCAATTTGGCAGTGTCTGGGCTGGGCTTATATAGGGAAGTTTGAGGTCACTTCCTGTGTGCCTCCTGGGCATTTTCCTGCCTTTTCCATCAGGTTGAGGTCACTTTCTGTGCACCTCCTGAGCATTTTCCTGCCTTTTTGCATCAGGTTGAGGTCACTTTTTGTGTGACCTCCTGGGCATTTTCCTGCCTTTTTGCATCAGGTCTTCTGCGCAGGTGCGGGTTGGCGCACTGAGGCGTCTTTGGCGCATGCTCAGTTGGCATGGATTTCCTCTTGCGGCAATGCGCCATTGGTGCATGGTAGTAAGCCCTGGACTCTTACAATGAGACTATTTGGTTGCAAGGGTTTTCAACCACTTTAAGGATCCTCTAGACTGAGGTATAGACCTCGACCTGAAGAAGGTTGTAAGGCACTATTCGGAGAAAAGCTTGAAAAGGCCACTTCTTTTGTAATGGGGGGAAATCAGGTCTACTATCTCAAGAAAAGAGGATCAGGAGGACCAGATTATTCTCATTGAGATTTCAGCAGATTGCAGCACTCCAGGAAAAGCACATAAACAACTTTCCTAAGCCAGGGTTTAAACTATTGCGAATTCGCAGCGGGGGAAAACACTGCGAATTCGCAGGACATTTCAAAACCCATTGTTTTCAATGGGGCACGTTCACATATGTCCGGTGCATGCGCACTGCGCATTGCAGAAAAACCGCAACCGACTTTGGTGCGGTGCGGGGTGGATCAGGTGCGAATTCATGCCCATTATCTTCTATGGGCACGCATCTGATTCGCACCGGGCTTGCGTCCTGAACAGAAATTCGCAAGTCATTGTACTACCTCTGAGGGGGAAGTCCACGCCCAATTTTTGAAGAAAAAAAAACGGCATGGATTCCCCTCCAAAGGCATACCAGGCCCTTAGGTCTGGTATGGATTTTAAGGGTACCCCCTACGCCAAAAAACGGTGTGGGGGTCCCCCCAAAATCCATACCAGACCCTTATCCGAGCACGCAGCCTGGCAGGTCAGGAAAGGGGGTGGGGACGAGCGAGAGCCCCCCCCTCCTGAACCGTACCAGGCCGCATGCCCTCAACATGGGGGGTGGGTGCTTTGGGGAAGGGGGGCGCCCTGCGGCCCCCCCACCCCAAAGCACCTTGTCCCCATGTTGATGAGGACAAGGGCCTCTTTCCGACAACCCTGGCCGTTGGTTGTCGGGGTCTGCAGGCGGGGGGCTTATCGGAATCCGGGAGCCCCCTTTAATAAGGGGGCCCCCAGATCCCAGCCCCCCACCCTATGTGAATGAGTATGGGGTATGATGTACCCCTACCCATTCACCTAAGGTGTAAAGTGTAAATAAAAAAAAAACACAATTTTTTTTAAATATTTTATTGCACTGCTCGGGGGTCTTCTTCCGTCTTAGGGGTCTTCTCGCCGGACTCCTCCGCTATTTTACCTAGCTCTTTTACCGAGCGGAGGAGCCCGGCTTTCTTCTTTGTCGTCGCCGTCGTCTGGGGGTCTCGATCCGCCTTCGGGGGTCTTCGGGGGTCTTCTGGGGTCTCTTCTGTTCTTGCCGCTGTCGTCGCCTTCTGCGCCGCCTTCTTCTTCTTCTTCTTCCGATGTTGACTCGTCGCTCTCTCTGGCCGGAATGTCAGAGCCGCGCTGTGCTGGGACTTATATAGGGACAACGGGGCAGGGTCACATGCTCATGTCACATGGTGACCCCGCCCCCCTAGGATGTCACAGTCCCAGCATCCTCCGGGACTGTGACATCATATGTGGGCGGGGTCACCATGTGACATGAGCATGTGACCCTGCCCCCTTGTCCCTATATAAGTCCCAGCACAGCGCGGCTCTGCCATTCCGGCCAGAGAGAGCGACGAGTCAACATCGAAAGAAGAAGAAGAAGAAGGCGGCGCAGAAGGCGACGACAGCGGCAAGAACAGAAGAGACCCCGGAAGACCCCCGAAGGCGGATCGAGACCCCCAGACGACGGCGACGACAAAGAAGAAAGCCGGGCTCCTCCGCTCGGTAAAAGAGCTAGGTAAAATAGCGGAGGAGTCCGGCGAGAAGACCCCCAAGACGGAAGAAGACCCCCGGAGCAGTGCAATAAAATATGTTTAAAAAATTGTGTTTTTTTTTTTTATTTACACTTTACACCTTAGGTGAATGGTTAGGGGTACATCGTACCCCATACTCATTCACATAGCGTGGGGGGCCGGGATCTGGGGGCCCCCTTATTAAAGGGGGCTCCCGGATTCCGATAAGCCCCCCGCCCGCAGACCCCGACAACCAACGGCCAGGGTTGTCGGGAAGAGGCCCTTGTCCTCATTAACATGGGGACAAGGTGCTTTGGGGTGTGGGGGCCGCAGGGCGCCCCCCTTCCCCAAAGCACCCACCCCCCATGTTGAGGGCATGTGGCCTGGTACGGTTCAGGAGGGGGGGGGGCGCTCGCTCGTCCCCACCCCCTTTCCTGACCTGCCAGGCTGCGTGCTCGTATAAGGGTCTGGTATGATATGTTTTTTCGGCGTGGGGGTACCCTTAAAATACATACCAGACCTAAGGGCCTGGTATGCCTCTGGAGGGGGAACCCATGCCGTTTTTTTAATAAAAATTTGGCTTGGATTTCCCCCTCAGAAGTAGTGCAATGAGTTGCGAATTTATGTTAGCAGCTGATTCGGACCTAAAACGCGGACACACCGCAGAACAGCCGACGTTTCACTGCGCAGTCACGCAGGGCCTTCAATTCGCACCGCACTAGTCTGAACCCAGGCTAAGGGCCCACAAGCAAAAGGCTCTTCCTAATCCACAAGACCCCCCTAAGTCCTTTTAACAAAAGGCCACCCCAGGTGATCTCAGTCAAAGCCAGACTGAAGAATTAAATTTCACTGAAATTTTTGTAGGTAGGGATCCTTGGGTAGTCTCCACACTCCAAATCGGACACTGACTTTCTCAAACAATCCACCCTGCAATTTCTTCACTCCCACACGAGTTGCAGTATCTCCTCAGAAAGCAGAGGTTCTTCTAATCTCTGGCATATCAATACCCGACAACCCTGGTTCACACTCTTCCATTGCTCCCAAAAATCAGCCAAGGCTTACAAAAATTCTATCATTCCTCACCTGTTAACATCTTTGATTCCTCTATTTTGGAAAAAACAGCAAATTTCCCTGTTAAAACTAAGGCTCCAGACCATAGATCATACTTTCACAATTGAGGACCTTACCTTTGAAATCCGTAACGCTCAATCCTCTTTCAGTAAAATATGGGCATGCTGGTTAACCTTCAAGTCCACCTCCCGCTATGCGGATATTATGTCTTCTGAATAGAGTTTAGATTTCTGCACTTAATAATATGCAGTTTTGGGCAATATATGTCTGCAGGTATGTACACGAATATTATCATTGACCTGATATCATAGCGCTTTATCACATATCATATCATATATAAGTGGTTATCACCTTCAGTCACATGGGATCTTGCCTTATGGACATTGCATATATGAATGTACGCTACTACTCTTAACGATCTGTTGCCATAATGCATTTATTACTTAGTCACGTGGGATCATGATAAATGGCACGACACTCCCCCCCTTTTTTCTCTAATTCTTTCCTTTCTTGATATGTCTTGTAAGAAATTACTATACAACTGACAATGTTACTATGGTCGTTGTGTACTATGTCACATAATGTGTAACGTTTGTTCAGCAACATCATCTCAATAAACACTTATTAAAGAAAAAGAAAGCAGAGGTTCTTCGCCAGTTCCTACATTCTGAGGCGGCTCTAGGCTTTGTGAGGCCTTAGGAAAAACTTACACATGAGGCCCCAATCACGCCCATAATGGGAAAAAAAATTCCCAGAGAGAGAGAGGGGGGAAAGAGAGAGAGAGAGAGAGGGGGGAAAGAGAAAGAGAGAGAGGGGGGGGGAGGAAAAGAGAGAGAGATAGAGGGGAGGGAAAGAGAGAGAGGGAGGGGAGCAATAGATTGTGAGAGGGGAGGGAGAGTTGGGGAGAGAGGGTGATCAAAAGGGGGAGAGAGAGGGGGGTAAAGAAAGGGGAGAGAGAGAGGGTGAGTGAGGGGGGAAGAGAGGGGGGTATGGAGAGAAAGGGAGAAGGGTATGGAGAGAAGGGGAGAGAGAGGTGGAGAGAGAGGGAGAGGGGAGGAGGAGAGGAGGGGGAGATAGGAGAGAGAGGAAGAGAGAGTGAGAGGGAGGGAGGGGGGAGGGGGAGGAGAGGGGAGAGGGGGGAGAGAGAGAGAGACGGGGAGAGAGTGGTTGAGCTGGAGAAGAGGGAGGGAGTGGTGGGAAGGGGTAAGAGAGAGGAGTGTGGTGAGAGGGGGGGGAGGGAGAGGGGGGAGGGGGGCGGGGGGAGGGGGAGAGAGGGGAAGGGGGAGAGAGAGAGTGGTTGAGATGGAGGAGAGGGAGGGAGTGGTGGGAAGGGGTAAGAGAGAGAGGGAGGGAAGGAGAGAGGGGGAGGGAGAAGGGGGAGGTGGATAGAGGAAAGGTGGAGAGAGGGGGGAGAGGGGTAGGTGAGAAAGAGGGGGGTGAGGGAAAGGGGATGAGAGAGATCCCTAGCCCTGTCCCTGTCTGCAGCCCCTCCTGTGCCCCATGTTCCAGTCTGTGAAAACACTGGGGGGGGGGGCAAAGAACAGGGACAGGGAGGAGCTGGAGTGCGCTTGGGGTGGGGGCCAGATTGTGCTGGGGGGGCCGAAAGTGCTGGGAGTGGGGGGCGGAAAGTGATGGGGGGTGGGGGGCAGGGAGCACACGGAGGGGCTGGAGAGCAGGAGGGGGAGCCAGGGAGCACAAGGAGGGGCGGGAGAGCAGGAGGGGTGGAGCCAGGGAGCACACAAGGGGGCGGAGAGCACGGGGATGCAGAAAAAGATAGATAGGAGGAGCGGTGGGGAGACTGAATATAGTGGAATTGATTTTTCCATATTCCTCCATGCAGCCACTGAATGATCACTTTTCCACCTCTCACTCGACGAATATGGAAAAATCAATTCCACTATGTTCAGTCTCCCCACCGCTCCTCCTATTCAGGCACACAGGGAGGCTGCACGGGCACTCACCTTCTCTCCGGTCGGCCAGGCAGCATAAGAGCTGCTTCCTCTTCACACTTATGGGACAGCTCAGCTGGATAGTTTCAGCGACCCGCCCGGCCCCGACTGCTGAACCATATAGGAGGCAGATGAGAAGAGGTCGGGTGAGCAGCGCAGGCTGAAGAAGCAGCTCAGCTGCGGGTCCCACACCACATGGACATGCTGCTCGCATGCCTTGGAGCAGGGTGCTGTCATCCAGCCGCTGCCGCCACCTAGAGGCCTCTCTTGTCCCACTCTCCGCACTTGCTGCCACCAGACCGAGGTGCTCCGTGATGAGACCTTGACAGTTGACATCAGTGTTTGATCACAGGCAAATTAGGTGGCCACGAGGCCCCTGTGAATGCGGGGCCTTAGGCGATCGCCTAATTTGCCTAATTAGAGAGCCGCGTCTGCCTACATTCTCTGCAGGCCCAGCAGGCCGTAATTCCAGTTCCTCCTTCAGAAAGGTATACAGGTTTCTACTCAACCTTTTTTGTAGTGTCCAAAACAAATGGCAGTTGAGTAACGGTAACGTGAAGAAGCTAAACCATTACAATCACCTTGAAAGCTTCAAAATTGAGTCACTGCAGACAACGTTGTACAACCTGAGGACTGGATGCTGTCCGTGGACCTTCAAGATGCTTATTTACATATTCCCAGAAGCCTTCCTACCAGAAATATCTGAATTTGCAATAGATCAAATTTAACTGCAATTCCAGAGTCTGCCCTTCGGTCTCTGTATCTCCTGATGAGTCTCCACGATGTTTCTAATTGCATTCCTGGCCCTGCTAAGCGAAAAGAACTCAGAGTTTATCACTATCTAGACAAGACCAGTCCAACTAATGGATCACTGAAAAATTGAGGATGGGTGCTGCTATTGGTCGGATCCAGAGGGTCGAGTTACCTGGCCTTCTGGCCTGGATTGGGGTGGCTCTAGCCCCGGACAGTTTTTCGGGAACTGAACGCTGTGAATCCCTAAGCGCAGGGGGAGGATCGGTTAGTAAATTCCCGAATGTAATTAGGTAGGAGTGATGGGAGTGACGGTGAGCCTGTTGATGGGGCAGGTTCTCACCAAGCTTCCTGATCTCCATGCCTTCCTGTCTGGGGTGGGGGCTGCTGTGGTCCGGACCGTTGGCCAGGGCGGTCTTGAAAGCCTATGGAGTATGTGCCCCTGGAGTGGCAGTCCAGGGGTGCCAAACAATCACTGTGTGTGAGGGACACATTGATTTATGGCACCACGGTCACTGCACCATATCACGTTTTTTTAGCACCTGCCTCTTGGGCCGGGCCTTTTGGCTGGGACCAGAGGAATTTTTTATTCCTGGCCGGAGGGCCTGGTCATTGTCTTGCACAATGGCCACTTCTTTCACTCTCCTCTCCACTATCCCTTCCCCCACTTTATTTTATTTATTCCTTTGTGTGTCACTTTTTGTATTTTTATGTTTGTACACGATTTAGCACGTGTGATTAGTAGGGTCACAGGTCCCAGGGCCTGTCCTGAAAGTTGGGGAGGGGGTGGACATGGCCTTCTGGCTTAGTTCGCCCTCTCTCATAGGGTTGGGGTCTCCCTTCGGGGGAGCCTCACCTAGTATTTTAGAGGTCTTGTGTACCCGTTGCACTTTTTTGTCGCACCTCTTTACGTTGAGCACATTTTTTATGCACCGGGTGAGTTTTTGAGTGTGTTTTGCACGCCACAGGCTTTCAATAAAAAAAAAAAATCACTGAAAAATTGTACTGTCAACATTGCAGGACTTTGATTAGTGAACCAGGAGAAAAAGTCAGCTTGCCTTGACACAACAAATTATTTATATGGAGCAAGAATGGTCTCTCTGTCACCTCAAAGTGTCAACCATTGTCTGGAAGATTAAAAAGGTGAGAGTACGGTCCCACCTGACGGCATCAAATTGCTTGAGCCTAAAAGAAATTATGTCAGCATGCATTCTAATGGTGCCCTGAGCCCACTGGCACCCCAGGCACTTTCAGCTTGGATTCCTAAGGCAGTAGAACAAATAAATTTCTGTCTCAGACAATCCGTCTGACAAATCCGATTCTCAGGAGCCTTTGTTGGTGGATGATGGCGGCAGTACTGTCAATGCTGCAACTGTCTCTTGGACAATATTTACCACAGACGTCAGCACAATCAGATCTCAGGGTGGTCTACATACCATGTCGCTTGACCTTAGAAGCCGATCGCCTGAAACTAAGAAACTAAAGTAAGCTTTGTAGGGTATATGTAGAATTGGAGGATTGCTTTGGATATTCTACACAGGTGGTTGAGCGTACATTGTTTTCGGTAGTATTTTATATATACCGTATGTTTATATGTAATGTGTTTGTTTTTTTTGTTTTTTTTTATCTCTTTTTTTTCTTCTTCTTAGTTTTGTAGTTGAAGTGGCCGAGCCTGGGTATGCCCAATAAGCTCTGTATTGTTTTGTTCTCGCCTTGAAATTACAATAAAAATAACTTAAAAAAATATAAAAAATTCCCTTTACTTTATCTGCCAAGGATCCAACAGTAAATTAGAGAAAATGTAGGCAATTCCCCACTCAGATTGTCACAAGAACAAGTAACTGCATCCTCACCTCTTTCTGGTGACACCACTAAGATTTTGGATTTCTTCTTCCTGTCTCAGTGACAATGGCCACCAGTATAAAAAAAGGGGTGAATATCTCCAATGGGGATACTCCATCTAAAGCGAAACAATAGCATTTTCAGGGGTTAGCAACCTTTTATTTGGACCTGTACACATATTTTAGCCTATGCACACCAAAGAAATGTAATAAAATTCCAAAATTAATTACTATTCCTGGAAAAAAATTATATTCTAGGCTTCCTCAAGTAATATATACATTCATGCAGCGCTAAAACAATGAAAACAAATAACATGACTCCATGAAGACAGTGTCCTTTCAGATAATCCCAATGCAGGGAGAGTAAAAATCTAAATACTGTGCAAGGAGAATCCCAAAGCCTTCCACTGTACATAGGGTGGTCCACACAGCACCTGTGGTGAAAAAGCCAAACTGCTTACCAGACAATAAGATAATAACATCCAAGGTACCCCAAACTCTTCAGTCACTCTTCATAAAGGCATCTTCACCCGATAATAAAGGGTATACTCCTTGCTGCCTGCAAGCAGTGATTTCTGTACTAACGCCACCTCCTGAAATTTCTCCTCTTTGCACCTTTGTAGTTCGGAAGGTAGTCTCTCTGAAATGTGTGACGCAGTAGTGCCTCTGGGTAAGGCCCACTCCCTGACCCTAGAAGTCCTTCAACCTCTCTATAAAGTGTGCAAAGTTTCATTCCCTGACTGTGGACGTTGCCTTTTTTTGTATTGTGTCATGTATGTGTAGAACTAGAGGATATCGCTTCTTGCATATCAGTCTGGGATTGGAGGATCTCTAAGGTCAGCGAGCTTAGACATTTGGTCACACAGTTTCTATAGGGACAGATTGGCCAATTTGTCTGTCTGTCATCACTGTCAAAGAATATGCAACTAAATGTGTAGATATTTGGCCATGTAACCAGCACTGGAGAAAGCCTGAAATTGGGTTTTCTACAGAAAAGGTAAATATTTCAGTAAATATTGCATTATGCATCCTAGCAATAGTTCTAAGTTAAATTTTCAGTATAATTTTACTTTACATGATAAAGTAATATACACCTTTTCCAAAAATGTTAGTCCTTCCACCGATCAGCCATAAGATTATTACCACCATTATAGTGATAATCCGTCGAGGCATGGACTCCACTAGACCTTTGAAGGTATGCATCTTAAAATGTATCTGTCACCAAGCTGTCAGTTGGAGATCCTTTAAGTCTAGAAAGTTGTGAGGTGGGTCCTCTAGTACATCCCACAGATGCTCAATTTGATTGGAGATCTGGAGAATTTGGAGGCCAAGTCAACACCTCAAACTCGTTGTGTTCCTCTAACCATTCTTGAATTCAACCTTCTTCCATTGCTCTGTAGCCCAGTTCTTATGCTCATGCACCCACTGTAGGCACTTTTGGCTGTGGACATGGATCAACATTGGCACCCTGACCAGTCTGTGGCTACGTAGCCCCATACGCAGCAAACTGCGATGCACTGTGTTTTCTGAGACCTTTCTATTGAAACCAGCATTAACAGCAATTTGAACTACATTAGCTTTTCTATTGGATTGGACTACACAGGCCAGCCTTCGCTCCCCACGTGCATCAATGAGCCTTAGCCACTCATGACCCTGTTGCCAGTTCACCGGTTTTCCAAGGAAGGGCCTTGACCACTGCAGACTTGGAACATCCCAATAGAGCTGCAGTTTTGGAGATTGATCTGACCCAGTCACCTAGCCATTACAATTTGGCCATTGTCAAAGTCACCCAGATCCTTATGCGTGTCCATATTTTATGCTTTTGATACATCAACTTCATTTACAACATGTTTATTTGCTGCCTAATATGTCTCACCCACTTTCAGATGCCTTTGTAATGAAAAAATCTATGTTATTCAGTGTTCATAATGTTATGGCTGATCAGTGTATATAATAAGCTGTCATCTTAAGAAGTTCAATTACAATCAGCTGACTGTGCATTTATGAGCATATGGTTTGTATCTTTACACTTTAGTGCTGAAATGGTTGTGCATTCTTTAATGTGCATTAACATATCAAAATTCCATTGTGTTCTTAATAGTGTTTCACAAAGGAGACCTTGAAATTCTCATTGATGAACAAGGCAAAATCCAAACCGAACCAATAAGAAACATGCCTGTCACAGAATCTGTTTGTGCAGAGGGATCATCTCCCAGCAGTGTTAAAAAAGGTATTTAGATGATTTTTACATGAAAGAAAATTGCTGTGTTAAAGTCAGGTTAAACTATGACTATACAAATGTACTTTGGACGTTATAATATGTTTCTATATTTATACCAATTGTTTAACCTTTTAAAACTTTCACTGCCAGCAGCAGAACTACTTCCAGCTGGCCAGATCAGCTAGCAGAATTGTTCCATGGGCTCTGCTGAATAAAAGAATAGTTATGATCAGTGGCTCACAGGCCGCTGATTGCAGCTATTCACAATGTGACACCGCCCCCCTTACATTGTACCGATCCTCCTGTGGCTCCTCCTGCAGCATTTCCGGTTTCTTTTCCTCTCTGGAACTTCCAACTTGTGCTTCCCTCTCCACCACAGCACATATATGAGATGAGAAAAACAAGGAGGAACCAATAGCGTAATATTGCTTAATTTATTTAAAACACGAGTAAATAAAAATGCCTGCTTACATTGTTTTGTAACTGTGTCCCGGCACAGATGAAGCAATACGAAACGTACGTCAAGGCGCCTTCCGGTCACGTCACTTTCGGATCCCAGCTTCTAGTTTTACTGCCAGCGGCCGATTCCCAGCACGAGCAGGGCAGAGTACGGCTTCCATTCGGCCAACATGCGCTATCTCCTAGTGCCAGGACGCAGGCACAAAACAATGTAAGCAGGCATTTTTATTTACTCGTGTTTTAAATAAACTAAGCAATATTAAAGCGGAGGTCCGGCCTTTCTTTTTTTTTTTTTTATGTCAGCAACTACAAACACTGTAGCTGCTGACTTTTAATAATGGCACTTACCTGTCCAGCGAGCCCGCAATGTCGGCCCCTGAGGTTGATCCGTCCATCGGATCGGGTGCTGGCGCCGCCATCCTTACTAAGGGAAACAGGCAGTGGAGCCTTACGGCTTCACTGCCCCTTTCTTACTGCGCATGCGCGAGTCGCGTGGCGCTTTGTGAATTGCCATGTTGTTTTCTGGGACACACACATGTCCCAGAAGACAACGGGGCAGCTCGCCGAAGAGGAGGAAGTGAAGGAAAAGCGCAGCGGAATAGGAAGAGGCAGATTAGGAAGACTGCCTAGCAACAGGCATTTCTGGTAAGTAAAAAAAAAATTTTTTTTATATATATTTTTTGGAGAATGGAAATGTCATTTTTTATTTTAGGGTGGACCTCCGCTTTAAGCTATTGGTTCCTCCTTGTTTTTCTCATCTCATATATCTGCTGTGGTGGAGAGGAGAGCACAGGTTGGAAGGTCCAGGATTCCACACCATGCTGCAAGATTGTAGCACAAGCGATTTCTGACCTTCTTTTTAGCTAAAGAGGTCATGGCTGTCTGGTGAGCAGGTTATCTTATATGAGCACATTGACTGTCATTGGATGTCTATAAAGTGGTGGAGGATATCTACATCTATTGATTGAATTAACCACGTTTTATTTGGACAGTTCACTGAAGAATATGGACTATTCACACTTTTATCAATCACTTAGATCCATCATATGTATTGTGTGTGTATATATACTGTATTTAATTTGCATTCTTCACAACGTATTTTAAGTAGGTCTTAAATTAAGTATTAGTCACAGCGCCTCCTACTAACACTACACATACAGTACTTGTTCACATTGTTGTCAATCCAACCCTGATAAAGGGGGCACTTTCAGATCCCCAAAACCTGTTGGTTACTTTTTGGATTGTACCTCTGACTTTTATCAGAATAAAGTTGTATCTGGCCCTCTTAGCAGAGGTGTGGCACTTCAATTAAAATTTTTCTGCTCCCAATTTGACATTCATGTGAGTGTGTGTCCCCGAACTTGCACTGCCTGTGTTCGGGGCCAAGCAATCGCAATTGCATGGATGTCAGATTAGGAGCGGCGGCTGTGTCTATGCGGCTGCTGTGTTCCAATTGACATCAATAGGACTGCTTGCACAGCGATGCATGGAACATCTGTGCATCTCTGTGTGAATAAACACAGCCTCACCGGGCATATGCTGTTGTATAAAAAAACAAGAGGGTCCATCTAGGTGTAGTCATGTATTAAAAAGAATAAAAGACGATAAAAATGCACTCACTAGTTAAAAGTGGATCAAGGCATGTCATAAACCCATACAGACCTCCATAGGCTTACTGTGTGGCTTCAAAGCTCTGCAGGCTGAATAATCACAAATTTATATGCCAGTCCTTAATGTAGTTATATGTTGTCTATGACCACTGTGGTGTAAATAAAAGTTCAGGTGCCAGCCACCCCCAGAGCGTATCCTGGGACTAGGGATGAGCCGAACACCCCCGGGTTCGGTTCGCACCAGAACCTTCGAACGGACCGAAAGTTCGCGCGAATTTTCGAACCCTATACGTTATAATGGACGCGAACGTTCGAAATCAAAAGTGCTAATTACAACGGCCAATATGCATGTTAATGTCATAAAACAGGTTTGGGGACCGGGTCCTGCCCCAGGGGACATATATCAATGCAAAAAGAACTTTTAAAAACTAACGTTTTTTCGGGAGCAGTCATTTTAATGATGCATAAAGTGAAAAAAAAAAGTGAAATTTTCCTTTAAATATGGTACCTGGGGGGTGTCTAAAGTATGCCTGTGAAGTGGCATGTGTTTCCCGTGTTTAGAACTGTCCTTGCACAAAATGACATTTGTAAAGGAAAAAAAGAAGCCATTTAAAACCACTTGCGGCTTTAGGTTTGTTCTTAAGTAGAATCTGAACAGGTACATTATGAAGTGTAGCTCCATCCCCAAAAAATCTATTTTTAAGCTTTTTGGAGAACATAGGGAGGGGTTATCACCCCTGTAACATTTGCTGTCTTTGCACATCTGTTCAGAACATGTCACCTCACTTTCCGTCCCAATGACAAATGTTTTTGGAAAAAGTGGGGTTTTAATTGAAACAAGGATTGGTGATAAAGTATCAGTAGAGAGGAGATACCTTTTTCCCAAATTAAATCTAACAGGATAGAATTTCCCTTCCTAGGGGTAGATTTCCTCTCACTTCCTGTTTTCTCTTTCCATTTGCAAGTAGGAGTCGTTTGTAAGTTGGATGTTTGAAAGTAGGGGCCTGGCGTATATACTCTGCAGAAATTTGCCCTATTAGATGTTGGTGTAGCCACAAGACTGGTGGGCACAGGAATGGGCCCTGCTGTGAGTTAATAGATCAAGATTTGTAATTGCATGCACCTGTTGAACAGGGCAGAAAAATTGGGGGTGGTGGTGGTGGTGGTGGACGGTGTTGCCACAAGACTGTAAGCTCTCACAGTTACTCTTGGTGGGCGCAGGAATGGGCCCTGCTGTGAGTTATTAGATCAAGATTTGTAATTGCAAGCACCTGATGAACAGGGCAGAAAATTTGGGCCTTTGGCGGTGGTGGTGGACGGTGTTGCCACAAGACTGTAAGCTCTCACAGTTACTCTTGGTGGGCGCAGGAATGGGCCCTGCTGTGAGTTATTAGATCAAGATTTGTAATTGCAAGCACCTGATGAACAGGGCAGAAAAATTGGGCCTTTGGCGGTGGTGGTGGACGGTGTTGCCACAAGACTGTAGGCCCTCATAGTTACTCTTGGTGGGCGCAGGAATGGGCCCTGCTGTGAGTTATTAGATCAAGATTTGTAATTGCAAGCACCTGATGAACAGGGCAGAAAATTTGGGCCTTTGGCGGTGGTGGTGGACGGTGTTGCCACAAGACTGTAAGCTCTCACAGTTACTCTTGGTGGGCGCAGGAATGGGCCCTGCTGTGAGTTATTAGATCAAGATTTGTAATTGCAAGCACCTGATGAACAGGGCAGAAAAATTGGGCCTTTGGCGGTGGTGGTGGACGGTGTTGCCACAAGACTGTAGGCCCTCATAGTTACTCTTGGTGGGCGCAGGAATGGGCCCTGCTGTGAACTATTAGATCAAGATTTGTAATTACCCGCCCCTGTTAAACAGGGGCTGAAAAATTGTGCCTTAGGTACTGGTGCTGGTGCCACAACACTGCAACCCCTCACAGATACTGTACTTGGAGCACAGCAGTCACACGTGTTGCGAAGCATTTTTTTAAAAAATTGTAAGTACACGCCCCTGTTAAACAGGGGCTGAAAAATTGTGCCTTAGGCACTGGTGCTGGTGCCACAACACTGCAACCCCTCACAGATACTGTACTTGGAGCACAGCAGTCACACGTGTTGCGAAGCATTTTTAAAAAAAATTGTAAGTACACGCTCCTGTTAAACAGGGGCTGAAAAATTGTGCCTTAGGCACTGGTGCTGGTGCCACAACACTGCAACCCCTCACAGATACTGTACTTGGAGCACAGCAGTCACACGTGTTGCGAAGCATTTTTTAAAAAAATTGTAAGTACACGCCCCTGTTAAACAGGGGCTGAAAAATTGTGCCTTAGGCACTGGTGTGGTGGCATGGATCATTGAGGAGGAGGAAGAGGATAGTCAGTGAACATAAGAGGACAGTCACTCAGCATCAGCATAGGCAGTCTTGAAGGGATGTGACATTAAAAATTATTCGGTTATATCCGCCTCAGGTGCCTGGTAGCTGGTGGTGATCCAAGACTGATTCATTTTGATGAAGGTCAGTCGATCAACCGAGGCGGTGGACAGGCGCACCCTATGATCGGTGACAAATCCTCCAGCAGCACTGAATGTGCGTTCGGAAAGAACGCTGGAGGCAGGACAGGCCAGTAGCTCAATTGCATACTGTGCAAGCTCTGGCCAGTGATCCATCCTCAGGACCCAGTAAGCCAGAGGATTTTCGGTGGGAAAGGTGTCCAAGTCTGACCTTGCCCCAAGGTATTCCTGCACCATGTATATCAGACGCTGGCGATGGTTGCTGGAACCGATCATACCTTGGGGCTGCGGACTAAAAAATTGTCTGAACGCATCGGTCAGACGTCCACCTTCCCCACCGCTCCTTCTGCTACTGACCGAAGCCTCAGCAACTCGTCGCCCAGGACCAGGAGTTTGTAACCTCCCAGTTTCTGGGAACGCGTTGCACAGACCTTTCTGCAAGGCCTCCCTGAGATGTCTCATCCTCTGCTCCCTCTGCGACGGCAAGATAAGGTCCGCAACCTTACCCTTGTACCGCGGATCAAGGAGAGTGGCCAGCCAGTAATGGTCCCTTTCCTTGATCCGAAGAACACGAGGATCCTTCCGCAGGCTTTGCAGGATCAGGGAGGCCATGCAGCGTAGGTTAGCTGAGGCATTCGGTCCGGAGTCTTCTGGGTCACTGAGGATGACATGATCGCCAGCCACCTCCTCCCAGCCACGTACAAGTCCACTGGTTTGTTGGGACTGTACATCATCCCTAAAAGACTGCTGCTGCTGATGCTGAGTGCCAGGCTCCACCTCCATGCTCACACAATCCTCCTCCTCCTCCTCCTCCTCATCCTCTTCCTGTGTGATGGGTGGGACAGAAGGAACACTGTCCGGATAAAGGGGGCCTTGAGAGGCAAGGAAGTCCTCCTCTTCCTGCCTCTGTTCTGCCTCAAGTGCCCTGTCCATTATCCCACGCAGCGTATGCTCCAACAGGTGGACAAGAGGGACAGTGTCACTGATGCATGCACTGTCACTGCTCACCATCCTCGTGGCCTCCTCAAATGGTGAGAGGACAGTGCATGCATCCCTGATCATGCTCCACTGACGTGGGGAAAAAAAAACAAGCTCCCCTGACCCTGTCCTGGTGCCATAGTCGCAAAGGTACTCATTGATGGCCCTCTGCTGCGTGTGCAGTCGCTGCAGCATGGCCAACGTTGAGTTCCACCTGGTGGGCATGTCACATATTAGGCGGTTCTTGGGCAGGTTCAGCTCCTTTTGCAGCTCAGTCAGCCGAGCACTGGCATTATAAGATCGGCGGAAATGCACACAGACTTTCCTGGCCTGCCTCAGGACATCCTGTAAGCCTGGGAACCTGCCCAAGAACCGCTGCACCACCAGGTTGAGGACGTGAGCCATGCAGGGCACATGGGTGAGCTGCCCCTGTCGCAGGGCGGAGAGGAGGTTGGTGCCATTGTCAGAAACGACCATTCCTGGCTTAAGCTGACGTGGCGTCAACCACCTCTCGGCCTGCCCCTGCAGAGCTGCCAGAACCTCTGGCCCAGTGTGGCTCCTGTCCCCCAAACACACCAGCGCAAGCACGGCATGGCATCTTTTTGCCTGCGTACTTGCGTAGCCCCTTGTACGCCTACGGAGCACCGCTGGTTCCAAGGACAGAGCACTGGAGGAAGAAGAAGAGGAGGGGGTGGAGGAGAGAGGTGTGTCACAACCAGTAGCAGTAGTAGCGTTTTGGAGGCGTGGTGGCGGAACAACCTCCAACACTACTGCACCTTGTCCTGCATCCCTCCCAGCTGCCAATAGAGTGACCCAATGGGCCGTGAAAGAAAGGTACCGTCCCTGTCCATGCCTGCTGGACCATGAGTCAGCGGTAATATGCACCTTACCGCTGACCGCCCTGTCCAGCGAGGCATGGACATTGCCTTCCACATGCCGGTAGAGAGACGGAATCGCCTTCCGTGAGAAAAAGTGGCGTTTGGGAACCTGCCACTGAGGAACCGCACATTGAACAAACTCACGGAAGGGGGCCGAGTCTACCAACTGAAAAGGCAGCAGTTGAAGTGCTAGCAATTTAGCCAAGCTAGCATTCAACCGCTGGGCATGTGGATGGCTGGGAGTGTACTTCTTTCTACGGTCCAGCAGCTGGGGCAGGGAAATTTGCCTGCTGCAATCGGACGTCGGTGTACTGCAAGTACTTGGTTGTGACACACCTAATTCTACACCTTCAGTCCTCTCAGAGCAGCTTTCAGAGAGGACTGAAGGTGTAGTGGGGATGGAGATCCCAGCTGATGAGGAGCAAGGAGAGGTCCGCTTAGTTTTTTGGTGTGGGTCTTTTATGTGTGCCTGCCAACGAGCTGCATGGCAGGTCGACATATGTCTGGTCATGCTTGTGGTGCCCAAGCGGCTGATGTTTTGGCCACGCGAGATACGCTTGAGACAAATATTGCAAATAGCAGTGGTGCGATCTGATGCACTCGTCTCAAAAAAGGCCCACACCAAAGAACTTTTCTGATAACGTGCAGAGGCAGCGCCCTGCACAGGCGTAGCTCTGCGGTGTTGTACAGTTGCTGTGCTGGCCTCTACCTGGCCTCCAGGGGGCATCCTGCCTCGTTGGACATGTGACGTCGCATCCTCCTCCTCCTCGTCCTCCTCCTCATCATCTCTCCCTTCGGGCACCCACGTGGAGTCAGTGACCTCATCATCCCCTCCCTCTTCACCACTAGAGCAAACCTGGCAGTAAGCTGCAGCTGGTGGAACAGTACTGCCAGATTCCTCAAGCTGGGTATCATCATCCGAGCCTTCGAATCGTTGGGCATCCTCCTGGAGCATGTACCCAACACTGTGCTCAAAGAGTTCGGGGGACTCCTCAGGAGGACATGGTGGGTCTAGGGAAGGGGTGGCTGATGATGCCATTGAGTACGCGTTGGCAGCTGCTCTGCCAGTACCCTGAGCCTGGGTGAGAGAGGATGAGGAGGGCTTGGTCATCCATTCTACCAAGCCTTCAGCATGATGCGGCTCCACATGTCCAGCTGCCGAAAACAAAGACGCGCGTGTCCCATGGCCACGTGCTGATGACGATGCACGACCACGTCCACGGCCACGGCCACGTCCACTAGAAACAGAGCCTGCCTGCCCTGTGTTCTTGGCTCTGCACGCTCTGCCTCCCCTTGGCGGTCTTCCAGCCATTGTAGTCGGTAGTCCTGTGGGTGCTGCTGAGAAGAAAATATAGGAGCTCTGTGTGATGCCAGTAACACACTAGAAGTCCTATGGGTGCTTCTGCAAAGAAAATAGAGGAGCTCTGTGTGATGCCACTAACACACTAGAAGTCCTGTGGGTGCTGCTGAGAAGACAATATAGGAGCTCTGTGTGATGCCACTAACACACTAGAAGTCCTATGGGTGCTTCTGCAAAGAAAATAGAGGAGCTCTGTGTGATGCCACTAACACACTAGAAGTCCTGTGGGTGCTGCTGAGAAGAAAATATAGGAGCTCTGTGTGATGCCACTAACACACTAGAAGTCCTATGGGTGCTTCTGCAAAGAAAATAGAGGAGCTCTGTGTGATGCCACTAACACACTAGAAGTCCTGTGGGTGCTGCTGAGAAGACAATATAGGAGCTCTGTGTGATGCCACTAACACACTAGAAGTCCTATGGGTGCTTCTGCAAAGAAAATAGAGGAGCTCTGTGTGATGCCACTAACACACTAGAAGTCCTGTGGGTGCTGCTGAGAAGAAAATATAGGAGCTCTGTGTGATGCCACTAACACAATAGAAGTCCTATGGGTGCTTCTGCAAAGAAAATAGAGGAGCTCTGTGTGATGCCACTAACACACTAGAAGTCCTGTGGGTGCTGCTGAGAAGACAATATAGGAGCTCTGTGTGATGCCACTAACACACTAGAAGTCCTATGGGTGCTTCTGCAAAGAAAATAGAGGAGCTCTGTGTGATGCCACTAACACACTAGAAGTCCTGTGGGTGCTGCTGAGAAGACAATATAGGAGCTCTGTGTGATGCCACTAACACACTAGAAGTCCTATGGGTGCTTCTGCAAAGAAAATAGAGGAGCTCTGTGTGATGCCACTAACACACTAGAAGTCCTGTGGGTGCTGCTGAGAAGAAAATATAGGAGCTCTGTGTGATGCCACTAACACACTAGAAGTCCTATGGGTGCTTCTGCAAAGAAAATAGAGGAGATCTGTTTGCTGCCACTAACACACTAGAAGTCCTATGGGTGCTGCTGAGAAGAAAATATAGGAGCTCTGTGTGATGCCACTAACACACTAGAAGTCCTATAGGTGCTGCTGAGAAGAAAATATAGGAGCTCTGTTTGCTGCCACTAACACACTAGAAGTCCTATGGGTGCTCCTGAGAAGAAAATATAGGAGCTCTGTGTGATGCCACTGTAGCGATACCCCCAGTTAAGAGGGCCGCTGTTTTGTTTTGGGTCCCTGAGTACAGCTCCACCAACCCCCGGCAATTTGCTCTATCCACTCTGGCACAGTTAGTCAAGGGGTATGTATCTATGCACATATAAAAATCACTTATACTCTAAGTGTAATGGGTATGAACTCACAAGCAGACTGCTGAAATAAGAATAACTGGCTTTACTTTGTCAGTAAGGAAAAGAAATAGCAACATGCATTTAAACATATGACTTACAATACTTTAGCAGGTCCCTGCAATATGCACTTTAACATGTACACATATATGTGTCAAACTAGCAATGGGGAAACGGAACGCCAAGTGTAGCGACCGTCTGCTATGCACCCCTGAGGTGCAATAAATCTATCTGCGCCTACCTAACGGACCAGGCCTGATCCCTAGCAATAGAGCTCAGTCCTTGAAATAGGTACAGTAATCTTCACCGGCAATAGATCTGTAGAGGTGGTGCACATGTAGCTTTAAATGGTATACTTGTAATCCACAGAAAGTAACATCTGCTGCTCTGAGGTAAATTATGCCTTGGCAGTTCAGTAGGCATGAAAGTGTGTGTATCAATGCAGGATGAGCCTTTCAGCTCTCTCACCAATCCCTGGGCACCGTCCTCAGCTCCGGTCCCTCCAATGGCGGCCTCCGGTCTCCTCAGTCACAGCCCCTGCGCTCCGGTCCTCGGCTCCGACCGACCGACTGTAGGGAAGAGTCTCCGCTCCGCTGCTGCTGACTCTGAGGGATGAGAGTCTCACTCCATCTGCTGCAAGGCCCAGGCTTCAGGCCTTCAGCAGACCCGGTCCGCACAGGTGTCTCCTCAGGAACCAGTCTCCGCGTCACCAGCTCAGTCAGAAGAGGCGTCCCAGTCAGGCGCGGCATCAGAAGAGGAAGAGGCGGTCTCTCCTCTTCCCTTTTATCACCTCCCCCAGAAGCCTCTCGGGCGGAAACAAACAGCCCGGGAGCCTGGGGAATTATGGGGGATGTAGTCTTTTCCACTAAAAGGGGTACGACCCCGCTACACACTCCCCCCACTTTGAATCTTTGGTCCCCAAAGACAGTGTTCAAACTACAAACTTTCTCGGGAACAACACTTCCACATAATTTGGACAGGGGAGCTTCCCACCAATTGGCATAAGATGGGGAGCTGTCCTGTCTACAGGTCACTTCAGTGTGGGCGACCTGTTTAACTGTGCCAGAGAGTGAGCTGGGGTTGCCCTCCACCAAATGAACAGTGGATGGGTCAGGGCTTTCAGCCCTTCTCCTTGCTGTGGTAACAGAGTCCTCTGAACTTTCTCCCATCTTGGGGTAAGTTAACTTCTTGGGAGGCTTCACAACTCTGCGAGCTCTCTGTTCTCTTGGGACTTCTTCAGGAACACATTCCGGCAACATCTCTGGTTCTGGAACATCTACTTCTTCTTCTGGGTAGAGACCAGGGATATCTTCCCAGCACTCAGGCACAAACTCTGTGGCTTCTGGGTTCAATGTTCCGTCTTCCACATCTTCAGTAGGTGGAAGGTCTATGGCGGAATTTCCTGGGGTTGAGGAAGGCCATAGCCATTCAAGTTCTCCTCTTTCTTCTTCTGGTTGGGGGTCCTGTCCACCCCTAACTTGGGAAGTCTGAGACCTAGTAGTAGGCCTGGGGGTATCCAGAATGGAAACAGATTCAGGTACGTCTCTTGCTGGAGGTATTCTGACTGCTTCAGTGAGTGGGAGCAAATGATTCCTATGCCAGGTCTTCAGAGGCCCCACTCTTCCTTCTGGCTTCAACTTGTAGACAGGCAATCCTGGTAGCTTTCTACAGATGATATATGGCTCTGATCTCCATCTATCAGCAATCTTGTGTTTCCCAGGGATCCCTAGATTGCGTAACAGTACACGGTCCCCAGGCTGTAGGTCCTGTACTCGAACTTTCAGGTCAAAGTTCCTCTTGTTTCGGGCCCCTCTCTGGCTAGAGGCCGCTTGAGCTTTCTCATAAGCTATCTTCAGACTGCGCCTCAATCTGTCCACATATCCTTTGTGGGAGGCAGCAGAGGCATGATCTAAGGATATGCCGAAGGCCAAATCCACTGGCAATCTTGCTTCTCTCCCGAACATAAGTCGGTAAGGAGAGAAACCTGTCACATCACTTGTGGTGCAGTTGTAGGCATGCACCAGAGCTGAAATGTGTTGACTCCAATGTTGCTTCTTCTCTGTTTCCAAAGTTCCCAACATGTTCAATAGGGTCCTGTTGAACCTTTCAGGCTGGGCATCACCTTGAGGGTGATATGGTGTGGTTCTAGTCTTCTCTACTCCCAGAGAATCTAGTAGCTTCCTGATCAGGCGACTCTCAAAGTCCCTTCCTTGGTCTGAATGGATTCTCTGTGGTAGTCCATAATGGACAAAGTACTTCTCCAAAAGTACCTTGGCTACTGTAGAGGCCTTCTGATCCCTGGTTGGGAAAGCCTGAGCATAACGGGTGAAATGGTCGGTTACCACCAGAACATTTCCCAATCCACTCAAATCGGGTTCGAGGCAGAGAAAATCAATGCATACCAGATCCATTGGGCCTTGACTCTGTAGGTGGCCCATTGGGGCAGCTTGATGGGGTAAAGTCTTTCTCTGAATGCATCTTGCACAGGAATGGCAATACTCCTCCACTTCGGCCCTCATGCAGGGCCAATAAAACCGGTCTCTGACAAGTTGGAAGGTTCTCTCTGCTCCCAAGTGACCATGCTGGTCATGTAAGGCAATCAGCACAGTCTCTCGATGCTTCTCGGGGAGAAACAACTGCCACTTGTCTTCTGGTGCATCAGAGGGGCCCCTTCGGTAGACTACCCCCTGATGCACCTGTAACTTGTCCAACTCTCTCCTCAGTAGACGAGCTTCTTTGGAAGGGTGAAGGCGAAGTCCCTCTGGACTCTTGTCTTCCAGTGCTTCCAGGACCAATCTCCCCATGGGGTCTTCCAATTGGTCACACCTTAACTCCTTCTTGGACAGCTTCGGTAGACACTCTTCTGCTAGTTGAGTTACCCCACAGTAACACTTTGGGACTCCCACTGTGGTAACTCCTATCTCTTCCACTCTGGATCCTCCTCTGGCTTGGAGTTCAGCCCCCTGACAAAGGGCTCGCACTCCATCTGGTGCCACTTGAGTCCAGTCTTCCCAGTCATCGACCATGACATGGGATCTTCGGGACAGGGCATCTGCATCCCTATTTCCAGCCCCTGGTCTGTACTTGAGGCTGAAATTGAATCCAGACAACGCCGCCAACCATCTGTGTCCAGTTGCATCCAGCTTGGCGGTGGTGAATAGATAGGTCAAGGGGTTGTTATCTGTCTTTACAGTAAACTCGGCCCCATACAGATAGTCTCTCAGTTTGTCAACAACTGCCCACTTGAGGGCTAAGAACTCCAACTTGTGGGTGGGATAGTTCTTCTCGGAGGGGGTCAGGCTCCGGCTCACATAAGCCACTGGTCGCAGCTGGTCTTCGTACTCCTGGTAGAGTACTCCACCTAGGCCCTCATGGCTGGCATCAACATGTAGCTCATATGGTCTAGTGGGATCAGCATAGGCCAATACTGGGGCTGTGGTGAGGCTTCTCTTCAAGGTTCTGAAAGCCTCTTCACACCTTGAATTCCACTGGTCTTTGACCGACTCACCGGGCCTCCTAGGCCCCAACCCATCTTCCTCTCCTTCTGTCTTGAGCAGTTCGTTTAGGGGTTTGGCAATGCGGGCAAACCCATCCACAAACCTGCGGTAGTAGGAGCAGAACCCCAAGAAAGACCGAAGTTCTGTAACTGTTGTGGGTCTTGGCCACGAAGTAACTGCCTCCAACTTCTCAGGGTCTGTAGCCACTCCTTTTTCAGACACTATGTGTCCCAGATAGTTCACAGAAGACTGATAGAACCGACACTTCTCAGGAGAAAGTTTGAGTCCCTCTTCACTGAGCCTCTTCAGTACTTTCTCCAATCTGGCTTCATGTTCTTCCAAAGTCTTTCCAAAGACAATGACATCGTCCAGGTACACAAGGACTTCTATGAGGTTCATGTCTCCAACTGTCCTTTCCATAAGGCGTTGAAATGTAGCAGGAGCTCCAGATAGGCCCTGAGGCATCCTGTTGAACTCAAAGAATCCCACTGGGGTTATGAAGGCAGTCTTTTCTCTATCCTCTGGATGCATGGGGATTTGGTAATACCCACTCTTGAGGTCCATCACACTGAACCACTTAGCTCCAGATAAACTCTGCAAGGCATCTTCTATCCTTGGCGTGGTGTACTGGTCAGGAATGGTCCTCCTGTTGAGAGTTCTGTAGTCAATGCAGAGCCTCAATGACCCATTCTTCTTCCTGACTACCACTATTGGGGAGGCATAGGGGCTTCTGGACTCCCGAATCACTCCCGTCCTCTTCAGTTCCGCAAGCTGCTCCCTCAGATCCTCCAGATCTGCTAGCGGGACTCGCCTCACTCTCTCTCTGAATGGCTTGTCCTCTTGCATGCGGATTCGGTGGGTGGCACTCCTTGCACACCCCACATCAAACTCATCTTTAGAGAAAATCTTCTCCCATCTGGTCAGCTGGGCCTTGGCTCTCTCTTTCCAAGCTCCAGGTAGGTTAGGGTTTTCCATGGAGAGTTTCTTCCAAACATCTTCTCCTTCACCCGTCCCCTTCACTTCTGACCAGCCAACTGGGACAGCAGGACTCACCTGTCCCAGAAGCATCCTGGCAGGGATCTCCACGGGCCGCTCTGTGGGGTTCCTTACACTGACAGGGACTCTTCCTCTGGCCTTCTTCAGGTCCTTCAGTGAAATTACTTCTGGTATCACCTCCAGACCTGAGTGACCCTCCATTGGGTCGGGTTCCAGCATTACAAAGGGGCCAGGCTGCTCCCAAGTAAGTTTCACCGTGGCTCTCATGCAGGTCACCTCTCCAGGCTGTAACACTGCTCCTTCTTTTCCAAGCCTCCATACCCTTCCTATCCCCTCACTTGGGGTCTTCTGCTCTAGGACCAACCGCTGGTAGGCTGCCTTCAGCATGGGATGGATCTTGGGAGCTGGAAGATTCTCTTTCTTCACCAGGGGAGTCAGAAGCCTTCTGACTAGGTCCGTGTTCGTCCCTATAATCAGGGACGTCTTGCTGGTTCCTGGTGGGCGGGGACACACCACTGCTAAGGTGTCAAACACTTCAGTCTTCCCAGCTACGGATGGGTCAAAGGTCAACCGTATGGGTAGGTATCCATCATAGGGGAAACTCTGAGTTCCCAATCCCCTTATCTCCAACTCTTCTATCTTCTGTATTGGCAGATGGCTCAGGTATCTGTCATAGAAGTCCCTGTACAATAGGGTCACTTGTGCTCCAGTGTCTAGGAGGGCCTTTGTGTACACTCCTTCCACCTGGATGGGTACAGAAGGGGATGGACCAACTAGCTTTTCTGGGTAAGGCCGAGTTGATGCTGTCCTCTTCTGCGGACTCTTTTTCTTTTCACTTGATCTGCACTTGCTCCTTTCTTGAGCCTGGTATGCATTAATTTTCTCCCTCTTGCTGGGAGTGTGAACCCGTTGAGGGATATTGTTATCTCTCACTTTTGGGGGTTCTCGTTTAGTAGTACTGTATTCCTTCCGAGGGGTCTTGTCCCCTTTCTCTGGAGTGTACCTTGGTTGAGGATCCCTGGGTTCCTTCCGAGGGGTCTGATCTCCTCTTCTCTTTCCGTTATTCTTCTTGGAGCTCACTGAAGACGATGGGCACCTGGTTGACTCCTTCACCGGGGCCCTTTGGCGTTTCCCGCCGGCTGGCGGCTTTCTGTTTTCTTCTTCTTGGGACTGGCACATACAGCTGCAATATGGCCAATTCCTCCACAATTAAAGCAGATCATCTCACCGTAGTCAGGTGGGGATGCTGGTGCTGAAACAGCTGGAAACAATTCCCTCCTGCTTGTTTCTTTCTTGGGACTGGGCGTCTCTTTCGCCACTAGGGACGTCAGTATCTCCATCATCTGGGACATCTGCAACTTCAGGGCATCTACCTCTGTCTCTCTTTCAGGGGTTAAGGCCGACCTGACCGTGGCCACTGGAAGTTTTGTAGACCCCACCACCTGCTTTTCCCTTTTCTCTTCCAACATGGCCTCTTCTTCTCTGACCATTCGAATGAGATCAGGGTAGTCAAGGCTCTTTCCCATCCTGCTGGGTGCGTAGAATTAGTGCGACAGGGTCCAGGGGTTGGGCTCCCCTCATCACCTGCTGGGCACGGGCTTCATCTACCTTCCCTGGATCTATCCCCTTCTTCAGGATAATCCTATGCAGGATCTTGTCTATGCGTCCCATGTACTCTGACAGCTTCTCCCCTGTCTTCTGGTAACAGTGTTCCAGTTGATAGGTAAGTTCTGTGACTTTTTCTGTCCCACCAAACACACTTTCCAGGATGTCTATGTAGTCCTGGGCAGTGCAATCCTTTTTGCTTGTCTTCAGATTGCGTATGGCCTCTAAGGCAGGTCCTTTTAAGCTCTCAACAATCCTTTGCTTCTTTTTACCTTCTGAGACCTCCCATTCTTCTAAGGCCTGCGTGGCACCATCTAGCCACTCTTCAAATCCCTCTTCTCCCGAGGGTACAGGTGTCCTCCCTGAAAACATCCGGAGTTTCCTGTATCCCGACATTGGGTAGTCCCCGGGGTCTCTTCTGCACTGAGTCACAATTTCTCCTAGGACAGCACACAGTTCTGTCCTAGGAGTAGAGTAGTCTGTGCGGGACTTTCCGCGCCCTTCTGCTCTTCTCGCTTGGGGGATAGCATGGTTTTCACAGGAGAGTAGTCTCCCTTGTGCGGCAGCGCATGCAGCACTTGGTAGGCCTGGCCATTCGGTGCCTGTATACTTTGGCTCCTGAACTGCTCTGGAGTCTCTTCCTTCCATTCTATTAAGGCGTATGTGTACCCAGCATCATTTCTCATGTCCATTATCCATGACTTGTGGCATGGGGATAGGGACATTATGAGCTGCTTGACTGCCTCTCTCTGCCATATCCCTGGCAGTTCAATGACTGCTGCTGCGGCTGGATCAGTGGCCCATGTTGCGGACCACCGTCCCACTTCTATCGGGTCCATGCCGGTACCTTCTGGCGGCTTTTCCCGCTGACTCAGGATCCCGGATTACGAGCCCCCACGTGTAGCGATACCCCCAGTTAAGAGGGCCGCTGGTTTGTTTTGGGTCCCTGAGTACAGCTCCACCAACCCCTGGCAATTTGCTCTATCCGCTCTGGCACAGTTAGTCAAGGGGTATGTATCTATGCACATATAAAAATCACTTATACTCTAAGTGTAATGGGTATGAACTCACAAGCAGACTGCTGAAATAAGAATAACTGGCTTTACTTTGTCAGTAAGGAAAAGAAATAGAAACATGCATTTAAACATATGACTTACAATACTTTAGCAGGTCCCTGCAATATGCACTTTAACATGTACACATATATGTGTCAAACTAGCAATGGGGAAACGGAACGCCAAGTGTAGCGACCGTCTGCTATGCACCCCTGAGGTGCAATAAATCTATCTGCGCCTACCTAACGGACAACGCCTGATCCCTAGCAATAGAGCTCAGTCCTTGAAATAGGTACAGTAATCTTCACCGGCAATAGATCTGTAGAGGTGGTGCACATGTAGCTTTAAATGGTATACTTGTAATCCACAGAAAGTAACATCTGCTGCTCTGAGGTAAATTATGCCTTGGCAGTTCAGTAGGCATGAAAGTGTGTGTATCAATGCAGGATGAGCCTTTCAGCTCTCTCACCAATCCCTGGGCACCGTCCTCAGCTCCGGTCCCTCCAATGGCGGCCTCCGGTCTCCTCAGTCACAGCCCCTGCGCTCCGGTCCTCGGCTCCGACCGACCGACTGTAGGTAAGAGTCTCCGCTCCGCTGCTGCTGACTCTGAGGGATGAGAGTCTCACTCCATCTGCTGCAAGGCCCAGGCTTCAGGCCTTCAGCAGACCCGGTCCGCACAGGTGTCTCCTCAGGAACCAGTCTCCGCATCACCAGCTCAGTCAGAAGAGGCGTCCCAGTCAGTCGCGGCATCAGAAGAGGAAGAGGCGGTCTCTCCTCTTCCCTTTTATCACCTCCCCCAGAAGCCTCTCGGGCGGAAACAAACAGCCCGGGAGCCTGGGGAATTATGGGGGATGTAGTCTTTTCCACTAAAAGGGGTACGACCCCGCTACACCACTAACACACAAGAAGTCCTATGGGTGCTGCTGAGAAGAAAATATAGGAGCTCTGTGTGATGCCACTAAGATTTAGAAAGAGGGGCTTGTAGTGTGTTCGTGGCAGGCAGGCACTGGCAGCAAACAGAGCTCCTGTATTTTGTTCCCAGAAGCACCTATAGGACTTGTAGTGTGTTCGTGGCAGGCAGGCAGAGCTCTTATATTTTGTTCCCAGAAGCACCTATAGGACTTGTAGTGTGTTCGTGGCAGGCAGGCAGGCAGAGCTCCTATATTTTGTTCCCAGAAGCACCTATAGGACTTGTAGTGTGTTCGTGGCAGGCAGGCAGAGCTCCTATATTTTGTTCCCAGAAGCACCTATAGGACTTGTAGTGTGTTCGTGGCAGGAAGGCAGGCAGAGCTCCTATATTTTGTTCCCAGAAGCACCTATAGGACTTGTAGTGTGTTCGTGGCAGGCAGGCAGAGCTCCTATATTTTGTTCCCAGAAGCACCCATAGGACTTGTAGTGTGTTCGTGGCAGGCAGGCAGAGCTCCTATATTTTGTTCCCAGAAGCACCCATAGGACTTGTAGTGTGTTCGTGGCAGGCAGGCAGGCAGAGCTCCTATATTTTGTTCCCAGAAGCACCTATAGGACTTGAAGTGTGTTAGTCCCATCACACAGACCTATATTTTCTTCCCAGAAGCACCTATAGGACTTGAAGTGTGTTAGTCCCATCACACAGAGATCATTTGTTTTGTTCCCAGAGGCACCTATAGGACTTGAAGTGTGTTAGTCCCATCACACAGACCTATATTTTCTTCCCAGAAGCACCTATAGGACTTGAAGTGTGTTAGTCCCATCACACAGAGATCATATATTTTGTTCCCAGAAGCACCTATAGGACTTGAAGTGTGTTAGTCCCATCACACAGACCTATATTTTCTTCCCAGAAGCACCTATAGGACTTGAAGTGTGTTAGTCCCATCACACAGAGATCATATATTTTGTTCCCAGAAGCACCTATAGGACTTGAAGTGTGTTAGTCCCATCACACAGACCTACATTTTCTTCCCAGAAGCACCTATAGGACTTGAAGTGTGTTAGTCCCATCACACAGACCTACATTTTCTTCCCAGAAGCACCTATAGGACTTGAAGTGTGTTAGTCCCATCACACAGAGATCCTATATTTTGCTCCCAGAAGCACCTATAGGACTTGAAGTGTGTTAGTCCCATCACACAGACCTACATTTTCTTCCCAGAAGCACCTATAGGACTTGAAGTGTGTTAGTCCCATCACACAGACCTACATTTTCTTCCCAGAAGCACCTATAGGACTTGAAGTGTGTTAGTCCCATCACACAGACCTATATTTTGTTCCCAGAAGCACCTATAGGACTTGAAGTGTGTTAGTCCCATCACACAGAGATCCTCTATTTTCTTTGCAGAAGCACCCATAGGACTTCTAGTGTGTTAGTGGCATCACACAGAGCTCCTATATTGTCTTCTCAGCAGCACCCACAGGACTTCTAGTGTGTTAGTGGCATCACACAGAGCTCCTCTATTTTCTTTGCAGAAGCACCCATAGGACTTCTAGTGTGTTAGTGGCATCACACAGAGCTCCTATATTTTCTTCTCAGCAGCACCCACAGGACTTCTAGTGTGTTAGTGGCATCACACAGAGCTCCTCTATTTTCTTTGCAGAAGCACCCATAGGACTTCTAGTGTGTTAGTGGCATCACACAGAGCTCCTATATTGTCTTCTCAGCAGCACCCACAGGACTTCTAGTGTGTTAGTGGCATCACACAGAGCTCCTCTATTTTCTTTGCAGAAGCACCCATAGGACTTCTAGTGTGTTAGTGGCATCACACAGAGCTCCTATATTGTCTTCTCAGCAGCACCCACAGGACTTCTAGTGTGTTAGTGGCATCACACAGAGCTCCTCTATTTTCTTTGCAGAAGCACCCATAGGACTTCTAGTGTGTTAGTGGCATCACACAGAGCTCCTATATTGTCTTCTCAGCAGCACCCACAGGACTTCTAGTGTGTTAGTGGCATCACACAGAGCTCCTCTATTTTCTTTGCAGAAGCACCCATAGGACTTCTAGTGTGTTAGTGGCATCACACAGAGCTCCTATATTTTCTTCTCAGCAGCACCCACAGGACTACCGACTACAATGGCTGGAAGACCGCCAAGGGGAGGCAGAGCGTGCAGAGCCAAGAACACAGGGCAGGCAGGCTCTGTTTCTAGTGGACGTGGCCGTGGCCGTGGACGTGGTCGTGCATCGTCATCAGCACGTGGCCATGGGACACGCGCGTCTTTGTTTTCGGCAGCTGGACATGTGGAGCCGCATCATGCTGAAGGCTTGGTAGAATGGATGACCAAGCCCTCCTCATCCTCCTCATCCTCTCTCACCCAGGCTCAGGGTACTGGCAGAGCAGCTGCCAACGCGTACTCAATGGCATCATCAGCCACCCCTTCCCTAGACCCACCATGTCCTCCTGAGGAGTCCCCCGAACTCTTTGAGCACAGTGTTGGGTACATGCTCCAGGAGGATGCCCAACGATTCGAAGGCTCGGATGATGATACCCAGCTTGAGGAATCTGGCAGTACTGTTCCACCAGCTGCAGCTTACTGCCAGGTTTGCTCTAGTGGTGAAGAGGGAGGGGATGATGAGGTCACTGACTCCACGTGGGTGCCCGAAGGGAGAGAGGATGAGGAGGAGGACGAGGAGGAGGAGGATGCGGCGTCACATGTCCAACGAGGCAGGATGCCCCCTGGAGGCCAGGTAGAGGCCAGCACAGCAACTGTACAACACCGCAGAGCTCCGCCTGTGCAGGGCGCTGCCTCTGCACGTTATCAGAAAAGTTCTTTGGTGTGGGCCTTTTTTGAGACGAGTGCATCAGATCACACCACTGCTATTTGCAATATTTGTCTCAAGCGTATCTCGCGTGGCCAAAACATCAGCCGCTTGGGCACCACAAGCATGACCAGACATATGTCGACCTGCCATGCAGCTCGTTGGCAGGCACACATAAAAGACCCACACCAAAGAACTAAGCGGACCTCTCCTCTCATCAGCTGGGATCTCCATCCCCACTACACCTTCAGTCCTCTCTGAAAGCTGCTCTGAGAGGACTGAAGGTGTAGAATTAGGTGTGTCACAACCAAGTACTTGCAGTACACCGACGTCCGATTGCAGCAGGCAAATTTCCCTGCCCCAGCTGCTGGACCGTAGAAAGAAGTACACTCCCAGCCATCCACATGCCCAGCGGTTGAATGCTAGCTTGGCTAAATTGCTAGCACTTCAACTGCTGCCTTTTCAGTAGGTAGACTCGGCCCCCTTCCGTGAGTTTGTTCAATGTGCGGTTCCTCAGTGGCAGGTTCCCAAACGCCACTTTTTCTCACGGAAGGCGATTCCGTCTCTCTACCGGCATGTGGAAGGCAATGTCCATGCCTCGCTGGACAGGGCGGTCAGCGGTAAGGTGCATATTACCGCTGACTCATGGTCCAGCAGGCATGGACAGGGACGGTAATGTGACAGACCTAGCCAGGACACGGGCTTTTTGAGAGGACTAACTACGAGCCTCCTGCCCACCAATCATGGGCCCTGGATTTTAAGGGGCACAGGGTGAAGGAGAACATTCAATGCTGTATATATGTATATATATATATAATGTGTGTGTCTCATGCTGTTGGGACATACACTCTGATGCTAGATGTTAATTGAGTTAGTTGATCCCATTGTCCTCTGCACAATGCAGGAGACGCTCTGTCTGTTACTGGTGGTCTCCTGCTATTGTGATGAGATGTCTTGTGGTGGTAATTATGTTAATTTATAATCAACTGTGTTTAGCTCGGTGACCACAAGTCTGGCCTGTAGTGAAATCCTGAGTCACATCGGCTGCTTAAAGGAATTAGCTAATTAGTTTATGTTAAGTTGTTACAAGTGTATTGTTAGAATAATGTGAGCAGGAGGGGGGATCTCCTCTTCTACTGTATATAAATGTAATCTTTGTAATAAATCTTCAGTCCATGTTTGAGCAACTAAGCAAGTGTCGCCTCGTTTGGTGCTTGGGAGCGGTTGGAATATCTGATACCCGTATCCAGACTGGAAGGAAGTTATATATGACAAATACACTCAAGAGGAGTGTAGGGACGTTCCGTCACATTGTTGGCAAGCAGTGGGATGCTTCCTGCAGTCTGGGACATCCAAACCTCCACCTGGATCCAAGGTCCGGATAGCAGGAGAGGAGGAGAGGTACAGATACCAGCCGCCATGGAAGAGGAATTCAGGAGGAGGTTGCGAGAGATGCAGCTACAGCACAGAGGACCAGTATCAGAGCAGGTCCTGCTGGGATGGTTTGATTCTATCCGCTGTGAACTCTGGAAGGAAGCGCTAGCCTGTGAGCGGCGTCACCAGGGAAAAGTTCTCCCCTCCAACCAGGAAAGGTACTGGTCGCAGTATGGATTGCGGGTGCTGTTTTTGGGAGAGAAACCGCACAAGGAGCAGACAGCTGAATTAAGCAGGCTGATCTGGGCAGAGATGAAGCTGGATGAAAGTTACAGAGCCCTCCGGTGGCATGTATCCCAAGCATGCCCTTGGATAGCAGATGACAGCCCAACGGAAGGCTTAAGCTACGGCGGCCTGGGACTGTTGTATGTGAAGCTGACAGGGGACTCTAACTTTGGGAGTGATTTGGAGTGGCGGTTGGATGAAATCATGGATTTCAGAAAAGGGCTACTGAACATCTCGGAAGTGCACTGGGCACTGGAAGATTTGGAGTTTCTGGCCGATCAGGAATGGGAGCTGGAAATTGCCTACAGACGGCTGCTAGACTCTGCTCAGCGCCAGGGCCGGGCTCCCTTTGCCTGGGACTATCAGGAAATACCAGTGGACAACTCTGGTCTGGCTGAAGAGTCGGCAATGTGGCAGAGTAACAGTGTGCTTTGCCAACCTGCCCCTACAGCTATGGATGCGGAGGTCTTATGGCGGATGCAGAAAGTGCTGACTGACCTTGATGATCCTGTTTCTGCATGGGATGATCTTGGATGGAGGAATGTGCCTGTCCAGCAGCATGCCAGGGAATCTGCAGTGGAAAATCTGGAAATTGCCACCCCAGAAACTGAAGTGCTGACAACAGGGCAGAGCTCTGCCAACCTCTGCTCAGCACTGATAGCATCTTCTGGGTTCCATGGACAGGAGATGGTGAATCTTTATCCCCAGACACCAGTTGCAGAGACTGGGGATTTGATAGACTTTTCTGCTGAGGAAAAACAGCCTGATGAGCCTCCATCAGAAGAGCTGGTATTAGGGCCAAACTTCATTGAGCTCTGCCCAGCACCAACAGCAGTATCTGTGGAGTTCCAGGAAGCCGGGGCAGTTGGCCCCTCTCTCCGGCGACAAGCTGATGTAGTGAAGCTGCTACTCCCAGCTGAATCACTGGCAACAGGGCAGAGCACCGCTGGCCTCTGCCTAGCACCTACAGTGTCTCTACAGCTTCAAGAAGCTGGGGCGATCGGTCACACTGTCCAGCAGCAGACAGCGCCCCAGAATGATGACACCAACCCAGCTAAAGTGCTGGCAACCGGACAGAGGGTCCAAGACCTCTGCCCCACACTTGTGGCAGTTCTGGAGGCCCAGGGTGAGGAGGTGGTGGTCACTCCCGAGCAGCAGCTCAGGACCCAAGGAGAGGATGCAATCTGCACTTCACAACGGCAGCTTGAGCTGATATCGGTGGATGGGACTTCAGTCCCCACCTGTATACCCCAGGGATGCTGGGCGGTCGGCCCAGATCCCCAACAGTATGATGGAGTGAGCCCAGTCACCCTGTCTTCTCTCCAGCGGCTGAAAAGACTCCAGGGAGAAGGGCCAGTCCAGGCCTCTCCCCAGCGGCGGATATGTTCTATGAGAGAGGCAGAGGTTGGCTGGGTGAGTGCTCTGTTTGAAACAATTTGTTTGGGGTACTGTGTGGGTACAGGCATTAGAGGACTGGAACTATGGACTAACTTCGGAGTCAACCCGTCTGGGGTCTCCTCCTGTGTTAGTCGCCTCCCGAAAGGGGAGAAATGTGACAGACCTAGCCAGGACACGGGCTTTTTGAGAGGACTAACTACGAGCCTCCTGCCCACCAATCATGGGCCCTGGATTTTAAGGGGCACAGGGTGAAGGAGAACATTCAATGCTGTATATATGTATATATATATATAATGTGTGTGTCTCATGCTGTTGGGACATACACTCTGATGCTAGATGTTAATTGAGTTAGTTGATCCCATTGTCCTCTGCACAATGCAGGAGACGCTCTGTCTGTTACTGGTGGTCTCCTGCTATTGTGATGAGATGTCTTGTGGTGGTAATTATGTTAATTTATAATCAACTGTGTTTAGCTCGGTGACCACAAGTCTGGCCTGTAGTGAAATCCTGAGTCACATCGGCTGCTTAAAGGAATTAGCTAATTAGTTTATGTTAAGTTGTTACAAGTGTATTGTTAGAATAATGTGAGCAGGAGGGGGGATCTCCTCTTCTACTGTATATAAATGTAATCTTTGTAATAAATCTTCAGTCCATGTTTGAGCAACTAAGCAAGTGTCGCCTCGTTTGGTGCTTGGGAGCGGTTGGAATATCTGATACCCGTATCCAGACTGGAAGGAAGTTATATATGACAAATACACTCAAGAGGAGTGTAGGGACGTTCCGTCACAGGTACCTTTCTTTCACGGCCCATTGGGTCACTCTATTGGCAGCTGGGAGGGATGCAGGACAAGGTGCAGTAGTGTTGGAGGTTGTTCCGCCACCACGCCTCCAAAACGCTACTACTGCTACTGGTTGTGACACACCTCTCTCCTCCACCCCTCCTCTTCTTCTTCCTCCAGTGCTCTGTCCTTGGAACCAGCGGTGCTCCGTAGGCGTACAAGGGGCTACGCAAGTACGCAGGCAAAAAGATGCCATGCCGTGCTTGCGCTGGTGTGTTTGGGGGACAGGAGCCACACTGGGCCAGAGGTTCTGGCAGCTCTGCAGGGGCAGGCCGAGAGGTGGTTGACGCCACGTCAGCTTAAGCCAGGAATGGTCGTTTCTGACAATGGCACCAACCTCCTCTCCGCCCTGCGACAGGGGCAGCTCACCCATGTGCCCTGCATGGCTCACGTCCTCAACCTGGTGGTGCAGCGGTTCTTGGGCAGGTTCCCAGGCTTACAGGATGTCCTGAGGCAGGCCAGGAAAGTCTGTGTGCATTTCCGCCGATCTTATAATGCCAGTGCTCGGCTGACTGAGCTGCAAAAGGAGCTGAACCTGCCCAAGAACCGCCTAATATGTGACATGCCCACCAGGTGGAACTCAACGTTGGCCATGCTGCAGCGACTGCACACGCAGCAGAGGGCCATCAATGAGTACCTTTGCGACTACGGCACCAGGACAGGGTCAGGGGAGCTTGTTTTTTTTTTCCCCACGTCAGTGGAGCATGATCAGGGATGCATGCACTGTCCTCTCACCATTTGAGGAGGCCACGAGGATGGTGAGCAGTGACAGTGCATGCATCAGTGACACTGTGCCTCTTGTCCACCTGTTGGAGCATACGCTGCGTGGGATAATGGACAGGGCACTTGAGGCAGAACAGAGGCAGGAAGAGGAGGACTTCCTTGCCTCTCAAGGCCCCCTTTATCCGGACAGTGTTCCTTCTGTCCCACCCATCACACAGGAAGAGGATGAGGAGGAGGAGGAGGAGGAGGAGGATTGTGTGAGCATGGAGGTGGAGCCTGGCACTCAGCATCAGCAGCAGCAGCAGCAGTCTTTTAGGGATGATGTACAGTCCCAACAAACCAGTGGACTTGTAAGTGGCTGGGAGGAGGTGGCTGGCGATCATGTCATCCTCAGTGACCCAGAAGACTCCGGACCGAATGCCTCAGCTAACCTACGCTGCATGGCCTCCCTGATCCTGCAAAGCCTGCGGAAGGATCCTCGTGTTCTTCGGATCAAGGAGAGGGACCATTACTGGCTGGCCACTCTCCTTGATCCGCGGTACAAGGGTAAGGTTGCGGACCTTCTCTTGCCGTCGCAGAGGGAGCAGATGATGAGACATCTCAGGGAGGCCTTGCAGAAAGATCTGTGCAACGCGTTCCCAGAAACTGGGAGGTTACAAACTCCTGGTCCTGGGCGATGAGTTGCTGAGGCTTCAGTCAGTAGCAGAAGGAGCGGTGGGGAAGGTGGACGTCTGACCGATGCGTTCAGACAATTTTTTAGTCCGCAGCCCCAAGGTATGATCGGTTCCAGCAACCATCGCCAGCGTCTGATATACATGGTGCAGGAATACCTTGGGGCAAGGTCAGACTTGGACACCTTTCCCACCGAAAATCCTCTGGCTTACTGGGTCCTGAGGATGGATCACTGGCCAGAGCTTGCACAGTATGCAATTGAGCTACTGGCCTGTCCTGCCTCCAGCGTTCTTTCCGAACGCACATTCAGTGCTGCTGGAGGATTTGTCACCGATCATAGGGTGCGCCTGTCCACCGCCTCGGTTGATCGACTGACCTTCATCAAAATGAATCAGTCTTGGATCACCACCAGCTACCAGGCACCTGAGGCGGATATAACCGAATAATTTTTAATGTCACATCCCTTCAAGACTGCCTATGCTGATGCTGAGTGACTGTCCTCTTATGTTCACTGACTATCCTCTTCCTCCTCCTCAATGATCCATGCCACCACACCAGTGCCTAAGGCACAATTTTTCAGCCCCTGTTTAACAGGGGCGTGTACTTACAATTTTTTAAAAAAAATGCTTCGCAACACGTGTGACTGCTGTGCTCCAAGTACAGTATCTGTGAGGGGTTGCAGTGTTGTGGCACCAGCACCAGTGCCTAAGGCACAATTTTTCAGCCCCTGTTTAACAGGGGCGTGTACTTACAATTTTTTTAAAAAATGCTTCGCAACACGTGTGACTGCTGTGCTCCAAGTACAGTATCTGTGAGGGGTTGCAGTGTTGTGGCACCAGCACCAGTGCCTAAGGCACAATTTTTCAGCCCCTGTTTAACAGGGGCGTGTACTTACAATTTTTAAAAAAAATGCTTCGCAACACGTGTGACTGCTGTGCTCCAAGTACAGTATCTGTGAGGGGTTGCAGTGTTGTGGCACCAGCACCAGTGCCTAAGGCACAATTTTTCAGCCCCTGTTTAACAGGGGCGGGTAATTACAAATCTTGATCTAATAGTTCACAGCAGGGCCCATTCCTGCGCCCACCAAGAGTAACTATGAGGGCCTACAGTCTTGTGGCAACACCGTCCACCACCACCGCCAAAGGCCCAATTTTTCTGCCCTGTTCATCAGGTGCTTGCAATTACAAATCTTGATCTAATAACTCACAGCAGGGCCCATTCCTGCGCCCACCAAGAGTAACTATGAGGGCCTACAGTCTTGTGGCAACACCGTCCACCACCACCGCCAAAGGCCCAATTTTTCTGCCCTGTTCATCAGGTGCTTGCAATTACAAATCTTGATCTAATAACTCACAGCAGGGCCCATTCCTGCGCCCACCAAGAGTAACTGTGAGAGCTTACAGTCTTGTGGCAACACCGTCCACCACCACCGCCAAAGGCCCAAATTTTCTGCCCTGTTCATCAGGTGCTTGCAATTACAAATCTTGATCTAATAACTCACAGCAGGGCCCATTCCTGCGCCCACCAAGAGTAACTATGAGGGCCTACAGTCTTGTGGCAACACCGTCCACCACCACCGCCAAAGGCCCAATTTTTCTGCCCTGTTCATCAGGTGCTTGCAATTACAAATCTTGATCTAATAACTCACAGCAGGGCCCATTCCTGCGCCCACCAAGAGTAACTGTGAGAGCTTACAGTCTTGTGGCAACACCGTCCACCACCACCGCCAAAGGCCCAAATTTTCTGCCCTGTTCATCAGGTGCTTGCAATTACAAATCTTGATCTAATAACTCACAGCAGGGCCCATTCCTGCGCCCACCAAGAGTAACTGTGAGAGCTTACAGTCTTGTGGCAACACCGTCCACCACCACCACCACCACCCCCAATTTTTCTGCCCTGTTCAACAGGTGCATGCAATTACAAATCTTGATCTATTAACTCACAGCAGGGCCCATTCCTGTGCCCACCAGTCTTGTGGCTACACCAACATCTAATAGGGCAAATTTCTGCAGAGTATATACAGTGGTGTGAAAAAGTGTTTGCCCCCTTCCTCATTTCCTGTTCCTTTGCATGTTTGTCACACTTAAGTGTTTCGGAACATCAAACCAATTTAAACAATAGTCAAGGACAACACAAGTAAACACAAAATGCAATTTGTAAATGAAGGTGTTTATTATTAAAGGTGAAAAAAAATCCAAACCATCATGGCCCTGTGTGAAAAAGTGATTGCCCCCTAAACCTAATAACTGGTTGGGCCACCCTTAGCAGCAACAACTGCAACCAAGCTTTTGCGATAACGTGCAATGAGGCTTTTACAGCGTCCTGGAGGAATTTTGGCCCACTCATCTTTGCAGAATTGTCCTAATTCAGTTACATTAGAGGGTTTTCGAGCATGAACGGCCTTTTTAAGGTCATACCACAACATCTCAATAGGATTCAGGTCAGGACTTTGGCTAGGCCACTCCAAAGTCTTCATTTTGTTTTTCTTCAGCCATTCGGTGGTGGACTTGCTGGTGTGTTTAGGATCATTGTCCTGCTGCAGAACCCAAGTTCGTTTCAGCTTGAGTACACGAACAGATGGTTGGACATTCTCCTTCAGGATCTCTTGGTAGACAGCAGAATTCATAGTTCCTTTTATCACGGCAAGTCTTCCAGGTCCTGAAGCAGCAAAACAGCCCCAGACCATCACACTACCACCACCATATTTTACTGTTGGTATAATGTTCTTTTTCTGAAATGCAGTGTTCCTTCTACGCCAGATATACTTGGACACACACCTTCCAAAGAGTTCCACTTTTGTCTCATCGGTCCACAGAATGTTGTCCCAAAAGTCTTGGGGATCATCAAGATGGGTTGTGGAGAAATTGAGACGAGCTTTGATGTTCTTTTTGCTCAGCAGTGGTTTTCTCCTTGGAACTCTGCCATGCAGGCCATTTTTGCCCAGTCTTTTCCTGATGGTGGAGGCATGAACGCTGACCTTAACTGAGGCAAGTGAGGCCTGCAGTTCCTTGGACGTTGTTGTGGGGTCTTTTGTGACCTCTTGGATGAGTCGTCGCTGCGCTCTTGGGGTAATTTTGGGCGGCCGGCCACTCCTGGGAAGGTTCACCACTGTTCCATGTCTTCGCCATTTGTGGATAATGGCTCTCACTGTGGTTCGCTGAATTCCCAAAGATTTGGAAATGGCTTTATAACCCTTTCCAGACTGATAGATCTCAATTACTTTCTTTCTCAATTGTTCCTGAATTTCTTTGGGTCTCGGCATGATGTGTAGCTTTTAAGGATCTTCTGGTGGACCTTACTGTGTCAAGCAGCTCCTATTTAAGTGATGCCTTGATTGTGAACAGGTGTGGCAATAATCAGGCCTGGGTGTGGCTAGAGAAATTGAACTCAGGTGTGGACAACCACAGTTATAGTATGTTTTAACAAGGGGGGCAATCACTTTTTCACACAGGGCCATGATGGTTTGGATTTTTTTTCACCTTTAATAATAAACACCTTCATTTACAAATTGCATTTTGTGTTTACTTGTGTTGTCCTTGACTATTGTTTAAATTGGTTTGATGTTCCGAAACACTTAAGTGTGACAAACATGCAAAGGAACAGGAAATGAGGAAGGGGGCAAACACTTTTTCACACCACTGTACGCCAGGCCCCTCCTTTCAAACATTCAACTTACAAACGACTCCTACTTGCAAATGGAAAGAGAAAACAGGAAGTGAGAGGAAATCTACCCCTAGGAAGGGAAATTCTATCCTGTTAGATTTAATTTGGGAAAAAGGTATCTCCTCTCTACTGATACTTTATCACCAATCCTTGTTTCAATTAAAACCCCACTTTTTCCAAAAACATTTGTCATTGGGACGGAAAGTGAGGTGACATGTTCTGAACAGATGTGCAAAGACAGCAAATGTTACAGGGGTGATAACCCCTCCCTATGTTCTCCAAAAAGCTTAAAAATAGATTTTTTGGGGATGGAGCTACACTTCATAATGTACCTGTTCAGATTCTACTTAAGAACAAACCTAAAGCCGCAAGTGGTTTTAAATGGCTTCTTTTTTTCCTTTACAAATGTCATTTTGTGCAAGGACAGTTCTAAACACGGGAAACACATGCCACTTCACAGGCATACTTTAGACACCCCCCAGGTACCATATTTAAAGGAAAATTTCACTTTTTTTTTTTCACTTTATGCATCATTAAAATGACTGCTCCCGAAAAAACGTTAGTTTTTAAAAGTTCTTTTTGCATTGATATATGTCCCCTGGGGCAGGACCCGGGTCCCCAAACCTGTTTTATGACATTAACATGCATATTGGCCGTTGTAATTAGCACTTTTGATTTCGAACGTTCGCGTCCATTATAACGTATAGGGTTTGAAAATTTGCGCGAACTTTCGGTCCGTTCGAAGGTTCTGGTGCGAACCGAACCCGGGGGTGTTCGGCTCATCCCTACCTGGGACTATGTGAGAAATTGTAAAGGAGGAAGGCGCACCTAAGTGTAGTAATTAAAACAAGGTTTATTGCACAATAGTAATGCACTTACAAGATGGTGGAATTCAAGGGATGGTCTTTGGTAAAATTGTACTCCTCGAGGGGAGCCTTGTATCCGGATTTCCCCGGCGTCCAGGTGGTGTTGAAAGGCTGAGCACTGGAATCATCCAGGAAGTGCGGAGAGTCCAAGCTGCCTGGCGTGGACTGCACTAAGGGAAATGACGTCACCCGGTGGGTGGGCCTCGATGGAAGGAAGGACTGAGAACTAGGCTACGTGCTCGGAGCACACAGCTCTTTCTATTGGCCTGACATGTTGTGAACAGTAGCAGTTTAAATAAGCCTGATCGCGGCCATGGAACTAGAAGGACCAGCAGACCAGGATGACATAAGAACATGTCCAAGAAACATAACATTAACATTAGATCATTACAGATGGAATAAATATAGAGAATTGCATATATATATATATATTTATGGTCGGAGCCCTCTGTCCTAAAAGATATGGAAGAACACATAAACACGCCACAAGACTAACAACATAAATAGACCTGAAGTGTGCCCTGGCCTACTGTAGGGTAAGCCCTGGTGAGCTGGGTGGTGAGCCCTGTTCTGCTGGGCGATATGCTAAGAGAAGGGTGCATACCTTAAGGAAGTAATGAATGTTTCTGTAGAGAAACGTATTTTAGAGAAGTACTCTGAGAAGGGGAATGGGTGGGCGGGTATCGAGCACTGGAACCGACACCGACCGCTGTGGGTGGTCTGGTTAAATACCCTCTGGGCTCCTCCCTTAATTACAGGCCACCATACTGGCTGTGAAGGAACGTCCCTTCAAGCCTCTTGAGTGCTTTCGTCATATACCACTTCCTCCCAGTCTGAATATAGATCTCAGATATTCCAACCGCTCCCAAGCACAAAACGAGACGAGACTTGCTTAGTGCTAACCTGGACTGGTTCACCCCTCCTTAGGACAACCTGGTGGCCCCAGGCTCCCCTAGAGCCACCATATTGATACCGAACTTAGTGTGGACACCCAATCGACATAGCACAGGGTAGACCAGAACTCCTGTACTCAAGCAATCTGACAGCCTCAGCCTCCCTAGTAGCTGGGATTACAGACACACGCCACCGTGCCCGGCTAGGTCTGTCACATTTCTCCCCTTTCGGCAAGAGACTAACACAGGAGGAGACCCCAGACGGGTTGACTCCGAAGTTAGTCAGGGGTTCCAGTCCTCTAATACTGGTATCCACACAGTACCCCACACAAATTGTTCCAAACAGAGTATTCCTCACCCAGCCAACCTCTCCCTCTTTCAGAGAACATATCCGCCGCTGGGGAGAGGACTGGACTGGCCCTTCTCCCTGGCGTCTTTTCAGCCGCTGGAGAGAAGACAGGGTGGCTGGGCTCACTCCATCATGCTGTTGGGGATCTGGGCCAACCTCTGCCCAGCATCTCGGGGGTATACAGGTGGAGACTGGAGTCCCATCCACCTTTACAGGAAATCTGTCCTCTGTTTGTTGTGGGCAGAGGCCAGCAGCGCTCTGTTCCGTTGCCAGCAGTTCAACTGGGCGTAGGAGCTTCCCTACATCATCTGCTTCAGCTAACTGTTGGGGAGAGAGGCTGACTTCCCCAGCCCCCTGGAACTCCGCAGCTGTTACCGTTGCTGGGCAGAGGTTGGTAGCACTCTGCCCGGCTGCCAGCACTTCTGCTGGTTTTCTGTTAGTGGAGACCACAGGCCCATCCACTGACACCAGATCAAGCTGCAGTTGTGAGGTGATGACAGCATTCTCTCCTTGGATCCTGATCTGCAGCTCGTGATAGACTGCCACCTCCTCACCCTGGGCCTCCAGAATTGCTGTAGGTGTGGGGCAGAGGTCTTGGACTCTCTGTCCGGTTGCCAGCACTTCTGCTGGGGGTTTGCTAGGTGGTTCCCCCTCTACAGAAACATCTATTAAATCCCCTCTAGAAGTCTCTGGAATTGCTAAAAGTGTGGGACAGAGGTCTTGGACCCTCTGTTCAGTTACCAGATCTTCAGCTGGAGAAGTTTGTTGTAACTCCATAGATGCTGCTGGCAGAAAATCACATGTCCCTGTCAGTGTTGTGGGAGAAAGGCCAACTACCTCTTCTCTCAAGAAGGCCGAAGCCACTGTTGGTGCTGGGCAGAAGTTAGCAGAGCTCTGCCCTATTGTCAGCACTTCCGCTTTGGGGACGACAATCTTCGGAGTTTCCACTGCCGATTCTCTGGCATGCCGCTGAACGTGTTCTAGCAGTTTCCTGTATGCCCTTTCCAGATGCTGTTCCTTACTTAGCAAATGGTCCAGATCTGGTTTAAGCTCTGAGACCCCTGCTGAGAAAATTTGGTGGGACGTAAGAAGCCGCAGAAAGCCAGGTAAATGGCTGCTTGAATGACGAGGCTGGGAAAGAAGCCAAATGGGGAGCGAGAGAGGATGACCGACATGTCCCGGAAAATGGCGCTGGTCACAAGAAGGCGTTTGCTACTGATTTGCGGCTGTCGTTTGAGAATACCGCGCAGGATTGTCTTGACCGCGTGGGTGGTGAACAAGGACGGTTTAGTGGGATCTTGTAAAGAAATGAAATGCTGGATGCCAGCCAGATAGAGTCTGATAGTATTATGTGACAATGCCAACTGTGTGTAGCAGTATCAAATGAAAGCCAGGATATGGTGGAGATCTCCTGGTACTGCCCCGGGGTTTGTGGCTAGAAACCTGTCATACATTTTCCAGGCAGCACGATAGGCCTTCAGCGTATTAAGTGACAATGAAAGATTAATGAGATTGGTAGCGTTGTGTAGGTATTGTTTCAATGCAGGGTTAGTTGAGACCAGTGTGGGATAGTAGACATGGTCGGGTCGGCTCCAGGCTCCTGTGAAAAGAACGATGCAAAATTAAGGGGAGACAGAGCATCGGCTGAGATATTACATTTGCCTGGGATGTGGATGCAGAGGACATTAAACTGGTGCTGTAGGGACAGTTGTACCAGCCTGTGCTGGAAGGACATTATGGCCAATGACTCGGAGCGGCCTTTGTTTATGATACTGGCTATGGCTTGGTTGTCTGTAGCGAAACTAACTGTTTGCCCTGCCCAGCTATTGCCCCAGACTTGCGCTGCAGCAACTATAGGGTATAGCTCGAATAATGAGGAGGATTGACTGAACCCGGAGATCAAAAGAATTTCTGGCGGCCATGGGCCTGCAAATCAGTGATGGCCAAAAATTGCTAATCTATGATTATCTGGGGTGAAGAGGGAGATGCTGATGGAATGAACATCGAAATGCTGTTCAAATTTGCTAGGAAATCGTCCCACATGGTCAGATCGGCTATCGCTGCTTGGTCTAATCTAAAGATCTGGTCAGGGTCTTGTACTTGGGAAAGAAATACCAAGAGGTGGGAGACGAAGGAACGTCCCTGGGGCATGATCCTTACGGGAAAGTTGAGCATCCCGAGTAACGATTGAAGTTGCCTCTTAGTGCACCCTTGGGTGACTGTAAATGTATGAATGACTGCCCTGATGCAGGTTAATTTGTCGAGAGGTAAGCTAGCCTGCATGGCCCGAGTATCGAGTATGATACCCAAGAAGGTGATGCGTTGTGCTGGGCCTTCCACCTTCTTCTCTGCTATGGGTACATTGAGTTTGGAAAAAATCTACCTCAGGCTCTTTAGATCTACTGGGGGTTCACTAGGTTTCTCAATGAGCAGAAAGTCGTCCAAGTAGTGGATCACTTTCTGACAGGACGCGTGGTGTGAAAGGATCCAAGACAGCGACTGGGCAAATGCGCCGAAGAGCCACGGACTGCTTTTGGAGCCGAAAGTTAACTTTGTGGCGAAGTAGTATGCCATAGGCATGGTTGAATTGGTAGCAACTTAAAAGTGTCCGCGATGTCTGCCTTGGATAGCCAAGCGCCTGCTCCTACACTGAGGATGGTTTGGATAGCAAGGTCTACTGAAGAATACTTAAGGGAGAATTCCTCTGAGGGTATGAGGGAATTTAAACTGGGTATATGAGAAAAATGAGGCGCTGACAAATCATAGACTAAATAAAGTTTATTAGAAAACTTGCCCTTAACGAGCCCGATAGGGCTGACTCTCCAAACTGAGAAAGGTGGGTGTGAGAAGGGGCCGATCATGTACCCTCGGTCAAGTTCATTTTGCAGCAAGGTGCTGATGACTTCCTCGTCGGTGGCTGCTGACAGTAGATTTTTGCATTCATGGGTGGTGTCGGGAAGTGTAATGAACCCCGTGTGAAAGCCTATGGTGAACCCTTGCACTAGGAAGGCTGCCAGTGAGAGTGATGGATGTGAAGAAAGGTAGAAATGCAGCCATCCAATGTGTATGTGGCTTAGTCATGCAGGGTTGAGTTTTTTGAACCCGCAGGCGTGTCTGGGGTGATCTTTGTTGCAAGTGAGGCAGATATGGAGGAGTCTGCATTGAGGGAAATTGCAACCTTCGAAGTTGAAGTTGTTGCAAATTTGTGCACCTCCTAGTGCTCGGATGGGTCGTCCTAACTTATCCTCCTGGGAGCGCTGTGTAGTTTCTCCTGAACACTGAGCTGTATTCGGGAAGGAGGAGAATGTGAGGAGACGTCTGCCCTTGGGGTCCGAACACCAGTTAGCTGTGTGGGTGGCAGATTGGCAGTTTGTAAAATGTGGGGAGCGTAGGCCAGAAAAATGGCGACAGAACAGTTCTGTATCGACTGTGCTCCAGTCGGTAGTCACCTGGAACTGGCTGAGCCTAGCTGCTGCTTTGGCTGAAAAGGAGCGGTGGTAGTCGTAAAACGAACTGCCTCCATACTTGTACCCTAGATCCATCACTGCGTGTAAATACAGATCTAGTTCTTCCCTCCTGTTGGGGTTGAGGGAGCATATTATGTCTCTGAACATGCCAAAGGCAGGCACGAACTCAGTGATTGAGTTTGCATGCGAGCCTTTGGTGTTTTGCTTTTAGGACGACGGAGACGTCTCCCCTTGAATACGCTTTGTTTTCCACCGCGTCATGTATTGAAATAAAGAGGGATGTCAAATTGACATCCTGGCCATCCAGGAAGTCCTTCCTTATGCCTGCTGGGACGAGATGTGCAGGGAAGACGGTGGAGCTGCTCTGGGGCATACCGGTAAGTGCTGGCACAGGGGTGGCGGTGGCGACTGAAGGTGGTAAGGGGGCCACTTGCCGTACCTCCAGAGTCCCCACTCTTGCCTGAACATCAGAGACTGTTGTTGAAAGTGAGGACACCAAGGAGTTTAGCTAAGTAACTGCTGAAGCAATTGACTGCAGAGATGCCTGAGTGTCTGGTGGAGCTGGCAAAGATGGGGTTTTGAGTTTGGGGATGGTCCAGGCTCTGAAGGATTGCGTGTCGTCGTTTGCTGAGCCCACCCCGGATGATGATGGGACGGGGGGGAGATCATCGCTGCCGGCCAGCGACATGGCATCCGCTAAAAATAAAGAGGGGAAATGCATATGTTTTAAGGAAAGTTTGGGGATGTAGGAGGGAAGAGATGCGTTTGAGTAGAGAGGTGGAAGGTAGTAGGGGAAACAGGAAAGGACAAGGAGCGATAGGCATAGTGACAGTTGGTTTGCGCTCGAGCGCTGTTGAGTGTGACTTTAGAAAACTCAAAAGAATGCATGACAACCGAGGTGAGCCAGGAAGTGACTGGCTAGGTAACCGCTAGCTCGGGTGTCCGTCTGTGCTCGGCACAGACTAGAGAACCAGAGCCCCCAGGGTGGACTGGGAAGGGTAGCTGAAGTCTGGTATTCTAAGTAGGAATGTTGCAATCTGTAGTTTATTGACGTGTGTTCAGTCTGCTAATGCTTGCACTGCCAGCAAGTATGGAGATTAGACGACCTTGTCTGCGTGGTGAAGGCTTGTGCTTCAAAAACAGAGTGAGATGCATAGAAGTATGTGACAGTTGCTAACGCCTCGGGAACAAAGCAAATTATGTATGTGAAGTAAACATTTTTGTGAAAGTGTGTACAAGAGAAAGGAAAGATGAGGGTGGGTGGGCTTATTTTTTATATATTTTTTTATTTTTTTAACTATGCACCTGCCTTGAAGCCCTAGTGATGAAGTCTCTGTTGGGGTCGAGAACTGGGTCGACCAAGAACCTGTAGTAGGGTGACATGGAAATAGTTTGTGAAAGGTGGATTGCAAGAGCTGTTTTGGAGCCGTAGCTGACCTCCTGGTGAAGAAATGCAAGCCCTCGACAAGTGTTTTTTTTTTTTACCTGGGAGAAAGATAGTCCGAGCCTGTTGTAGGATGGACCAGTTGGCAACCTTACTGACCTAAAAGGGGGAAAAAGGATAGAGAATACGTGTGAGTAGCCGTGTTGCTACTGGAGACGTTGGCCAGTTTGAGCCAAATGCAGAAAGACTTGCAGCGATTGCAAGAACGCAGCCTTGTTGAAAGGTGAAAGAAAAGGTTATAGAGAAAATGTGATTCTGTAGGATTGACCGCGCACAACTGAGCGAATTGGTGGAGGGAATTGTGTATGATCATGTATGGATAGACTTGAGAAAATGAAACGAAGGTACTGCTGAATTCGTACTTTACGATGTGACTAGTACGAACCAGGCTAGGTGCGAGCCCCAGTGGAATAGTCTGTGAAAGATTTGACTCGTTTGAGTCGGTGATGCGACAGGATTCGGCTCGGTTGTTAAAGTTTTCGTTTAGTGAGGACTCGAATCATAGCGCCGATGCTGCGACTAGACTTGAATCCTCCGTAGATGCGAGGTGACTGAGGGGCTTGTATGTTGGATCTGAACCGTATCGCCGATGATATGGCTGGGTTCGAATTGACTGAATGGTGATGGTGGTTGAAGGGGCTTGTGATTGCCCAGGATCCGAACCGTAGAAGCGAGGTTTGCGACTAGAAATGCGAATTGGCTGTTTGGTGGGTGTATGCTATCCATTAAGAGGTGTAGGGGGTCAGTTTAGGTGAGGTGAATGTTTCGTAAGAGGTGTAGGGGTTGCAACTGGCTTGAGTGACTCGCGTCAGGTAGAAAGAATGACATACATGAAAGATGACATAGAAAGGGCTTCGGAGCCGTAAGTGCGACATTTAGCGAAATAAGCATAATAACAAAGCGATTCGATATTTTGAGTAGAACGGTAACAACAAAGTCCTACCTGCGGTGGTGTTGCATAACGGTCGACGAAAGCTTGCGAACGGGAACGGAATAACACGGGATCGTGTAATACGAACTCACGAAATACGTAGTGAGTTGTGAAAGTCGGCCTGGTGACGTAATACCGCGCACTGGAACCGACACCGACCATTGTGGTCTGGTTAAATACCATCCGGGCTCCTCCCATAATTACAGGCCATCACACTGGCCTTCTTATATATATTGATGATGTACAACAACATGGCTATAATTAAATGTATAAATAAATAAAAACATCTTTCATGAATAGTATACTCATATAAGGAGAGAGAGGGAGGGAGAGGGAAAAGGAGATAAAGGGGGAGGGGGGAAGGGCAGTGGGGGGAAGAGGAGGTGCCACAAATGGGAAAGGGAGGGGGAGATGGAAAGGAAAAGGAAACAGACAAATGTTGAGGGAATATGGAGGAATACATTTGAGATGAATGATAAATACTGTATGTAGATATACATCAATTATATATGAAAATAGCACATAGAAAAGGATGTATTCAATTATATATAAAGGAATCTAATGTATCAAATGATATACATAAAAATATACATAAAAACACCTGTATGAACACCTTTAAAATTACTGTATGTGTTTACTTACTATCTCAGAACCACCACCGCAAGATAGAGTAAGGAACTATACGATGTCCAGGATATGTGTGACCATAAGGGTCTGCTGTAAGGAATTATGAGCGGAATTATGAGAAACAGGAAACTGACTAGGGATGAGCCCGGTGTTCGATTCAAACCCATGTTCGAATCGAACATCGGACGTTCGTCCGTTCGACGAAACCAGAACTCCGTTAGCCGTTCGCATCAAATTCATGTGATACGAATGCCCCACAATGCACTGCGCTAGTCGCAGTGCATTGCTGGCTAATGATTGGCCAAGCATGCACTGTGACCCCACATTCTTGGTAGACATGTGCACACTGAAATATTTCGTTTTGGAATTTCGTTTTCGTCCGAAAAATAAATTTATTATGTTACTCCCAAAATTCGTTTTTATTTATTTCGTTTTTCGTTAAAAATTGCATTCGTCCGAAAATCCAAATGAATTAAGGTCGAATCTGTCATTGAAGGCTTATGGTGTCTGTCGAAAGTTCAAAGAAGATTCGACGGAGCAGCTAAACGTCGAATCTTTCCTTTCTGCGTCGAATCTTTCCTTTCTATGTCGAATGTTTTCTCTCTATGTGGAATAATCTTGGACTAATAGAGTTAAGGTTAGGCACATTCGACCACAGGTTCAATGGACACAGATTTGTTATTGTCAGCATCGAATCTCCTATCTATATCGAACTGTTGTCACAACGAAAATAAAGCATTTGTTTATGTCGGATCTTTCGTTTTTCGGACTCTGCACTTTCGTTATCGTTTGTTAAAACGATAACGAAAATACCTGAAATTCGGACGAAAATGCATTCGTTTTCGTCCGAATGCATTTTCGTCCGAATTTCAGGTATTTTCGTGATGCGCTCCTCCCTGCCGGACCCTCCTGATTTTCTGTCTCCTCATCCCCCCCCCCCCCCCAGTCTCCTGCATACTTGCTCTGTGTGTCCCGCTGAATCCCCCCTCCTCTATCTTCAGTGCCATATGATGAGAGAACCCAGAGGAGGAGCACAGCTATTCTGCTCACAGGACATGCAGGGAGAGAGGTGAGCTGAGGGAGGAACATCAGTTTGGGGTGGTAGGCTGAGCACAATACCTGGCAAAGTTTAATGCCCCCCAAGCTAGCATACATCTCCTAAGCAGGAACACATCACTATCTCCCCAAGCATTCTGTCCAGATAATGTGCAGTTAATTTATGACCTTTCCGTTTAACCCTGTGTTATCCAAACTCTGTTCAATGAAAAGTGTAAACTCACCACATAAATACTCTATATACAAAATAAAATTCCCCAATAAAGATCATAACATGATGTTCACATTTGCATGGAAGCACAATTGAATCAATGCTGATTATTCAGAGAATTACCGTATTTATGTTTATTGAGGATTGTTTTTTTTTTTTATGTACTAACAGTTAAGCTTCATACACACAATATGGAAATTGGATGAAAAATACCACTTTTGAAGCGTTTGTGCATATGAGCGTATCATTTTTTATTTTTTTTTGGTGGGGGGTGGATCTTGGGTGGGAGTTCCCACACTTTTTTTCCCAGGACTTGACCCCTGGTCCTTCCTACATATAGTAGACCACATGGACAGGTTAAACAGTAAACCACATAATCACTAGAGCAATTGTGGAATTCTTTTATCGCATATGTCTTACCTTTAGCTGTGAAACACTTTTGACCGTGCACCATAAACTGACAGATCAGAGTTTTTTGTGACACTGAAACATGCCTACCAGAGGAATTAAGGGAATGTAGTTACTGTGGATGGGTTGGAATTGTTTTATCTTGATTGGTGCAATTGTTTTTGGCCTTACGGTATGATACTTTTGGTTTCTGTGTAACAACATTCTTTAGAAAAGGGTCCTCAAGTAATATGGACCAATGTTTGGACAAGATGCTCTCCATATTTTTATATTGAGCGTGAAACTGGGTAGTAAAAAACATAGGTTGAGGTTGATTATTGATGGCTTTTTCCAGGCAAGAAGGAATGTTATACAGTTCAAAGGTATTGGACACTAATTCCGCGTACACACGAGCAAACTTTTCAACGGACTATGTCCGACGGTCTTTCCGACGGACTTTCGACGGAGTTTCGACTGACTTTTCGAATGAACGGACTTGGCCACACACAATCACACTAAATTCTGATGGATTCGAACGTGATGACGTACAACTAGAATAAGGAAGTTCGTAGCCAATAGCTGCCCTAGCATTGTTGTTTGTCCGTCGGACTAGCACATAGACGAGCGTTTTTTTCGATAGGAACTGGGTCCAGCGGATTTCCGACGGGAAAATTTAAGACATGTTCTATTTCTAAAGTCTGTCAAAATCTGACAGCAAAAGTCCGATGAAGCCCACACACGATCAAATTGTCCGACGGATTCGTTTCGTTGGACCTTTGCTGTCGAAAAGTCTCACAGAATCTGCAGGTTTTCAGGTCTCATAACAGACAAAGGGGAGACATTTGACAGGTAAGGATACATGCAGGAGGCATGTATATCCTTATAGTAGTTGACAGTAGTTTAGAAAGGATTAGGTCAGTGATGGCAAACCTTGGCATCCCAGATGTTTTGGAATTACATATCCCATGATGCTCATGAACTCTGCAGTGTAGTTGAGCATCATGGGAAATGTAGTTTCAAAACATCTGGGGTGCCAAGGTTTGCCATAACTGGATTAAGTTTACATCCACTTTAAGGATGAGCCGCTGTCATACTGTGGCAGGTTGGCTCTCCTGGGCAAATCGCCATAGGACTACATCAGCCGCTTTAAGAGCGATAGGGGGCGCAAGCCCGCGACATGATGCCAGAGCCGATGCACGTGGCCAATCAATATATGCTTAGTGAGATTTTTTTTTACTAAAAATATGTAGAAGTATACATATTGGCCTAAACTGATGAAGACATTTTTTTTTTTCTTATTTTGGGATATTTATTATAGCAAAAAGTAAAAAATGTTGTGTTATTTAAAAATTGAGGCTCTTTTTTTGTTTATAGCGCAAAAAATTTAAACTGCCGAGGTGATCAAATACCGCCAAAAGAAAGGACATCAATCTTGTTTGGGTATAACGCCGTACGACTGTGGAATTGTCAGTTAAAGCGACGCAGTGCCGTATCGCAAAAATGGTCTGGTCATTAAGGGGGAAAATTTTTCCGGTCCTTATGTGGTTAAAGCAATTTGTCAAGTAAAAAAAAAATTTTTCTTTTTTTTTTTTATTAAATGTTCCTCTGTTTAACCCCTTATTAACCCTTAACTGACTCAAATCAGCCTTAATTAACTCTTTCCTGACAGGCTCCATGGCAGCATACGTGTGGGTTGACCCCGCCTCCATAACTACCCAATAGGACCCCTCTCCCATAAATCTTTGCTCCTGGCTGCTATCCGTGTTCCTTTTTTGTCCTCCTCCGTAGGACCATGTGGTTCTCCTACCTGAAGATGACTTCACAGCGATCGATCGGCCGAATGACAAGTTGTGTTTCCTCCGATAGGCCCTGACTGTTAAGCAGGGTATGGAGAGTAATTGCAGAGTAGCGCTGAAGAAATAATGGTCTTACCTTAAGTGCGCCCGGCCTGTTTACCTGTGGCTACAGGTGGCCCTTATCTGCTGGAGGTCCGGTGTGTGCGTGGATTCGTTCGGCCATATGATCGTTGGTGGAGTGGTGAGCATGTATATTGCCATGGCAGCAGTGTATTTATGTGTACTGCCTTGTTTTTCCTTTTCCTGTATCTTTGTGCTGCATTTGCTGTTTGCTGAACGCTTCTGCGTTCCAGCAAACTTCTCCCTTCAATTTCCGGGTCCGCGGGCGTTCTGCGCATGCGCGGACCCGACGTGAAAGCGAGGCTTGGTTCTCGCGCATGCGCGTTGAGGACCCCGGCGTCGGATGACGCCGATGACGTCACGGGCGGCAAATTTAAAAACCCTGCAGAGCTGACAGAGCCCCGGGAATGATTGCGGACACCACAGCGACTTCCCGGGGCTATTTCTCTGGCGTTTGAAGGTAGGAACAATCCCTCATGATAGGGATATGTGGGGTTTTGTCTATCTGAGGTCTGAATGTATTTTTTTCTTATTGCTACAATATAGGTATCTGTTATTGTGTACTATGGATGCTTCACTGCCCCCTAGTGGCCAGCCCGCTCATGTTAGGTAGGTTCTAAAATACATCCTTTTGTATTTTAATTTTTTTGAAGAGAGTAAGCATAGGCAGCAAGTTTGACCTGTCCCTTCTGTCTGTTTTCTGTGTTTTCAGCCCTTCTAAATCTGATCCACAACCTAGTGCCTATAGACGCAGTGGATCGTCAAAATCGCACCACCACAAATCCTCCTCAAAATCCAGCCACCATAGGTCCGCCAGGTCGGAACAGCGTGACAGGGATTATTCCCGCCCCCCTGTGGCTCACTCCAGCAAGAGGCCAGAGAAAGCATGTTGGGGGTGCAGAATGCCTGTGCCAGCAGACAAATCCCTATGTGACCATTGTTTCACTAAGGCAGCGGATGAAAGAGACGGCGCTGACCAGCGCCTAGAATCAATGGTGAGGCGAGTGGTAAAGGAATCCCTGCAGGAAAGGGAAGCTCAACAGCTTTGTGAATCCCCGGCAGACCCATTAGATCCTACAGTGGGAGAGGGGTTACTTCAAGAGACATGGGAATCATCCCAGCCTAGCCGCCACTCGGCTCCTGTCTCAGACAGTGAATCGGATCCGGAAGATCCAGGTTTGGGGTTTGATTATGGTCTAGTTCCCTCCCTGGTTAAGGCGGTGAGAGAGGCTCTGAAGTGGGAAGATCCTATCACTTCCCCCCCGAAGCAAAGGAAATTCTTTAAGCAGCTCAATAAGGAGCGTCAATTTTTTCCGTTTCTATCCGAATTGGGTGATATTATTTCAGAGGAATGGAGCAAGATGGACAAAAAGAGTTCCATGCAGTCTAAAATCCTTAAGCTGTACCCTTTTAAGGAAGAGGATGTGAAACACCTGGAGTCAGCTCCACTGGTAGATGCAGCACTTATGCGTTTGGTGAGATATGTGACTCTTCCCTTAGAAGATACTGTGTCATTCAAGGATCCTTTAGAGAGACGGATCGATTCAGATCTTAAAAGAATCTATTTGACCTCCGGGATGGCGTGCAAACCAGTGCTTGCGATCGCAGCAGTGTCAAAGGCCATAGAATTCTGGGCTGACAGCATTGAAGAATACCTGAGAGGCATTTCAATAGACACAGCTAAAGACTCACCTATTCAAGAGATTAGGATGGCTTCAGCCTTTCTGGGGGAGGCTTCCATTGATGTCATTCGCCTGATGTCTCGGGATATGTTGGCAGCCGTGTCGGCACGCCGTGCGTTGTGGCTCCGTCCTTGGCTCGCAGACCCTGCTTCTAAGCAGGCTTGGTGCCGCATCCCCTTTGAAGGGTCCTCATTATTCGGCAATAAGCTCGATTCTGCCATATCCCGGGCCACAGGTGGGAAATCTGGGTTTCTCCCTCAGGATAGGCGTCCTCAAAATCAAAGACGCCCTTTTCCAAGAAGACAGAATGCGGATCGTGCCAGGGACGCACGCAGCTACAAACCCGGCCGAGAATTCTCCAGGACATGGAGGTCCAGGCAGTCTTCTTTTAAGAAGGCCTCTAAAGGTGGTTCCTCTGGGAACCAGGATTCTGGGAAGTCCTTTTGAAATTGGGCCCGCTCAAACATGTCGGGTGGGGGCCCGTCTTCTCCACTTCAAACATGTTTGGGCGGCCTCAATTCGGGACTATTGTATTGGACCGTAAAGACAGTGTCGTCCGGTCACAAGTGGGTCTTCTGCAACACTCCAAAACTCAGATTTATCCCTACTACTCTTCCAAGCTCAGAAGAGAAAAGACAGGTCCTATTGACCTACGTAAGCTGTTTATTGGAACAAGGCGCAGTCGTACCCGTCCCAGAGGAAGAGAGGGGCGAAGGCATGTATTCACCCCTGTTTTTGGTGCAGAAGAAGAACGGCACATGGAGGCCAGTAATAGACCTGACCCATCTCAACTCATTCATCCGCAAGGAGAAATTCAAGATGGAGTCCCTACTTACCATACAACAGTCAGTACACTTGGGAGACTGGTTAATATCAATCGACCTGAAAGACGCATATTTTCACGTGCCTGTGACAAAGGACTTCCACAAATTCCTCCGCTTCGCGGTAGGCAACCAACACCTACAGTTCACATGTCTACCCTTCGGGTTAACCACGTCACCCCGGGTCTTTTCCAAGGTGCTGTTGGCGGTAGTGGCTTTTCTCAGGGTCAAGGGTGTGCGTCTCCACCATTACTTGGACGACTTGCTTTTACTGTCTCAGAGCAAGGATCAGCTATTAGATCACAAAAAGGTTGTCATCTCTACCCTGCAAGAGTTCGGGTGGCTCCTGAATTTAGAGAAAAGTCAGCTAGAGCCGTCTCAGTCCCTCGTGTTTCTGGGCGCTCTATTCAACACCGTGGAGGGTACCATCTCCCTCCCAGAGGAGAAAATCATGGTAATCCGAGACAGGATTCAGGCAGCCCGTGGATCAACTCACCTTTCTGCTCTCCAGTGCCTGAAAATAATTGGCACGATGACAGCAACCATCCCCATGGTGAAGTGGGCCCAGTGGCATACCCGTCCCTTTCAGAAGGGATTTCTGCATCAGTGGAACTCTGTCGACCAGAATCAGCGCATCTTTCTTACCCCATCTATGAGGACATCTCTCCTCTGGTGGCTTCAGGGGAAGAATCTGCGCAACCATCATTCGATTGTCCCCATCTCATGGATCACGGTGACCTCAGATGCCAGCAACCAGGGTTGGGGCGCTCATTGCCTTTCGGAGGTGGCTCAGGGCAGGTGGACATGCCAGTCTCAAGGAGTCGTTTCCAACATTCTGGAACTGAGGGCAGCCTTTCAGGCACTGCTATCCTTTCGCCATCTAGTGTTGAACTCTTCCGTCATGCTAAGGTTGGACAACACAACGGCAGTGGCATACATAAGGAAACAAGGCGGGACTCACAGCTGGTCCCTGTTACAAGAAGTGGAGCCTTTAATGAGTTGGGCTCAAAAGAACTTAGCCAACATCTCGGCGGTATACATTCCGGGGGTCCAGAATGTGCAAGCAGACTTCTTGTCTCGGGTCGAGTTGGACAACAACGAGTGGTCCCTCCACAGAGAAGTTTTCGAGTGGCTCCTAACACTGGGTGTATCTCCGGAAGTCGACATGTTCGCTTCCCCTTGCAATTTCAAGATACCGAAGTACTTTGCGAGGTTCAGGGACCCTCAGGCGTTCGGGATAGATGCTCTCACGACCAGTTGGGATTTCCAGAGGGCCTATGCCTTCCCTCCAGTCCCGGTAATCCTACAGTTTCTGCGGAGGCTCAAAACAGAAAAAGTGGAGATTATGGCGGTCATTCCATTCTGGCCCAACAGGCCGTGGTTTCCTCTGCTGCTGCTCCTCAGCTATCGAGACCCAATTCCCCTACCTCTCAGGCCGGATCTATTGTCTCAAGGCAAGATGTTACACCCGTTTCCATCTTGTCTGCACCTCAAGGTGTGGTTCTTGAGAGGGGAAGGCTAGAAGCGCTTGGTTGCCCGAAAGAAGCGATTCCGACACTTCTTAATGCCAGACGAAGAAGCACTAATAGGGTGTATGAGCGCATTTGGTCCAGGTTTGTTATACACATGTCATCAAGAGAAAACTCGTGTAACTCTCCAGAGGTTCATGATATTCTGAGCTTTCTTCAGTCCGGACTGGATTTATCCCTGGCGGTTGGCTCGTTAAGAGTGCAAGTGTCAGCCATCTCAGCCTTCACGGGAGTCTCATGGGCGAATCACGCCTTAGTTCGTCAGTTCTTTAAGGGTGCCATCAGGCTCAGACCACAAAGAAGACCCAGGTTTCCCAAATGGGACCTTCCATTAGTTCTGGATTTTCTGTCAAATCTTGGGAAGTATTCGTCTCAACCTTTGTCTGTTAAGGATCTTACTCTGAAGACTATCTTCCTAGTGGCGATAACGTCGGCGAAAAGGGTATCAGAGATCAGGAATCTGGGTTCAGAGGAACCTTTTCTGACCTTTTTTGAAGACAGAGTGGTGCTGATTCCAATGTTAGGGTCAAACCCAAAAGTGACCACAGTCTTCCATGAGAATCAGGAGATTGTACTCCCTACCTTCAAGACATCAGATGACCAAGAGATCCATCCTCTTGATGTAGGCCACACCTTAAAACAATACCTGGAGGCAACAGCTCCATTCAGGCAAACGGAATCCCTCTTCGTCCTTCTTCATGGCAAGAATAAAGGGATGCGAGCGTCAATTAGGTCAATTTCCACGTGGATTGTGCAGACGATTCAAAGGGCATACAGAGCTAAGGGCTTGGCTCCTCCTGAGGCAGTGACGGCTCATTCAACACGGAGCATCTCGACTTCGTGGGCGGCTTCTCGGCATGTGGCGCCTGATATTATTTGTAGAGCGGCCTCTTGGTCCACAATTAATACTTTTCTTTCTCACTATTGCGTTGAACCAGCTGCGCTGTCTTCTATTAATTTTGGTTTACAAGTGTTGTCGTTGGACAATGTTAAATAAATTTTGGTTTCTTTGCTCAACATTTTGCCCACCCGGGTGTGTTTTGGCGAGTTATTTCCCACACGTATGCTGCCATGGAGCCTGTCAGGAAAACGGAAAATTTATATCAAATACTTACCGTAATTTTCCTTTCCTGATAGGCTCCATGGCAGCAGGAGTTCCCTCCCAAATGTCTGGAGTAGGCTAGTTACGGAACACGGATAGCAGCCAGGAGCAAAGATTTATGGGAGAGGGGTCCTATTGGGTAGTTATGGAGGCGGGGTCAACCCACACGTATGCTGCCATGGAGCCTATCAGGAAAGGAAAATTACGGTAAGTATTTGATATAAATTTTCCGTTTTATTCTCCTTCTCCATTTAATTATTATTTGTCTGCAGATTTTTTTTGTTCACTTTTATTTTATAAAACTAATAATAATTACCGTATTTATTGGCGTATAACACGCACCGGTGTATAACACGCACCCCAAGTTTAAGAGGGCATTTTAAAGGAAAAAAGTTTTAGGAGGGAAGTTTAGGGAAAAAAAAAAAAAAAACTTACATTTAAGCGTCATTTGCAGCTTGCCTAGCGTCATTTGCAGCTTGCCCAGCGCCATTTGCAGCCTTGCCCAGTGTCATTTGCAGCTTGCCCAGTGTCATTTGCTGCTTGCCCAGTGTGATTTGCAGCTTGTCAGCGTCATTTGCAGCTTGCCCACGTTTAAATTTGCCGCCTAGAAAGCCCGCGCCGCCGGAAAAGACCAAGCTATCGCCGCTGGAAAAGACAGAGCCGACTGTTCGGCTCCACTCGCAGTCCCGCCTCCCTGCTGTTACAGGAGCGAGAGCAGGGAGGCGAGACTGCGAGCTGAGCCGAGCAGTCAGATCGGTCTTTTTCGTCGGCGCTCGGTTTTTTTCGGCGACGGTCGCTATTTTTCGGCGCCGTTTGATTTTTTTTGGCACATGTTTTGGGGGATTGGCGTATAACACGCACCCACGACTTTCAACACGCGTGTGTGTTATACGCCGATAGATACGGTACCACCTCACCACCTCAATACAGAGCCCTTTGACCCCCTTCCTTTTTAGTTTTCAGTGCTGTCACACTTTGAATGCTAATTGCGCGGTCATGCAACACTGTACCCAAATTCATTTTTAATAATTTCCTTCACAAAAAATAGAGCTTTTTTTGGTCGTATATAATCACTGCTAGGTTTTTTATTTTTTACAAAAAAAAAAGACAAAAATGTTTGTAAAAAAAAAATAAAAGTTTTAGTTTCTGTGAGTAAGTTTTGTAAATAAGTGCCACTGATAAGCTGCACTAATAAGGTGGCACTTATGGGCACTGATGAGGCAGTACTTATGGGCACTGAATAGGTGGCACTGAAGAGGCACTATTATGCCGCACAGATGAGCACTAATTGTGCTGTCTGCACTGGTGGGCGGCACTGATGGGCAGCACTGATGAACAGGCACTGATGGGCACTAAAAGTCAGCACTGACTGACACCAGTAATGGGCATTGATTCGTGTCACTGATGGGCGCTGATTTGTGTCACTGATGGGCACTGATTGCGGTACTGCTGGGGCTTTGCTGTAATCAGGGAGAATGTGCCCTGTTCTCCCCTGTGAGAGAAGAGGCGAGGAGAGACGATTTACAGGACTTCCGCATTTACATGTGACCAGCTGTGATTGGACACAGCCAATCACATGGTTAAAGAGCCGCATTCGCCAGCGAGAGTGGTCGTTCTGGTGCGCCGTCATATGACGTCCACCCAGAACGAGAACCGCACCTCCCCGCCGTCATTTGAGGTGGGCGGGCGGCAAGTGTTTAACCACTTAAGGACCGCCTCCTGTACATTTACGCCGACACAATGGCACGGACAGGCACATCAACGTACCTGTACGTGCCTGCCTTTCAGCGGGTGGGGGTCCGATCGGAATCTCCCCCCCGCTGGCGGAGGCAGTCCGTTTCGCTTCAGGAGCGATCCGTGATGAGGGGGCGGCCATTGATTTCTGGCCACCCCCTCGCGATCGCTCCTGGCGAATGAGAAGCTTCCCCTGCCTGCGAACTGTAAACACAGGCAGGAGGAAGTGATGTCACTCTCCTCGTGTTGGTCTTTTCGACCGGAACGGCGAGGATAGAAGACATCCAAGTAAGTGCACCAACACTACACTGACACCAGGTATACATAGGCACACTTTACACCCCCCAGTCACCCCCCGATCACCCCCTGCACCCCCAGTCACAGTGTCACTGATTGCAGTGGTTATTTATTTACTGATCACTGCATTTAGTGTCATTTGTGACTGTAAAAAGTGTCAGGGCAGTTAGCTTTAGGCCCCTTTAGGTCCAGGGTAGCCCCCTACCCCCCCTCCCCCTAATAAAGGTTTAACCCCTTGATTGCCTCCAGGTAACCATTTCTCCCCCTTTTGCCAGTGTCACTAAGCAATCGTTTTTCTGATTGCTGCATTAGTGTCGCTGGTGCCGCTAGGTAGCCAGTTATTTTTTTTGTTTTTTTTAGGTTCACCGCCAGGTTTTTATAGCGTCAGGTACCCCCATATACAACCTAATAAAGGTTTTAACCCCCTGATTGCCCCTAGAGTTAACTCTTTCACCAGCGATCACTGTATAAGTGTCACTGGTGACGCTGGTTAGACAGCTAGTTATTTCGTTATTTAGGTACCCCGTCAGGTTTTTATATAGCGTCAGGTACCACCATATATTACCTAATAAAGGTTTTAACCCCCTGATTGCCCCTAGTTAACCCTTTCACCAGTGATCACCGTATAACTGTTACGGGTGAGGCTGGTTAGTTAGTTTGCTTTTTATAGAGTCAGGGCACGCGCCATTTATTACCCAATAATGGTTTAACCCCCTGATCGCCCGGCAGGTGATATCAATTAGGTTTTAGGGTCAGATAGGGTCTGCGTCACCCCAGGCAGCGTCAGGTTAGAGCCAGTACCGCTAACACCCACGCGCAAAACATACACCTCCCTTAGTGGTATAGTATCTGAACAGATCATTATCTGATCTGACCAGATCTATAGTAGCGTCCCCAGCAGTTTAGGGTTCCAAAAAAACGCATTGTTAGTGGGATCAGCCCAGATACCTGCTAGCACCTGCGTTTGGCCCCTCCGCCCAGCCCAGCCCTCCCAAGTGCAGTATTGATCGATCACTGTCACTTACAAAACACAACACACATAACTGCAGCGTTCGTAGAGTCAGGCCTGATCCCTGCGATCGCTTACAGTTTTTTTTTATGTAGCGTTTTATACAGTTGCTGACAGCCTAGGTGCTTTTTTACCTGTGACTCTCACTAGTTGTACTAGTAAATTTAGAGCCCAAAATGGCAAATCGAAGGTACACTAGTGAAGAGGCCTACACGTTTCTGAGCATGACAGATAGTGAAGAGGAGGTCACTCATCTGTCAGATTCAGGCTCAGAATACGATCCTGTAGACAACAGCGGCTCCATGACATATAGCTCTGAAGACGAAGGTGAGGTCCCTGCTAAGGTCAGGCGTACGCGATCCCGATCTTCTGCTGTTGTTGAGGTGCAAGAACTGCAGGTCCCTCGTATGGAGCAGAGAAGTACTAGCGCCGCTATTCCTTCTGGTAAACTGGCAAGCACCAGCGGCCTAGTACACCCTGAACGTACATCCAGCACTGCAGTAACACTTGGTGATGAGGCGAGTCCCATAAGTGCAGTTCAAGCTGGCGAGGTGGCAAGCACCAAGAAGAAGACAAAGGCAGGCCCGTTGTGCCCATAGTGTCCTTCCTGCAGAATTCGCCAATCCTGATTGGGTGCCTACCACTTCTGCAGAACCTGTACTTTCCCTATTCACTGGCCAACCCGGTATTCAGGTGGAAACAGCTGATTTTAAGCCACTTGATTTTTATTCGCTGTTTTTCACGGAAGATCGCTATAGATCTATTGTGGACCAAAGTAATTTATATGCTGGTCAACACATCGCCACTAATCCCCAGTTGCCTTCTTTTGCCAGAGATTGTAAACCCATTACGGTTTCCGAATTTAAGACCTTTCTGGACCTTTCCCTCAACATGGGCATACATAAATTCACGATGTTGCGGACGTATTGAGACCCTGAATACAATCGGCTCTACAAAATTCGGCCCCTCATAAACCACTTCAACCAACATTTTGCAGCCTTGTTTACTCCTGTTTACAGCCTTGTCTGTGTTGATGAGTCCCTGATTATATTTTCTGGCCGCTTGTCTTTCAAACAGTACCTTCCCAGCAAGCGTGCCAGATACAGGGTCAAGCTCTATAAGTTCTGTGACAGGGCAACAGGCTATGTATGGAGCTTTATGGTTTATAAAGGGAAAAGATAGTTACGTAGAGCCGGAGAACTGCCCAGATTACATAGGGATTGCTGGCAAGATAGTGTGGAACTTGGTGTCACCCTTATTTGGAAAGGGGTACCACTTGTACGTGGACAATTATTACACGAGCGTGCCACTGTTTAGTCATTTGTTTGATCGGCAGATTGGAGCATGTGGCACCGTGCGACCTAATCGCCGGGGCTTTCCCCATCGGCTTGTAGATTCCCGTCTTAGGCTGGGGGAGAGAGCCTGCTTGCAGTGTAATAACTTGCTCGCCATGAAGTGAAGGGATAATAAGAATGTTTTCGTTCTTACCTCCCTTCATGCAAACACGACAGTCCAAATTACTACGGTGACTGGTGTTGTGGAGAAACCCCTCTGTGTCCACGAATATAACCAAAATATGGGAGGGGTGGACCACCACGACCAGTTGTTGGCGCCGTATCTAGTGGCTCGTAAACGCCAGATGCTGCTACAAAAAAGTGTCTGTTTACTTTTTTCAATTGGCTTTGGTCGTGTGCAATACAGAGCTTCAGGTGGGACTTTATCCTTCCTTACATTCCAGGAAGAGATTGTCACAGACCTCCTGTATCCAGGCGCTACTGCACCTCACCATTCCCAACCAAATGCTACATGAGAGGCATTTTTCTTATGCCCTCCTGAGTACCCCTACCCAACGAGCCCCCCAAAGAAGATGTTGTGTCTGTACCAAGCGCGGATTTAGGCATGACACCCATTATTATTGTCCACGCTGTCCTGACAATCCTGGTCTTTGCATTGGTGAATGATTTGAACGCTACCACGCACTAGTGAAGTTTTAGCGTAGGGTACAGCATTTCACAGACTAGAACACACTTACACAGGGTCTCCCAAGATGCCATCGCATTTTGAGAGACCCGAACCATTACAATTGTTACAATTACAGTTACAAAAAAAAAGTGTGAGTTTTTTACTGTATTCTATTCTGCAATGTTTTATTATGTTTTATCATGCTTGCTTTTCAGGTATGTAATTTTTTTATACTTTACTGTTTACTGTGTTTTATTGTTAACCATTTTTTGTCTTCAGGTGCGCCATTCAGCTGCAGCGCAGATTTATTTATCTTGACAGCAACAGCGTTTGCTCCCACTATACATAAAGCCGTGACTCCAGTGCTGTAGGAGGTGATTTCACCACAGTTAAAAAAAAGAGCATATATGCCGAAGCATGGGGGCAGCAGGGGTGGAGGAGCGATTTTCTCCTAATGCCGCGTACAAAAGGTCGAAATTCCGACGGAGGCTTGCCTGTGGAAAAGTCTGACCGTGTGTACGCTGCATAACTTTTTTGCGGGAGGATGCCCCCATGCTTCGGCATATATAAATGGTGCATGTATGCCAATCATTAGAAGTGGGTGGATGAAAGGAGGTATTCTAATGGTGGGCATACCCACCGATCAATCTCTTTTTTTCGTTCAGCCAACAGGCTGCATGAAAAAAGAGATTATTATTATATGTCCAACAAGGACCAGCAACGTACTGGTATGTTGCTGGACTTTGAATGGTTATACCAGAATGATGCCTGCAGGTTTAGGTATCATCTTGGTATAATTCTTTTCAGCCAGTGATCGGCTTTCATGTAAAATCAATCCTAGCGGCTAATTAGCCTCTAGACTGCTTTTACAAGCAGTGGGAGGGAATGTCCCCCCTCCCGGATATAAACAACGCCATTGGGAAATTGGAAAGCATTTTATCACACCGATCTTGGTGTGGTCAGATGCTTTGAGGGGAAAGGAAAGATCTAGGGTCTAATAGACCCCAATTTTTTCAAAAAAAAAGAGTACCTGTCACTACCTATTGCTATCATGGGGGTAATTTACATTCCCTGAGATAACAATAATGCCATCTTGGCATTTTATGGCCTTCAAAACTGTGATAGGTAGTGAGGAGTGAAATCAAAAATGTGTGCCCTTAGAAATTTTGAAGGCAGTGCTTTGTTTTCGGGTCCCTTACATGGCTAGGCTCCCAAAAAGTCCCACACATGTGGTATCCCCGTACTCAGGAGAAGCAGCAGAATGTATTTTGGAGTGTAATTTCACATATGCCCATGGCATGTGTGAGCAATATATCATTTAGTGACAACTTTGTGCAAAAAAAAAAAGTTTGTAATATTCCCGCAACTTGTGGCAAAATATAAAATATTCCATGGACTCAACATGCCTCTCAGCAAATACATGTCTACTTTCCAAAATTGGGTCATTTGGGGGGGGGGGGGGGGTTGTGCTATTTTGGCATTTTATGGATTTCGAAACTGTGATAGGTAGTGAGGAGTAAAATCAAAAATTTGCACCCTTAGAAATCCTGAAGGCAGTGATTGGTTTTCGGGGTGGCGTACGCAGCTAGGCTCCCAAAAAGTCCCACACATGTGGTATCCCCGTACTCAGGAGAAACAGCAAAATGTTTTTTGGGGTGCAATTCCACATATAACCATGGCATGTGTGAGCAATATATCATTTAGTGACAACTTTTTTTTTTGTCATTATTCAATCACTTGGGACAAAAAAAATAAAAATTCAATGGGCTCAACATGCCTCTTAACAATTTTCTTGGGGTATCTACTTTCCAAAATGGGGTCATTTGGGGGGGGGGGGGGGGTTGTACTGCCCTGCCATTTTTTTTTTTGTTTCATAAAGTTTTATTGAAAGAATATGAGAACATAATACAATGCCACGTCGGTAGGAAAACGTAAACACATTACATATAAAAAATAGGTTTCAGTACTGTTTAAAGCATATTATCAATATGATTTTATCACTTGTCTGAGCAGTTGGTTATAAGCATATATTATTCAATACAAAGACAATCCTTATGTATTCTTATAAATTTTTCGGTATGGATGTAACACATTAACGGTGGAGGGGGGGGGGGGGGGGGTCATAAAGAGCAAAAAAAAAAAAGGGGGGGGGATAAAGGGGTATACATTAAGGTGAGACATAATTATTGCATTATTTTCTCGGATACTTCTGAGAGATTACTTTCTAGTATATGGGTACTATACTTAGTTGAAAGTAGCTTTATTAGACATGTGCACAACAGAAAAATTTGTTTATTTTCATTTTGTCTTTTTCGTTTCCGTTGATTCATAACGATTCGTAAATTCGTAAGTCGTCGGTGTTCGTATTCGTAACGATTCGTAAATTCGTAAGTCGTCAGTGTTCGTATTCGTAACAATTCGTATTTTCGTAAGAGTTATTTTTTCGTTGATTCGTTTTTCCGTTCGTTTAATTTTTGTTTATTCGTTTATTCGAAATTCGGACGCATCCGTATTTATTCGTACTTTCGTAACATTCGTAGATTCGTAATCGGAGCATAATTCATAATTTTATGTAATGTGTATGCTATTATTACATTTTAAGAAACACGGAAAATTACGAATCGAAAAAAAAAAAAAGTTACTAATGTACAAATTTTTTTGTTCAATCCATTCGAGGCACGTTAAGCAGAGCCATTGTAAGGGACACGGAAAATTACCAATTCAACAAAAAAAAAAAAAAGTTACGAATGTACGAATTTTTTCGTTCATTTTGATTTTCGTTGTTCCTGTTTTCGTTTTTCGTATTTTCTTCTTTCGTAGATTCGTTGTTTCTAATTTGTTTTTTTCGGATTTTCGTTGCTTTCGGATTCGTTTGATTCGAACGATTCGTTAAAATTTTTAGCGAATCGTTTGTTCATTCGTACGATAACGAATATAACGGAAAAAAAACAAAAACGAAAAAAAACTGAAGGAATTGCACATGTCTAAGCTTTATATTCCTGATTTCTTTTTAATTCTATCCAGTTATACCATACAGATGTAAAATTGGTTATTTTCTCATGGGAGATACTTATGAGTTCTTCTATTTTTTCTATGTTGTTTATTCTCCTAAACCATTCTTTTTTTGAAGGGACTGTACTCGTGCGCCAGTGACATGGAATACAGTGTCTTGCTGCGTTTACCATGATCATGGATAGAGATTTCAGATAACGCTTTTAGGGGATAGAGTTGTGGTGTAACAGGTATTGTGCAGGAGAAAAACTTAAGTCTTCTGAGGTGATTGATAGTATGTTTTCGTGGACTGTTTTCCAGAAGTCCTGAATTACGGAGCAGGACCACCAGATGTGTATCATCGAGCCTTCCCCATCTTTGCATCTCCAACATCTGTCGGAAATCTGGGGATAAAATTTATGTAGAAGAGTAGGGGTTCTGTACCACCTTGTGATTATTTTGAAGCCACACTCTTGGGTGGCTACATTTAGCGACCCTTTGTGTGTATATTGTTTCCCAGTCCTCTTCTGATATGTTTGTTTCAAGGTCTTTTTCCCATGCTTGACACGACACACTGGAGAACTCTGTATTGTCCCCAAACAGTGAGTAGTATAGGGTGGATATAATATGTCTTTGTGGGGTTTTTTTTGTACATAGGGTTTCCAGTGTTGTATGTGGTCTTGTCCAGTATTGGGCTGTCTCGCTTCTGGTCAGGAAATGTCTGATTTGTATGTAATTCCATTGTGGTAATATGTATGGGTTTATTTCCTTGTTTAATTAATTTCTGGTTAAAAGATTACCTCTTTTAAAGAAGTGTTTGACTTATATGTCATTGTGAGGCCAGGTGTTGATCAGGAAGTGATGTTCCTGACCCGGTGGGAAGTCAGGGTTGTCTCTGAGTGGTGTGAGAGCTAAGCCAAAGAGATGGGTTAGCCTGTTTAAAATGGAAAATTGTATCAAATACTTACTGTAATTTTCCTTTCCTGACGCCAAACCATGGCAGCATACTAGTGATAGAGCTCCGCCTCTTGACCACTCCCTCAGGACCAGTGAATAGCATAAATATAAGGCCTAGTTAGGCCCCACCCCATTCTCTGTAATTAGCTACATACCGAAACGTATAAGGGTGGGACCATATGCTGCCATGGTTTGGCGTCAGGAAAGGAAAATTACGGTAAGTATTTGATACAATTTTCCATTTTCCTGACGCCAACATGGCAGCATACTAGTGATAAATAACTAGCTGACAGGGTGGGATCTACTTGTCAAACCAATCTTCTAATTAGGATGAGACAGAGGACTGAATTGTCCTTCCTACAAAGTCCCCTGATGACAAGGCTCCCGGGTCTATTCCGTCAAGTTTGAGTAGGAATGTTGGAGCGACGGTGTACCCCTGTACAGATGGATACCATAAATTCTCTTGAATGTGTTGCCTATGAGGCTTTAACCGCTCTGGTAGAGTGCTCTGGCGCCGCTAAAGGAGGCTCGCGACCTCTATCCTATACACAACCAAGCCTGCTAGGATCCAGGCAGTAACCTCTTTCCCTTGATGATTCCCAACTGGAATGACAAAAGGTTTATTTAGATGACCTGAAAGGGACAATTGTGGAGATACTCCTTTAAAGTTCTGAAAACGAACAGTACGTGTGACTTTCCTGTGTGATGTTCTGGAAAGTTAGGCAATGTCCAGCTGTCTGTTAAATAGCAGTCTGTTACTATGTTTGATGCAGAATGATCTACAAGATCCAACTCTACTCTTTCTGGAAAGAAAGGTATATATTATATATAATTTTTTCTTTATTTTATTTATTTTTTTATTTTTTTACTTTGAAGCTCCAAGAGCTTGAATCTCTGATAACCTTCTGCTTAAAGTTCTTGCGATTGATACTGCTTTGTAAGTGATGGCTAAATGGATAAACTGATACGAGATCCAGCAACTGCAATAGATCTTTTCTTCCTTGGTGACCGACTCCTCACGACTGCCCTGAAAAGTTGTGCAAACTGAAGGATTCTTGGTCCTTTCAAATGTGTTATTGCCAATATAGCCCACACTCGTGAGCTATGTGAGGATAGGCTAAGGCCTGGAGGAAGAATACAACAGCTGACACTGGAAGGGCAGTAGGATCAATGTCTCGCCCTACCAAGAAAAATGCAAACTTGTTCCAGAATTAGACCTAGATGTTGTAAGTAGAATGTCTTCTCAAACACAAAAGTAGAGATCACTCTGGAGTGAAACTGGAGCAACCAGAGTTGCCCATCCTCACCCTTTAGTGCCTCTGCTTGCAGCCCCAGTCTGCGCATGTTATAGAGGGGAAATGTCTTCTGTATCATGAAATGAATGGCCAGGGAAAACCGAGGGCCTCCTGGTCAATATGGAGAATGTTGGGGAAAATATATAGGTTAGATTGCAGACCCAGGGAGAGACCAGAGCATCTGCCCCTTGCACCTTGGAGGAGGCCTGAGGAGGTCTCTCTGTGGTAGGCTCCACCTGTGGGCCAGCTGAGAGAAGACCTTGGATGTAGACCCAGGGGTGGTGCAAGGGTTTTTGACACCCTAGGCAAAACCTAATTTTTTTTTCACCACCATTGGCTCCACCCCCTTTACACTGTCCATGTGACAGAAGGCGGCGCTATACAGAAAGCATCGGCTCTGCTTCCTCTAGCGCTGGCTCCAGTGCTGCGCCTCTAATTACACTACCGGTCAGACTTAGTTAATTGCATTCTGCAGCCTGCAGAGCATGCAGACACGGAGGGAAAACCAGTGGCCGAGCGCCCCTAGGCAGCAGTGCGCCCTAGGCGGCTGCCTAGTTTGCCTAGTGGTAGCACCGGCCCTGTGTAGACCCACTCGTGCTCTGGGAAGCTTGTATTCATTCAAAAGAAAAATATGCTGGGAGGTAAACTGCTTCCTGAAATTTTGCTGGTGATCTTCTTCCCCAGATGTTATGGGTTTCACCTCTCCCAATAGCATATTCTTGCGAGTTTCATACTGGAGCTGAATATAGGCGACTGCTGCCCTGTTGCTAAACTGCAGGGAGATTGGTCCTCCTTGACTCTGTGTAGTGAGGCCAAAGTGCTTAAAAGGGCTGTTTGAACCCCCAGCGCATTCAAGATTATCCTCCTTGGCTAGGAAGCTCTGATTGTCTTGACCGAAAGTCCCTCGCAATGCATCTACCCGGCTGTCTTGCAGACATGATTTGTAGCAATTCTACCCGGCTGTCTTGCAGACATGATTTGTAGCAATTCTCCAGTCTCAAAAAGGTCCTAACGGAGCAGATTGATATTCACATAACAACACGAGGGCCACGGAGCCTTGCGGGACGTCACACGTGCAGGTTTCCTTACCCTCTTCTCCCACTGCCAAGGCGGTGGTGTCCGGAGAGGGGGGAATATGACCTGGGGGAGGGAACACAGGGTGCACATGTGTCACCTACAGGGTAGTGCTGAAGGTTAACGTAGAGGAATTATAATATAGAGTCTTGTGGCAGCCTGGAAGAGGGCCTTTATTGATTTTGATATAGGTTTTCTAGTCATTGGTGACATAAACGGGTAGCCAAAGCGTCGAGAATTGCAATATATGGGTGACTATCAGAAAGCAAAATTTCAAGAGAAATATTATTATAAATCCACGGCAACAAAAAGGGAAAACACAGAATGCCACATATGGTGCATGAGGGAAGAAATGTGGATGTGTGAAGTGCGTGTGTTGGGGGGGGGGGGGGAGGGGGTTGTTTTTAAAGGGGAGAAGGTTTCTCCAGTGAGGGAAGGAGGGGAAAGAAGGAAAGAAGAGGGAAGGAAGGAGAGGGAAGGTTAGGGGGTAGAAAAGGGAAAGGGAAGATGGGGGGGGAGGGGACAGGGAGAAGGGGAAGGGGAAAGGGGAGGATGAAAGACGGCAGAGGGTGGGGAAGGGGAAGGGGAGGGAGAAGTGGGAACAGGGGGAAAAAAGAGGAGAAATAGCGAAAAGAAAAGCAACAAATGGAGTGAAGGGGAAGAGGGGAGGTGGGAAAACAGGGGGGGAAAAAAGGGGAAAAGGGAAGGGATAGGGAAGAGAAAGGGAGAGTAAAGGGGAAGAGGTGATGAAAGTGGGTAGTGGAAGTAGAAAATTGGTGTGAAGGTGAAAAAATGATGGTGATGTGAAGTGAGAAGGGTGTGAGTATGGAAAACTGGAAATAAAAAACTGTGTGTGTGTCTGTGTGTATGTGTGAAAGTGAATATCAAGAAGCTCGGGTCATACCTGCAGACGTAGGGCACCAGGGTATTGCCGCAGTTTGCAGGTGCCAGGATAGTGCCAAACAAGACAAAAGATGTCCTGCACAAGAACCTCTGGGTCCAGATCGCTAGCGTGGTGCTTGGTTGGGATGAGGGTCTGTGTGAATACAGGACGCCCAATCTAAAAGCACAATTCAGCATGTTCATGAATGTGAACATTTAGTTGTTAGCTAAAGTGGCGGTATTGTCCAATAGGGACATTGCAAATTGAGGGTATACTATAGGTAGTAAATACGGCATTGGGTTTTTATCCAGTCTTACCGTGTCTCAGTCCTGATGAACAAAAGTCCTGTGCGGATGGTGACAGTGCTGTTTACTAGCTGATGCTGCTTATATGTAGCTGGGTGATCAGCGGTGATACCCGGAAATGGATCACCGGAAATGGCCGACAGAGGAGTAGACCTATTGGTCAGCACTTGTGCGCCTGTGTATAGTTCCCATATAGGTCAAAAAGGCCGCCAAGGTTGGCGGGCCACGTGTGGCGTCCCCGGCGTTCCTGGAAGCCGTGTGAGGGCTCGTGCCTACGTCTCCCCTGCCGCAAAAGACGTGACGTACGCCCGTCATGCGCACCAGCGGCGTCCCGCGCGTGCGCATTGAGGGGCGGCGTCCAGGGGTGTCCAGGGACGCCGCCGACGAGGATTCTCACCAGTGACCGATCACATGGGACCAGCCCGGGTGTGTCGATCATGGGAAAGGGAGGAGCCTATTCAGATGGAATTGTGTGGCTCCTTACCCTCGTCGGGAAGGCCTAATGGCATCGGTAGGGGGCATGGGCGAAAAAGCATGTGGACAGACCCCAGGAGTGGATAGGTATCTTCCTTGGTTGCAATTATTGAACCTGCAGTAAAAAAGAAATGACAAGTTATGTTGGGCGGGAGGTGAGGTAAATAAATATATAAATAAAATAAAAATAATTGTGAAAAAAGTATAATAAAATAAAATAAAATAAATTAAAACTGAAAGTAATAAATTAAATAAATGAATAAATAAATGAAATAAAAGAGATAATAATAATAAAATAATATAAAATAAAAATAAAATAAAAGTAAAATAATGAAAAGGTGAAAAAAGAAGAGTGACAAAATGTGAACTAACCTCCCGACTCAACATGACTGCAGGAAAATAAATGTTGGAATCAAGGTGAAAAACATTGGCTCAAATTCAAACATGAATAGCATAAATGGCAACAAAAACTGACTGATTCTAGTATGGAAATATGAAATCCAAAAATTATTATTTTATGGAAATATCATATGAATAGAAGAAATACATACTATGGTTTGTACAAAAATTATACATATGAAACATTGGTTGTATATACCACATACGTATGTAGAGACTCTGGTTAAGGACTGGCATTTGGCTATCTATCGCTTGGTTTCATTTACCCATGTGTTGACTGGAGGGAGGCATAATGATATGTAACCAAATTGTTGTTGTATTATATTGTGTTGCATATCGGAGGCAAGCAGAGGACATACATAGATAATTTGCCAACAGATTAGCCCGGAGGTCGTTAGACTGTTGCCAAGATACGAAATGCAGAAAGGGAAAGGGGGAAGGCGAAGCAGGAGCTGCAAGGACGGTGTTCAGAAAATGCCGTCAAGTGTGGTTAGCAGGAGATGTTTCTATTGGGTTTTGCCAGAGACAAAACCCTTTAAGAAAGGGGCAAAAGAGATAGACTCATTCAGGCCCGGGGCTGTTGTGGCATTGAGTCTGTGTATCCATCTTTGCTCATGCTGAAGTAGTACTTTATTCCAGTCGCCGCCTCGGTCGGGTATGTGGATCCGATCGAGAGCGGCGAAGGTAACTGTGGGCATTATGTAATTATGTGTCATCACTACATGCCGTCCCAAGGGCAGGTAGTGGTTGCCTATCTGCATACTATATATGTGCTTGGACAGACGTCTATGGAGTTCCTGCTTCGTCTTACCTATGTAGAATGCGCCACATTCACATAGCATAATGTACACAATTCCTCTTGTTTGACAATTAGCTGAGACTCATACTGAGTAAACGAGACATCCTCAAGGTCTTTCCATCACCGCTGAGCGCTACTCATACTGAGTAACACTTATTACTGTTTCCTCCCTCGCACTAAGAATTCTAGATGAAATTTGTGCAGGTGCCCATGCACCCCAGGAATCATCTATATGCATGATGACATTGTGCCCAGATGACTGAGGCAGTGAGAAGCCATCAAACAAGCGGAAGTATTCATCCTCAAAAATCTATTCCCGACTATCACCACTTCCTCTAATTGAAATAAAACAGAGGAACTAGCAGAGCAGCTAGTACACCAACCATTGGGATGGAGAAAGTTGGCTTTGCTTTCCCTCTAAGGTGTGAGGATAGGATAGGCATCCTGACGATCCAGCAACAGCCTCCAGCCATGTGGTTATACTGTTTAATGGACTCCGTCTTAAAGAACTCAAAGAGGGCCCCACAGGGTTCAATCTCTTCCGATCTGCAACTGGACACTAACCAACATCTCCTGCGAACCCCAAACAGGGTGGGTAGAAAACGTGCAAACCCTCTTGAGTCTGAGGTGTCTGTAAGCAATGTAGCAGTCCACCCGCTGTTGTGGTGGACTTGGCAGCTTCGTGGAAGAGAGGAGCAGTAAGGAATCTCCTGAAGTGACCATGAGTGTCTGATACCTTCATCCAACATGCCGTCCAGAATCCAATGAAGCGTGCCTTCTAGGTCTTACCTTAAGAGTCTGGACATGCATCTGTGTGACTGGCTCACTTATCCCCCCAGAAGTCTGTACCAAGACACAAGCCAGACCCTCGGCATCCACTGTCACAAAAATCTAATTTTTGGCAAGACACTTCCAATAGGAAAACATATCTAAAGGGATGCAGACCCTGACACTCTCCTCAGAGTCCTGCAGGTGCAGCAGCTGGTTGATAATTATTAAACCATTCCCATTAGACTCACCCAGCACATGGGCTGGTTATTGCTGGTCTGCCGGCATCTGCAGATGCTACAGTATGTAGGAGCAGGTTGACCATTAGCTTGTTCAGAGTATACAGTTTCGAGATCCTGTTTATACGGGCATTTTTCTCAAACCCCCTTCATTCTTCCCCACTTTTGTTTCTAGGGAGCAATACGCAGCCCAGGGTCTCAACCATATGGCCTCCCTAGCTGCCAAAGTGCCAGGGTGCTCTTTCAGTGGCAATGCACGCAACTAGGAGGGACTTCCTGGTCAGCCTCCATATTTTGAATAGCAGACTGCTGCATCTGTAATAAATGTAACAATGACCCAGGCCCCCTTCAGTCCAATGAGAACCTCCAGAGCCATGAGTTGTCAACATCCCTTCACATAGGGTGGGTTGTAAGGCATAGTAGGTGCAGAGCATGTCTTTGGATTGTGTTGAGAAACCCACACAGGGAGAAGAAATAAACATCAAAACAAGTATTAGCATGTTGGGGAATTGAACCAGCAACCCCAGTGCTACTAGACAGAATTGTCACCCACCTAGCCAGCAGGCAGCCTCTGCAAAGTAGATTAATGGGCACCAGACACCTGTGCCACCTGTCCAGGATTCACCCGGACAGTTCGGATTTTGAATCATGCGTCAGGGTTTCAGTCCACCTGAGACCCGGACATATTACCCAGACCTGGCTGTGGCTCCCCAAGTAACCGAGATAGTCATATACAAAACTGTTGCTGTTGTAGGTGGCTGTTTGGCCTCACTGAAAGGTGATGATGTCAGCAAAGGCAATTTGGCCACACCCACTAGAGCGCTCTGTGCATTACATTACTACTCTCCTAGGGGCACCCAAATGTGTCTGTGCAACGCCAACCTGGCAGACTCCCAGACTACTACAGGACAACCACGCAGGGAAAAGCATCCAGCAAGATGCCACATCTGCACGTGAACAAGTACGCTGTCTCCTATGGCAACAGTCTCCAACAGTTTCCAATACAACAGTTGCTCCGGGTAATTAAGGCAAGTCCAAAACAGAATCTTGTGCCATTCTTATCAATAATAAAGACATTTGGCATTACCTGTTAGCTGCATACTTCTCCAGGCAGTGTCTACTCACCAGCCTTCCAGGCATAGATACTGCGCCACAGGCCCTGCAGGAATCTTGCTGGGGCGCTGGCTCTGGGGAAGAGGAGCAAAGACGTCTTCCTTGGAGCTCTTCTCCTGAGTGGGAGCGCCATCCGGGCTATGCTCCTCTGAAGAACGTCCGCCTTGCCTTGGCCCGGCCATCTTGAGAGCGTGGGCGTGCGGGGCTGAAGCAAATCAAAGCCAATCCGCATGAGAGGGCACTCTTTTTCTTGAAAACTTACCAATATGGTGGTCCCGACCCTAGTTGTTGAGGGTCTTGATATGAGCGGTAACTGACTCTTTATCTGTGGAGAAATTAGACGGCCAGCTGAGGTGAGGATAGCTGAAAAGTGTAGATATAGGAGAAAGGATTCCACTTTCCTTTTTTTTTATCTACATATGTACACAAATACAAACATACCCCCACACACACATACATACCTACACACATATACTGCAGAGGGTCAGTCTGGGACGGGTTAGGAAAGGGTTAATTAAAGAGAGTAGGAACCTTCAGCCCTGCTTACTGTCAGCTGAGCTGAAGATGTGAGAGGAGTTGTGTGTTTGGAGAGAGAGAGACACAGAAGCATTCAGTGTAAGGATACATTTGCTGGGGTAAGTAAAACCATATATAAAAACTGTATCTCAGACTAGAGCCCTGTACTTTGTCTATATATCAGCCTGTTGGTTAAAGAGACTGAACCTTTCCTATCTCTGCACCTGTGTGACAAGACAAGCCTGTCTTTTTCTTCTGTTTGTTTTGCTGAATAAAGCCATTTTTATTTTACTGAACCGGCCTTTCACCCCTCTGATCCCCTACAATACATACATGTATTTACATACACCCCCACACATATGCATACCCACACATCTACATACAATTTTTTTTTTTAAACGTGTATATACATATACACACACCCATATCACATATACATACATACATACATACCTAAACACACATGCAACACCTGCAGAGGACAGCAGGGAATGGGAAAGGTAATGAAGGACACAAGGGAGACACAAGGGGCTAAGAGAGAGATAAAGCATTCCACAAGTGCTGCAGTTATCAATTTTAAAAGCAGATTTCGTTCCTAAAGAGGAAACACTGCAGGGGCCCCAATAAGACCCACAGAAGGGGTTCCCAGGCTGTTTAGCGCATGTTAGCAGCCTGAGCGCTGGGACTTCGCACTGGGAGAGGCTTGAACCCAGCCGGATGCTGCACGGAGGCAGAGGGGGGGACATAGTACTGCTTACTCTTCACTGATGCGTTGAGGTATGAGGAAAAAAAGAAGAATGGGGTGGGGCCTAACTAGGCCTTATATTTATGCTATTCACTGGTCCTGAGGGAGTGGTCAAGAGGCGGAGCTCTATCACTAGTATGCTGCCATGTTGGCGTCAGGAAAGGTGTTTTGAAAGATTTCTAAGGTGGGACCTATGAGTGAATGTGATTTGATAGTTTAAGAGTGGTGCTTTGGGTTTATCCATGGTAGCGCTTTTATCTGTTCAGAGAATTGAATTTGTTCTAGAGAGACCCAATCTTTAACTGTCTGGTGAATGTTCCAGTCTACTATTCTAGCTAGGAGAGCTGCTTGATGGTATTTTTTTTAAGTCTGGTAAAGCTATCCCCCCTTTATTTTTGGGTAAGTTCAATTTAGTAAATTTAACTCTGGGTGGTTTACCCCTCCAGATAAACCTCAAACATGCTTTGCGGAAGGAGGCAAAGAACGATGATGGCAGTCGAATGGGGATAGTTTGCATAAGGTATAAAAATCTGGGTAGTATTGTCATCTTAATTAGGGATGACCTTCCGAACCAGGAAACGTTGAGAGCATTCCATCTTTTTAGATCATCACGGGTTTCCTTGAAAATAGGTAAAAAGTTGATTTGAAAAAGCTCATTTAAATTTGTAGGGATCTCTATTCTAAGATCTATTATTTTTTGTTTGGCCCATGTGAAGGGGAAGTTTTTCTTGCATAATTCTACTGAACTAGTGGGTATGATTTTTTGTCCTTTTTTTCCCACAAATAGAGCTTTCTTTTGGTGGTATTTGATCACCTCTGGGTTTTTTATTTTTTGCGCTATAAATGAAAAAAAGACCAAAAATTTTGAAAAAAAAATGCATTTTTCTTTGTTTCTGTGATAAAATTTAGCAAATTATTAATTTTTCTTCATAAATTTTGGCCACAATTTATACTGCCACATATCTTTGGTAAAAATAACCCAAATTAGTGGATATTATTTGGTCTTTGTGAAAGTTACAGACTCTACAAACTGTGGTGCAAATCATACAAAATTGATCACATCTGATGTACTGGTGACCTATCTCATTTCTTGTGACCCGAACAAGCCAGGAAAGTACAAATACCCCCCAAATGACCCCTTTTTTGAAAGTAGACATTCCAAGGTATTTAGTAAGAGGCATGGTGAGCTTTTTGATGTTGTCATTTTTTCCCACAATTCTTTGCAAAATGAATTATTTTTTTATTTTTGATTTTTTTCCACAAAATTGTCATTGTAATAGGTTATTTCTCTCACATGGAATGTGTATACCACAAATGACACCCCAAAATAAATTCCGCTACTCCCCCTGAGTATTATGATACCACATATGTGGGACTTTTACACAGCCTGGCCACTTAGAGAGGCCCAAAATGCAGGGAGCGCCATCACGTGTTCTAGGAGCATAAATTACACATCTAACTTGTTGAATACCCATTACACTTTTGAAGGCAATGGAGCACTAGGACAATGACACGTGACACTGACGTGGCACTGATGACAGGTGGCACTGATACGTGGCACTGATGACACGTGACACTGATGTGGCACTGGTGACAGATGGCACTAGTATGGAGCACTGATGACACGTGACACTGATGACAGACGGCACTAATACGGGGCACTGATGACACGTGACACTGACAGATGGCACTAATATGTGGCACTGGTGACAGATGGCACTAATACGTGGCACTGATGAGAGATGGCACTAATATGTGGCACTGATGACACGTGAGAGGTGGCACTGATGACACGTGACACCGATGACAGATGGCACTGATACGTGGCATTGATGACACGTGACATGATGACAGATGGCACTGATACTTGGCATTTATGACACGTGACACTGACAGGTGGCACTGATGACAGATGGCACTGATACGTGGCACTGATGACAGATGGCACTATGTGGCACTGATGACACGTGACACTGATATGGCACTGATGACAGATGGCACTAACGTGGCACTGATGACAGATGGCACTAACGTGGCACTGATGACAGATGGCACTTATACGTGGCACTGGGGACAGATGGCACTGGGGACACAGATGGGGACAGATGCATGGGGACACAGATGGATGGGGACACAGATGGGGACAGATGGATGGGGACAGATGGATGGGGTCACACGGATGGGGGTCACACGGATGGGGACATGGATGGGGTCACGTGGATGGGGACACGTGGATGGGGACACGTGGATGGGGACACATGGATGGGGACACGTGGATGGGGTCACATGTGGGGACATGGATGGGGACACAGATCGCACATTTAGTTTACGGCTGCTGCAGCCATTGATCTCTCTCTCCTCACACGCTGTCTGTGTGAGGAGAGAGAGCGGCGCTGACAGATGATCTCATATGTTTCCATATGAGATCATCTGTCATTGGACACGCTGATCTCGCTGTAAACGGCCGCTGTGATTGGCCGTTTACAGCGATCTGTGACCGGCCGTGTCCGACGGACACGGCCAGCACAGAACTTCCCCGATGCGCGCTCTCAGGAGTGCGCATTAGGGAAGTAAACAGGAGGACGTCCAGGGACGTCCTCCCAGCAGAGAGCGTCCGCGCTGCAGCCGTCTTTCGGCTATAGCGCGGGCGCGAAGAGGTTAATGCTTTTATTGTGTTGTCTCGTTCCTCCCTACCTGGGATAAATCCCACTTGACCTAAGAAAATAAGGGAAGTTAGTAATGGTAAAAGTCTGTTAGCTAATATTTTAGCATATATCTTTACGTCCACATTAATTAAAGATATTGGTCTGTAATTTGCAACCTGGGATGTGTCCTTGCCTTCTTTGGGTATAACTGTTATGTGTGCTTCTAGCAATTGTTTTGGGGGATTTTGTTCAGAATGTAGTGACTGATAGGTTTGCAAAAATCTTGGCTTTAGGATATCAGTGAATGACTTATAGTATTGTAATGGTAGTCCGTCGGGGCCTGGGGCTTTACCTAGTTTCATATGTTTTAGTGCTTTGTCAAATTCTGGACCGGAGATAGGGGCTTCAAGCTTTAAGGCTGTATTCTCTGTTATATGGAGTGGGCTATATTTCTCAAGAAATTTTTGAATGAGATTTTCCCTCTTGACTGAATTAAGGGGGCATTTGGAATTGGACGGGATATTGTACAAGGTTTGATAATATAGTTCAAACTGTTTGGCAATCTCCTCATTCGAAGAATGAGATGTCCCTTGGTTATCTCTGATTTGATGTATTGTTGAGGCAGCTTTTTTACTCTGAACTGCTCTCGCTAGAAGTCTCCCGCTTTTGTTACCTTGTTCATAATAAATCCTATGTCTTAAGATATACTGTCTCTTGGTTTTCATGTTTAGCTCTTCTGATAGCTGTGTCCTTGCTCAAGTCAATTCTTCAAATGTTGAGATCGCCAAGGTTCTCTTATGTGTTGTCTCTAGTTTGTGGATTTGGTCCAGTAAAGATCTTATTTTGGATTGATGTTCTTTTTTGATTTTGGCAAATTTTTTAATAAACTCTTCTCTAATAACGCACTTGTGTAAGGAAAGTGGTCTCGTCATTTTCATTTTGTGCAAAGTATTCTTTTAAAATGTTTTTGAAGTGTATTGCATCAATGGGGTCTTTCAAAACTGTGGTATTAAGTCTCCAAGTCTTAGTAGAGGTGTTTTTTTCTGGGAAAGTCTGTGTCATGGTGATCGGGTGATGGTTCGGAGATAGTCATGGTTTCAATAGTTGTGTTTACCAGAAGTTTAAGGTCGGGTTGTGATAAAAAAAAGAAATCAATTCTAGAGTACTTTTGATGTACCGATGAGAAATATGTGTAGTCTTTAGTTTGCGGGTTAAGGGTTCTCCAGGTTTCATGCAGCATAAGTTCCTGTAATTGAATTTTTATTTGTTTCAGTGCTCTGTAGGGAAGGCTCGATGTACCACTCGATGTATCAATGAGGGGATTCAAAGGTGTATTGAAGTCCCCTCCTAGAATTAAAATACCCGAGGAAAAAGTTGTTAGGAGTTCTTTGATTTTACGGAAAAAAGCTACCTGCTTAGAGTTGGGGGCATAGATATTTGCTATCGTGATAGGATGAGGGCCAATTTTTCCTTTCAGGAATAGGTATCTACCCCTAGATCTATCATGTTGTCATAAATCTGAAAAGGTGTCTGTTTTGAGAGCAATATTGAGACACCTTTAGTTTTCCCTTCTGGATTGGTGGCGTGAAACACTGTTGGAAATCTTTTATCTTGTAGTTTTGGAGTTTTATCTGATTTAAAGTGTGTTTCCTGTATGCATACAATATTTGCTTTTTGTTTATGGAATTCGTTGAGAAATTGTGCTATTTTTTTGGGGGTGTTGAGCCCTTTAGCATTTACTGAAATCTATTTTATAGAGGTTTGAAAGGTTTGCTGTTTGTAGGAAGACATCTTAAATTTAGTCTGCCAAGTCTTTGAACTGTCTCCAAGATGTTGAATCTAGGCTTTGGTATTTTGAAAAATAGTGCAAATGTAGTACCGGAAAATAGGCCTAGTTTCCAAGCTAAAAGTGTATAAAAAAATAAAATAAAACAAACAGGGGGGGGGGGTGACTGGGGATGAAGGGATGAGGGTGAGGTAAGGGAATGGTCCGGAGATAGGATAGACCAGCTGGTCTAACCCTATTTTAAAGGTCCGGAATGGTCAAAGAGCAAGTAAGTTGCTCTTTGTGTGGAAACGGGGTCTAAGTAGGACCAGACAGAGTCTCAATGTATTTAGTAAACTACTGTTAGTTATGTTCTAGTAGGCACTTCGGAGCAGCTAGCTTAATGTTTTGTTCTAATGGTTCGGGCTAGGAGGTGTACTGTACTATCTGTGAAGCAGGGTCATAAGAAAATAAATGGAGGAGTCAGTATCATATAATTCTTTTGGGTTAGGGAGTGCTGCAATTGTATGTGCACCTGTTGTAATGTAATTAAGTTAGGTTGTGCTAAAGTATACCAAGATTTCAATGAGATGATTAGTTAGACAAGTTTGGGTTTAATAAAACACCTTACGCAATCAATTTAGTGTTTTGGCCACAAGATGGGGCTGTTGCATTGGATAGTTCACTTTTCTTACCAGTTAATAGATTGTGAAATAGATCTTATGGAACTATTAGAAATTAAGTAGATCTTAACTGAGTCATACTATAACTGTCTGAACTGTTATTCATTACTAACAAAAATACAATTTAGTAAATTTTACCCATCAAAACTTTTTCAGAGGTAGCTGGAATAATGGTAAGGCAACATGGTGGTCAGCTTATGTTATATTATCTCTTATATCATAGCCCTGCTTCCCCCTTTTTCCCTCTCCTTTCTGTCCTTCATCTTGGTGCAGATAAAAGACACCATTATTGAAAGTATCATCTAGTTGTGATATCTCCCTTATGAATAGGAATTGGAGGAGGGGGTAGGTGATTTGAATTTTGATGTCTTAGTTTTTAGTCTTATATTATGTTTGCGTTGATCCACCATATAGCCTTATCACCATATTTAGTTGATAAAGACATTGAATTAGAGGTAAACATTTATCAAAGATCATTAAATATCCTTTTTATCTTCTCTTTGTTCTTTGTTACTCATCAATTATCATAACTGTTACCTACAGAACAAACGTCAATTATCTATGCCTAGTTAGAGTTAGAATGTAAAGGTCTGAAAGGAAAAACAAACAGAAAAAAAAATGGAAAATAGTTGTTTAGCTCCGGGTTCTAATTATCTTCCCGTGAGGCGTGAGTCTTTTTCCTTTTTTTTGTTGTGTATCGGAAAGTCTGATACGTCTAACAAAGCATTAGACATGTGCACAACAAAAAAATTTGTTTATTTTCGGGTTTTTTTTGTGTTGTTTTTTTTGTTTCCGTCGATTCGTAACGATTCGTACATTCGTAAGTCGTCGTTGTTCGGATTCGTAACGATTCGTACATTCGTAAGTCGTCGGTGTTCGTATTCGTAACGTTTCGTACATTCGTAAGAGTTATTTTTTCGTTGATTCGTTTTTTCGTTTAATTTTTGGACGCATTCGTATTTATTCGTACATTCGTAACATTCGTAGATTCGTAATCGGAGCATAATTCATAATTTGATGTAATGTGTATGCTATTATTACATTTTAATAATTTACGAATCGAAAAAAAAAGTTACGAATCAAAAAAAAAGTTACAAATCGAAAAAAAAGTTACGAATGTACGAATTTTTTTGTTCAATAGAGACACGGAAAATTACAAATCGAAATAAAAAGTTACGAATTGAAAAAAAAGTTACGAATCAAAAAAAAAAGTTACGAATGTACGAATCTTTTGGTTCAATAGAGACACGGAAAATTACAAATCGAAAAAAAAAAAAAAAGTTACGAATTGAAAAAAAAGTTACGAATCGAAAAAAATAAGTTACGAATCGAAAAAAAAGTTATGATTCGTTAATCGGATTTGTACGATTCGAACGATTCGTTACGATTCGTTATTCGGATTTGTACGATTCGAATGATTCGTTCATTCGTACGAAAACGAACAAACGAAAATAACGAAAAAAAACGAAAAACGAAAAAAAATTGCACATGTCTACAAAGCATGAGGGTGAGTTGGGTTTGCAAACATCATTGATCCTGTATTATCTCACAGGGTGAGTCTGGTATTGAAAAACTTAAGATTGAGAGATAATTTCAAAATTACCTTTCCTAGGTGCTTGGAAAAACTTGTTGCAAGCATGTTACTCACGGAAAGTCTCGACTGGTTCAGGCATATCGATCTTACGCTCATGGTGTTGAGTTTGTTTTTGTTTCGGTTCACATTATCTGGGATTATTCAGGTGAACTCATTGAGGTTGGGTTTGCTGTGATCGGTGTATGCCATTTTCCTGTAAAAAAGGAGGGAAAAGAAGAAAAGAAGAACAAAAAACAAGATGTTATGGAAACCGGCATGCCAGACAGCTTACTGGTGTGCGCCGGTCCGCGCTGACGCGCGCTGGTGTGCGCGCTCCTGTGCGCGTGCACGCGTCCGGGGGCGCGCGCGGTGGATTGCATGCACCTGTGCGCGCTGTTGGCGCCAACCAGCCTATTTAATCAGGCAGCACCTGTTGGCATGCCCTGTTGGCATGCTGCCTGATCTTCAGCTTTCCAGAGACCTTGCTCTTGTGTTTGTATCCTGTTTATATCTTGTCTGATCTTGTGACCCAGCTTACCCTTTGGATTTCCTGGACCTCTGCCTGCCTAAAGACCTCTGCCTGCCTGACGATTCTTTTGCCTGCTCCTCTGTACCTCGCCATCTGAACACTGCCGAACCCCGCTTGTATCCAGATTACCCCACTTCATGCTGAGTGACCTGTGCCTGTTTTCAGTACCGCACCTTCTTTCCAGTGAGCCTTTACTATCTGCATCCGGGACTCTTTAACTATCTCTCCTGCTGAGTGTGTCTACATATCTGGACCTCACCGCACCATCTGTGAGCCCTGCATCTCTACACCCCATCTTGCCACCAGTGGACTTTCACCACCAACTTCCGGAAACCCTGCACCAGGCTCTCTCGCCCAAGCTGTGAAAGGCCTACAGGAAGGCTATTCTCGGTTGGAAGAACAGGTCCAAGCCACGTCCGCATCTTCTATCCCTCAGGGTGCATCTTCTGTTGGATACCCCCAGGCACCCTCCGTGGTCATGCTACCTCCAGAACCCAAGGTACCCATACCGGAAACATTCTCTGGGGAGCGAAGTAAGTACCGTGCTTTTCGCAATGCCTGTGAGCTCTACTTCGTTCTGCAACCACGCACCTTTTCCTTGGAAGCTACAAAAGTGGGGTTCATTATCTCCCTTCTGACCGGTGAACCTCAAACCTGGGCCCACCGCCTGTTGGAGCAGAAGTCCGTGTCCTTGGATTCCCTTGACCATTTTTTCACAGCAATGGCTCAACTGTATGAGGACCCTAAACCCGCTGCCACGGCCAAAACCGCACTACAATCTTTGCAGCAAGGTCGCAGAACGGCCGAGGATTATGCCGTTGAATTCAAACGCTGGAGCTCTGATACAGAGTGGAATGATGCGGCTCTGCAACACCAATTTCGCAGAGGACTGTCGGACTCTCTAAAGGATGAGTTGGCTCGTGTGGGGATCCCTCAGTCCTTAGATGAACTTATTAATCTGTCGGTTCAAATTGACCGCCGCCTTAGGGAAAGACGGGCCGAAAGATCTTCCGGACCATCTTGCCCTTTCTGGATGCTTCCCAAAGTACCTGGTCCTTCCAACCTAATCCCTTCGGCTTCATCTACTCTGGTTCCAGGGGCTCCAGAACCGATGCAGATTGGACTGCTCCGGCCTTCCTTGACCCCAGAGGAGAAGATGCACAGACGGGCCCATAACCTATGTTTATACTGTGGGGAACCTGGACACTATGCAAGAACGTGCCCCAACAAGACACGTAAGTGTTTGTCTGCTTCTTCCTTGTGTGCACCTGTCTTGCTTCCAATCGGCACTCACCTGGCTCTCACCATTGTTTTGCAGCTCTCCGGACGGAGCATTCCAGTATCAGTCATCATTGACTCAGGGGCATGCAGCTCCTTCATTGACCAAGTTTTTGCAACCAACCATGGCATTCCTCTTCAACCCAAGGTCCGGGGCCTTGCAGTACACCTGACGGATGGTTCCACACTTAGTTTCGGTCCGGTCACCCATGAAACGGAACCCTGCCGGGACTTTTTAGATGTATTTAGCAAAAAGGGGGCAGAGACGCTTCCGCCACACAGGCCTTATGATTGTCCCATAGAACACCCGAAACAGAAGTGCCCTTCGGAAGAATTTTTCCACTAACTGAGCAGAAATTGGGCACTTGAAAAAAGACTACATAGACAAGAATCTGGCAAAAGGGTTCATTCGTCCTTCCACATCCCCGGCCGTTGCAGGTATCTTTTTCGTCGAGAAAAAGGACCACTCTTTACGCCCCTGCATCGATTACCGCGAATTAAACAAAATCACCATTAAAAACAGATATCCTCTTCCACTGGTGCCAGAACTCTTTCAAAGGCTGGGTACAGCCAAAATCTTCACAAAACTGGATCTTCGCGGGGCCTACAACCTAATCCGCATCCGAAAAGGGGACGAGTGGAAAACGGCCTTCCGTACTCGATTCGGGCACTACGAGTACCTCGTCATGCCATTTGGTTTGTGCAATGCCCCAGCAACTTTCCAGCACTTTGTTAACAATATCTTTCACGACTATTTGGATCTGTATGTCATTGTCTATTTGAACGACATTTTAATTTTCTCTTCCTCCCTGGCTGACCACCGCAGGCACGTCCAAAATGTTCTGACCCGTCTAAGACAACATGGACTTTATGCTAAACTTGAAAAATGTAATTTTGAGATCCGAAGTGTACAATTTTTGGGGTTAATCATATCAGCTGAAGGAGTCAGAATGGATCCCGAAAAAGTATCCGCCATCTTGGATTGGCCAGCACCCATAGACAGAAAGGGAGTGCAACGCTTCATTGGCTTTGCTAATTTCTATAGGAAATATATTAAAGGTTTCTCCTCTATCATCTCCCCCATCACTGAACTTACCAGACAAGGAATTCGATTTCACTGGACCCCTAAAGCAAAACTGGCCTTTGAGAAACTCAAGGAACTCTTCACTTCAGCCACTATTCTTAAACATCCGAACCCAGCCTTGCCCTTCGTTTTAGAAGTCGATGCCTCGGAGATTGCAGTGGGAGCCGTGCTATCTCAGCGACAGGGTGCCAAGGGTCTTCTCTATCCAGTGGGCTTCTTTTCCCGCAAACTGACCTCTTCGGAACGTAATTACGACGTGGGCGATAGGGAACTTCTCGCCATTCAAGGTAGCATTGGAAGAGTGGCGCTACCTATTGGAGGGTGCTGCACATCCTGTTCTGGTGTACACCGATCATAAAAACTTGGAGTACCTGAGAACAGCTAAAAGATTAAGACCCCGGCAAGCCAGATGGGCTCTATTCTTCTCACGTTTCCAACTCCATATAACCTATCGGCCTGGCTCCAAGAACATCAAACCAGATGCTCTTTCACGGATGTTTCTGGATACCGAGCACGACATTCTCCCCGATACCATTCTACCCGCCGGGAATTTCCTGCTCTTGCAAGAGGATCTCATGTCTCGGATCAAACAAGCCTCCATTGGGATGCCTCCCCTGGATGGATTTTCCAGTAAGGACGGATTGTTCTGGCATGAAGGCAAAATTGTGGTCCCGGAGAAATTGAGGTTACATATACTGGAATTGTGCCATGATCACAAACTGGCCGGACACTTTGGCACTTCAAAAACAATTAACCTACTATTACGTACCTTCTGGTGGCCCCATCTGACCAGGGATTGTAGGAAATATGTCGAATCATGCTGTGTCTGTGCCCGAAACAAGACTAGCCGAACAAGAGCCTGGGGTCTATTAAAGCCTTTACCAGTCCCAGAAAGACCATGGAGTATGGTTTCAATAGACTTTATTGTCGAACTTCCCCCATCAGAAGGATTTTCCTCTATCTTTGTCATAGTAGACAGACTGTCAAAGATGGCACATTTTCTGCCCATGAAGGGCACTCCTTCAGCTCTGGAAACAGCACAAACATTCATTAAAAAAGTAGTCAGGTTACATGGAGTTCCAACAAATATCGTTTCGGATTGTGGTGTCCAGTTCACCTTGAGATTCTGGAAGGCTCTCTGTGGATCTCTGGAAATCGAGTTAGCGTTCTCGTCTGCGTATCATCCACAGACAAATGGCCAGACTGAGAGAACCAATCAGACGTTGGAGCAATATTTGCACTGTTTTTCTACCTTTTCCCAAAACGATTGGGCCTCCTTGCTTCCCATTGCTGAATTCTCATATAATAACTCTCTGCACTCAGCTATTAACCAAACACCGTTCTTCGCCAATTATGGGTACCATCCATCCTTCCTACCTAGGTCAATTCCTGAATGCTCCGTACCCGCAGTCTCGGAGACACTGGACTTTTTCTCCACTAACAACAAGCTGCTGCAGGAGACCATGACTAAGGCTCAGGAAAATTACAAAAGAATCTTTGATGGAAAGAGGCGCGGAGAACTTATCCTGGAACCTGGTAATCAGGTCTGGTTGTCCACTACCAATTTGAAGATGGCCTGCCCTTCCAGGAAATTAGGTCCTAAATTTTTGGGTCCTTTTTTCCGTGAAGAGAAAAATTAACAATGTCGCCTACGAATTGGATTTACCTACTTCCCTGAGAATTCATCCAGTCTTCCACGTTACTCTTTTGAAGCCAGTGACTCCAAATCCCTTTGCTGGCCGCAGGGTCGGTCCCCCCAAACCTATCATTGTCAATGACGAAGAGGAATTCGAGGTCGAAGCAATCCTGGATTGCAGAAAACGGCGTAACCAAATCCAATTTCTTATCAAATGGAAGGGGTACGGGCCTGAAGATAATTCATGGGAACCTGAGGACAACCTGCATGCGGGTGAGTTGTTACGAACTTTCAAGAACTCACATGCCTCCAAGTTGGCTCAACTGGGCATCCGGAGGCTGCCCTTAAGGAGGGGGCACTGTTATGGAAACCGGCATGCCAGACAGCTTACTGGTGTGCGCCAGTGCGCGCCGGTGCGCACTGGTGTGCGCGCTCCTGTGCGCGTTCCCGCGGGCACGGGTTTGCGTGCACACGTCCGGGGGGACGCGCGCGGTGGATTGCGTGCACCTGTGCGCGCTGTTGGCGCCAACCAGCTTATTTAATCAGGCAGCACCTGTTGGCCAGTGCTGCCTGATCTTCAGCTTTCCAGAGACCTTGCTCTTGTGTTTGTATCCTGTTTATATCTTGTCTGATCTTGTGACCCGGCTTACCCTTTGAATTTCCTGGACCTCTGCCTGCCTGACGATTCTTTTGTACCTCACCGTCTGAACACTGCCGAACCCCGCTTGTATCCGGATTACCCCACTTCATGCTGAGTGACCTGTGCCTGTTTTCAGTACCGCACCTTCTTTCCAGTGAGCCTTTACTATCTGCATCCGGGACTCTTTAACTATCTCTCCTGCTGAGTGTGTCTACATATCTGGACCTCACCGCAGCCCTGCATCTCTACACCCCATCTTGCCACCAGTGGACTTTCACCACCAACTTCCGGAAACCCTGCACCAGGCTCTCTTACCCTTCCTAACTCGCAATTACCAGTTAAAGCAGTGCAGTGCGAAGTTGTAAAAAGACCTCTGGTTCTTAGGCTGACAATTGGTCCGGGGCTTAAGTGGTTGACACATATTTACACATTTCACATTGAAAAAAAGCGTAATTATTTTTTTTTTTAAATGTATTTAATTTGTAAATAACTTTTCAATGCTTTGTACCATGACAGCTGAAGTGTAAACAAAACCGTTGCCGTAGGTATCGGTAATTAGCATCGGAGAGTACTAAAAAAAAAAAAAAAAGTATGGGCACTCATATTCGTTGTAAAAAAATGGTATTCGTGCATCCCTAATTTCTAGGACTTTGAACTCCTTGTCTTCCATGGTGGCTGCTAGCTTATTGTCTTTAGTTACACTGAGCGCTTCGCCCCCATGTGAAGTCTATTGTATTAATGCTGGTAATAGTCTGATGGCTCATAATATTGCGTGTGTGTGTATTTTATTGACCAATAAAAATGACTACACTATTGGAGGCTTCCTCTCTCCACTATATGAGCTACAGCTCATATAGAGGTGATGCCAATTGTTTAAATGAAAAAAGGAGCCATGGATGATGGGTTGCTTCAGTGTAAACAAGTGCTATTGTAACCTGTACATCCATATACAGTGGTGTGAAAAAGTGTTTGCCCCCTTCCTCATTTCCTGTTCACTTAAGTGTTTCGGAACATCAAACCAATTTAAACAATAGTCAAGGACAACACAAGTAAACACAAAATGCAATTTGTAAATGAAGGTGTTTATTATTAAAGGTGAAAAAAAAATCCAAACCATCATGGCCCTGTGTGAAAAAGTGATTGCCCCCCTTGTTAAAACATACTATAACTGTGGTTGTCCACACCTGAGTTCAATTTCTCTAGCCACACCCAGGCCTGATTATTGCCACACCTGTTCACAATCAAGGCATCACTTAAATAGGAGCTGCTTGACACAGTAAGGTCCACCAGAAGATCCTTAAAAGCTACACATCATGCCGAGACCCAAAGAAATTCAGGAACAATTGAGAAAGAAAGTAATTGAGATCTATCAGTCTGGAAAGGGTTATAAAGCCATTTACAAAGCTTTGGGAATCCAGCGAACCAAAGTGAGAGCCATTATCCACAAATGGCGAAGACATGGAACAGTGGTGAATCTTCCCAGGAGTGGCCGGCCGCCCAAAATTACCCCAAGAGCACAGCAACGACTCATCCAAGAGGTCACAAAAGACCCCACAACAACGTCCAAGGAACTGCAGGCCTCACTTGCCTCAGTTAAGGTCAGCGTTCATGCCTCCACCATCAGGAAAAGACTGGGCAAAAATGGCCTGCATGGCAGAGTTCCAAGGAGAAAACCACTGCTGAGCAAAAAGAACATCAAAGCTCGTCTCAATTTCTCCACAACACATCTTGATGATCCCCAAGACTTTTGGGACAACATTCTGTGGACCGATGAGACAAAAGTGGAACTCTTTGGAAGGTGTGTGTCCAAGTATATCTGGCGTAGAAGGAACACTGCATTTCAGAAAAAGAACATTATACCAACAGTAAAATATGGTGGTGGTAGTGTGATGGTCTGGGGCTGTTTTGCTGCTTCAGGACCTGGAAGACTTGTCGTGATAAAAGGAACTATGAATTCTGCTGTCTACCAAGAGATCCTGAAGGAGAATGTCTGACCATCTGTTCGTGTACTCAAGCTGAAACGAACTTGGGTTCTGCAGCAGGACAATGATCCTAAACACACCAGCAAGTCCACCACCGAATGGCTGAAGAAAAACAAAATGAAGACTTTGGAGTGGCCTAGCCAAAGTCCAGACCTGAATCCTATTGAGATGTTGTGGTATGACCTTAAAAAGGCCGTTCATGCTCGAAAACCCTCTAATGTAACTGAATTAGGACAATTCTGCAAAGATGAGTGGGCCAAAATTCCTCCAGGACGCTGTAAAAGCCTCATTGCACGTTATCGCAAACGCTTGGTTGCAGTTGTTGCTGCTAAGGGTGGCCCAACCAGTTATTAGGTTTAGGGGGCAATCACTTTTTCACACAGGGCCATGATGGTTTGGATTTTTTTTTCACCTTTAATAATAAACACCTTCATTTACAAATTGCATTTTGTGTTTACTTGTGTTGTCCATGAATATTGCTTAAATTGGTTTGATGTTCCGAAACACTTAAGTGTGACAAACATGCAAAGGAACAGGAAATGAGGAAGGGGGCAAACACTTTTTCACACCACTGTAGGTCCGTGTACCCATGTGACATTTTTAGGAGCTAGTGGTTCAATCAAACCCAGAAGGCAGACCCCCACATCTTGCAGTACCTGAATAGTGGTTACCAAAGTGATGAATTGCAATACATGTGACCAAACGTAAAATTCTCCAAACAAGCCCAGAAAATGTCAATAAAGACCCGTGTAGTGCCAACAGCCCAAGGAATTAGTCTGAGAGAATTTCTGCATCTGATTGGGCACTGAATAAAGACGGTAAACAATTTTAAATTGGATCAATCTGTCCCTCTGACAGAAATAAGATATTGGACGGGCAATCATCCCAGTCATCGCTGTCCAAGGAAGGAGCAACTGGCACCCATTTTTCTCTACATATACCCAAGCTTGAGGGGGGGGGGGGGGGGGGGGGAACATATGAACTGGTACAACATGTAATGGGCTTTGGGAAGAGGTTTATTGTGGAATTAGGATTCTAGGTCAGTTTCATGAAGAGAAATTTAAATTGTAATTGCAAATACCGGAATAAATAACAATTAGGCAGAGAGAACTTAGCTTGCAGAATAGAAAATGAGGGAAGGCCGGTGATGGAACATTTTGTTAGCTGTTCACGTTCTACACAGCCACTCTATACAGCCAGTAAGCATACCTTACATGACCAGCAGACCCTATCATACCAGGTGCCGCCTGCAGAGACAAAGGGATGTTGCTTCTCTTAGGGACCCATGCTGAGTTAGGGGGCAGTGGTAAGATGTCTGGGGAAGCTTATCATTATGCCATGTTTTGGGGGAGGGGGTGGTGGGTGCGGGGGGACACTAGGCTCCTGCTCTCCTGGGCATACTAAGTTATGATGTAACTCCCCCATCCCCCCCCCCCTCCGCCCCCTCCTTCCTTCTCGCCCATTCTTCTTGTCACTATCAGTTGGACACACTAGAGATCCCACTGCCGGGATCGCCTCCCTCATGCTCATACTCGCTCGCAAATTGATCCATGACATTCTCACAGACGATTGCAGAGCCGCTGTCCCCTCATCACATTACCATAATCTACTATGGCAACTGTAATCTTCCCAGGAGGCGGAAGCCGGGGTTTGACACATGGTCTCATTGTTCTGTATGAGTGGGGGGAGGGCCTGGGTAGTTTTGCTGTTAAATACAAGTTAACTATTATTTGCAATGCTCACCCTTTTCATAGGCTGTGTTTGTGTTTAAAGTTGTTGGTTATGCTATGCCGTCGCTCATATCATGTTATGTTGGCACATATGTTTGTTTTTCAGTTAAAGTTCTCTTGGGCTAACCACCTGCATCTCCATTCTCATTGATATATATATTCCTGCCTTTTGGCTGATTGGCCTTTCTCTGTTTTCTTCCTCCTCGCAAAGGAGTAAAGAGAGGAGAGAAAACCCAGTCCTTTTGCTCCATCCACCCCCCTTTAGGGTAGGCCCTTGTGTGGACACTGTAGTGCTCACAAGGGGTCCTTAGGAATTACAGAAACCGTTCCCCTTCCCCCCTCCTCCTTCTCATACTCCTCTTCCCAACCCCCCCCCCCCCCCCGAGTCTCCCCTCTCCGCTCTCCCCCTTCCTTTCCTCTCTCCCTCCCTCCTCCTTCCCCCTCTACCTATCCACTCTCTTCTATGCTTCTGATTCTTCATTCCCTGCTTCTTCTGCCCGCTCTGGTCCTCTGCTGTGGGGGGATTTTTCTCTACCTGGGAACTCCACATAACTCTAGTGGTGATCAACCTGTGTCAGTAGTTGTGCAAGAATGGTTGAGAGGGTCCAAAACGTTATACAGCACCTCATCCCTATATAATAGTATGTGTATATAGGAAGAATGGACCAAAGGGATTATGACAGTGCCAAGTAAAGATTTGTCGACAATTCAATGCATTTTTCAATAAACTTTTTATTTAGAAAAATATTAAAAATCATTTTTAGAACAATTTTTGGTTTGTTTGTACATATATTAGTGCTCAAGGCCCCCAATTGGATTGAGTAATCAATAATAAATTTACAACAGACATATACATATCAGTACATAATAGCTAGATTAGATTCAATACAACCATCGATCCAATTAAGATCAAAGCTCAATTGGTGAAGCAGGCCATATATTTTCCGACATGTTTCGCCATAATAGTGGCTTCTTCATGGTAGGCCTGCAATTCGGTTTAATGTATCTAAGTGTAAAAAACATAAATGAGTAGAGAAGAATATTTTGTTAGTCAGAGCTAAAGATTTAATGGCTGAACATCATGGGCAAGGAACAGAATTACACAAGCCCACAGCAGGCACAGCGGCCCAGCATCCAGAGGCACTTACCTAGAGTACACCTAGTGGTGTATAGCTGAAAACGTGCGGAGTCCGGACGGAGCCACTAGAGGGGCGCTGACCAAGTGGGGAGCAGGAGACACACTAGACCTGGCAATAAGTCGATTGAAATTATGTTAAATTACACTAATTTACTGTTAATTATATATAATAGTGTACAATGACATCCAATTGCGAGCATAAAAGTCCCACAATTAAAGGATATAACATTGTTGTTAGGACTAATAGTCTCAATACTCACTTTAATTTATAAAAAGTAAAAGGTAATGAATACGGACACAGGTGTAGTTGGATGGTGGGAGGCGCCTAGGAAAATTAGATGATTGAATAGGTAAATTAATTTGTTATTGGGTAAGAGAATAGCAGAGTGCAGAGGCGATAATTTAGCTTTTAATGGTAAATTAACATTATGCCCAAGTCCACATAAATGGCTATGGTTTGTTTATCAGGTGAGGAAATAGTTAATAGAAAATTTAAAAGACCTGATTTGGTGGAGAAGGAGTACCAAGAGCACTTGTTAAATAAAGAGTTCTCAATGAAAGACAGGAGACTGATGAATGTGAGCTGGTTGAGCAGTCAAACAGCCACAATAATGCAGATTTTCAGAGAGAGCACTCCCTAAAAAATTTGATTGAAACAAAGGTAACTCTGAGGCTTTTTCAAAGTCAAGGAATAGGAATGAAGTAGATGGAGAGATAAATCAAAGAAGCTTACTTTGGTAATAATGAAGTGCTGATCTGGCTCTGCCGGTGTCCGGTACTCAAATGAGTGCCGGATGCCGGCTTAAATAGTGTCTCACCTGAGTGGAGGGCGTGGGGTAACGCCGTCCCCTCAGCGGACTAAGGAGGCTCTGCGCATGCGCAGGTGTCCCGGGCCTATGTGGGCCTGCAATGCCCATAAATCATAGCGCCTGGGTGCTGCACCGCGTGATAACATCACAGCGGTGGATGCGCAAGTGTGTTTGACAGATGCCTGAACAAGGGCTGGCGTCTGGTAGGTGGCGCCGCCCTTGGGTGTCCGTCCTGACAAAATGCAGACGCCCCAATTCCTGCAGACTCCACCCGGAAACTCCACACGTTGACAGGATTGGTGGTAAAAGGAGGAAAGGTGCCATATGGGGAGGGACAGCCGGCGAGGGGACAAGCCAATTGGCCAAGGACATCCAGGGCCCACTGATTGCCCATAGATCCAAGATATCCACAGCTGATGACGGAGTCACAGGGACCAACCAGAGAGAAAAGTTGGCCCGGGGGACACCGATTCCGCTCATTACCTGTCCATTTGTCAGCCAGGAAAAGTCGCTCTGAAGATGAAAAAAAGGAGTACAAATTAATAAATAACCCCATGGCAATTAAAATGATGTATCAGATATAATAGTATATGACAACAATAGGTTTATACATTTCAAGTAATTAAGCAAAGGCGAGGCATTCAAAAATAGCATGTTAAGTTTTAAATCAACAAATGCTAGATTACAGATGTATTGGCCTGAATTCCTTTACTGTTAGACTCAATTTAGTATAGATAGTGAAGTACATTACGTTAGTTTGCGGATATTGGTATATTTAAGCATGGAGCAAGCTTAGACGGATTTAGCGATCACTCTGTGCACTTCATATGAAGGGAAGGTAAGGATGTTAAAAAGAAAGGGAGGACAACCAAACAAATCAAATTGTCAGTTGGATATATTTACAAGAAAGACTTGAAGCTTATGTACTCGTTCAGGCCTGGTGGCCGGGTGGCATCTAAGTTGTGTATCCACCTGGTTTCTAGCTGGAGCAGCAAGTTATCAACATCGCCGCCTCGGATACCAATAGGAACATGTTCCAGGGCGGAGAATTGAATAGCATGTGGGTCAAAATTGTGAAAGAGGGCGACATGACGGTTGATAGCAGTGGTAATTTTCTTTTTCATAAGTGGTTTCATATGGTCTCTTATGCGAATAGAAAAAGATCTCTTGGTTTTGTCCACATAGAAGCTACCACAGCGGCAGGTAGCCAAATAGACCACTCCCACAGTGTTACATGTGACTCTGTGTTTTAGTTTGTGTATTTTACCAGTAGGCAGAATAGTATTCGTAGAATTAGATAGAGTAATGTACGTATCGCAGTTACCACATGCGAATGTGCCAGTGTCATATGCAACCGAGTCACCCCTAATTTTTAAGTGACTAGAGGCGAGTCGATCACTGAGAGATGGTGAGCGTCTATACGTGATATCTGGATATGATTTCACATATTTGGAAATAATTGGATCTGCTGACAAGAGGGGCCAGAAATTAATTAGGGCCTGTTTGACCTGATTAGATTGGTTAGAAAATTGGGTTAGAAGGCGGACTGGCTGTATTTGGTCAGAGCTTTTATGACGGAAAATTAACTAATTTCTTTTACATTCTTTTACTCTATTAAATGATTTTTTCAATAGATTATGGCTGTAGCCTCTTTGTTTTAGTCTTATGCCCCATACACACGGATGGATTTTCCGAGGACCAGTTCCGTCGGATCATGTCCGTCGGACTTTGTCCGATGTTGGTGTTGCGTACACACGGTCGGACAACGTTGTCGGAATTTCCGGTCTGCAAGAACGTCGTGACGTAAGTCGTCTTCCACGAGACTAGAAAAGGGAAGTTCAGCACCACGTCCTGCACCCGTTCGGCTCCTTCTGCGGATCCCGTGTTTATCGCAAGTTAGTTGAAGTTTGGTGACTTACGATTCGCGCTTCTCAGTTTTGTGACTCAGATCGTTAGTGCTCTTCAGTTTGTGCTTATCGTGCGTATCTGTTTATTAGTGCGTGTAGTCAGTTCGCATTTGTTGGTCATTGCGGCCTATATCTTGATATAGGACGCTTTGATTTTCACTGCTTATTGTCTGCTCGTTTCTGGTATTCATTTCGTTCTTTCAGGCCTTGCTGTTTATCGGTGCTTTCTGTTTGTCCGTTCTGACCAGCCGACCGTTTGTGAGCGATGTTTCCCGTACGTACTCGTCGCCGAGTTCGTGCTGTACGCGGAATTGGTGTCGGGCTTTTAGCTTTAAGCCAAGACCCGTCCATGAACAGAGTGACGAGGAGTATGTGGACCAAGAATTGGTTGCTTCAGCGTGATCAGTTCTCACACATGCCTTTGCTTCGTGAGATCCGGGAGAATAATCCTGATGATTTCAGGAACTTTCTCCGGATGACGGACCCCGTTTTTCACCGTCTTTTGGCTTTGCTGACCCCTTTTATCAGCCGGCAGGATACCTGCATGAGACAAGCCATCACTCCGGAGCAGAGGCTTGTTGCTACGTTGAGGTACTTGGCGACAGGGAGAAGCCTTCAGGATCTGAAGTTCTCCTCAGGTATCTCTCCCCAGGCCCTGGGAATCATTATTCCAGAGACCTGTTCTGCCATCATCCAGGTCCTGCAGGAGGACTATATTAAGGTAACATTTCTACTTTACTATTCCCTTCTATGTATGCTCTGTTTGCTAATGTCTTGTATTTTTGACCTCCTTCCCTAATTACCATGATTGCAATATGCTCTAATATGCTGTGCCCCTTTTTCTCCTTCATGCATTTTTCCCTTCACTTACCTCCCCAGCATGCTCTTCTGGCCCAATATACACCTATGGCCTAGTCACTTAAGCAATGTATTTTTTCTGCTGCATAGTATTGTTTTCCCCCCAAACACCCCCTAAAATATGCACTAATGTTTGCTGTGTGTTTTACTTCATGCCGAGCCCCATTTTGTCCCCATTTTTTGGGGGGGGGGGGGCAAACTCATTAGGAACCCCCTCCCCCAACTGCTCTGTCAGATGCTAACAACCCTCTATCTGCTGGCTTTCCCAAGGTCAATACACACTATATACCTACCTCTTTATAGTGGGCATATTTAGGGATGAATTCAGCAAAGCATGTAGTGCAAGTGGCTGGCTCCATACTTTCCATTTGCTCTTTTTTTTGGTTATTTCCCTCCTATTAGCTTGCTAGGTAATTGCAGAATGTCAAAATGTGCTTCCCTTTTTTTTTTTTTTGGGGGGGGGGGGGATTATTTGGAATGTTCTTTTATCTTTCCTGTGGGCTGCCAATAGTGTTAAGTAAGGAGGGTCTGGCCAAACTAGCACACATTATTGAGCCATTTGGCAATCAATGAAGTGCAGAGGGTTACCTGTCCAAAAACCCCCCCCCCCCAAACCCTTAGTTATTGTCAATGGCCCATCAGAAGTGGGGGGATTGATGGGGGGGTGAGTAATCTGCTAGGGGGGCCCTCTACTTTTCGGTGCAAATACTTTCCATCTTAAAATGTAAAAGTCTGATCTTGTTCCAAGATGTTTAGTGTCTAATCTGCTTGCAATGTTTATGTGCAAAGTGACTAATTATTTTTTCTTGTTTCACTCCACAGTTCCCTTCCACGCCACAGGAATGGCAGACTGTGGCCTCCCACTTTGCCAGCCATTGGGACTTTCCTAACTGCGGAGGTGCAATTGATGGGAAACACGTCCGCATCGTCCCACCCCCCAACTCGGGGTCCTACTATTATAATTATAAGGGGTTTAATAGTGTAGTGATGTTGGCGGTGGTGTCGGCGACATACGATTTTTTGTATGTGGACGTGGGGATGAACGGCCGGATCTCGGATGGTGGTGCCATTGCGCACACGGAGTTCTACTGGCATCTCCAAAGTGGCAGTCTGTGCTTGCCACCTCCAGAGGAGAATGCTGAAGGACTCCCCTTCGTCTTTGTCGCAGATGAAGCGTTTGCGCTGACTCCCCATCTGATGAGGCCCTTCCCGATGAGGACCCTCACCCCAGACCAGAGGGTCTTCAATAACAGGCTGTCGAGAGCCTGCAGAGTGGTGGAGAACACCTTCGGGATCCTGGCCAGCCGCTTCCGCCTGTTTTTGATGGCTATTAACTTGGCGGAATACAAACTGAACCACATAGTTCTTGCCTGTTGCATATTGCACAACTTTTTGAAAAGACACAACAGCAACTATGTGGTGCCCGTTGGCCCAGATGTGGAGGGCCCTTCCAATGCCGACCTCACAGCCCTTCAAGCGGCACGTCCAGGCTTGCCCCCTCTAAATGCCCGCGAGGTCCGCGAGCAATATATGGAGTACTTTGTGGGTAGGGGGGCCATTGCTCTGCCTGACGATGTGTGAGAGGCATTTTTAAATAAATATATTTTTTAAACAAACCTATGATTTCTTGTCATTTCCGTATTATTGCTTATTTGAGCTAGAAATTTTTGCCCTTTAGCTTCAACAGTGGGAATGCACTTTCTGGGCAAAAGGAGGTAACAGTCTCTTCTTCCCAAAAAGAATCTTCTCATGTTGTGTGTGTGATACCTAATCTTTTGTCTAGAGAAGGTTTGTAGTGCATAAGTGACACCCAAAATACTCCTTTTCATCACCATGTCAGACATGTGTGTATTCCCAAAAATGGTGTGCTACGTGTTTTCGTACAAAGCACTGTGGGTGTCATTTACATAAGTCAAATCCACTATGCACTACAAGTGCACTGCAAAAGTGCCCTGGAAAATACACTTGCAGTGCAAACTGGAATTGCCTTTAGTAAATAACACCCATTGCCCCCCAAATCCTTTACATTTGACATACATAATGCTTTTGTGTTTTTAAATAAGGAAGCCACACATTTAGAAAATTCAAAAAGTTTACTTGCAACTAGAGTTGAGCGGACACCTGGATGTTCGGGTTCGGCGGGTTCGGCCGAACTTCGGAAAAAAGTCCGGGTTCGGGACCGAACTTGACCCCGAACTCCGAACCCCATTGAAGTCAATGGGGACCCGGACTTTTGAACACTAAAATGGCTGTAAAAAGGTCATGGCAAGGGCTAGAGGGCTGCAAATGGCAACAAAATGTTGTTAAGAGCATGGCAAGTGATCTGCAAACAAATGTGGATAGGGAAAGAACTTAAAATAACATTAAAAAAAATGCTGGAGGCCCCCCTTCTCAGCAGAAGAGGTACAGGAAGTCATTAAGAACCTCAGAAACTCAACGGCACGATGCCGCACATATGGTGGGAATACCCCAGAATACGCACTTTCTGGAAAAAATTATTAAATTTAATGGATAAGATAGTGGGAAAAAAAATACTTGGAAATAAAAAAAAAAAAATGGTGAATGATGTGTCGAATTCTGTCCCCCGTCGCATAGTGTCCGCCCTGTACTGCGCTTGCTCAGTACGTAGGACAAGGGGATTTTGAAACTCTCCGAAGACGATGCGCGGTGACTCCAGGTTCAAGCCACATCATCCGAGGTTGAAGCCTAGCCAAGCGAGCCCGTGAGGGGCCCTGTTACTATGTGCTACCGTATGTCCACTTGGATGGTCGGGCTTGAACCTGCACTTACTGCGCAGGCGACGTTCATCTTTGGAGATTTTGTGAATCTCCTTGTCCTCCGTACTGCGCAAGCACTGCACCTGCGCAGTAAGTGGCCGGACACTATCCGATGGAAAGACAGTTTGTCAGAACACCGGTATATGTGTCTATTCTGCACAAGGTACGGCCAAGTCCTGTGGGATCCATGCCTGGTTCATTTTAATGAACGTGAGCTTGTCCACATTGGCTCTGGACAGGCGGCTGCGATTGTCTGTAATAACGCCCCCCTGCCGTGCTAAATACACGTTCAGATAATACACTGACGGCAGGGCAGGCCAGCACCTCCAAGGCGTAAAGGGCAAGCTCAGGCCATGTGTCCAATTTGGAGACCCAGAAGTTGAAGGGGGCGGACCCGTCATGCAGTCCGTGTACGCGTGTGCACACATACTGCTCCACCATGTTGGTGAAATGCTGCCTCCTGCTAAGACGTTCCATCTCAGCTGGTGGTGCTGGTTGTTGTGGCGTGCCGACAAAGCTTTTCTACATTCCGGCTATGCTAACCCTGCCTTGCGAGGTGCTGGCGGTGCCCCGGCTGCGTTGGCAACCTCTTCCTCCTCCTCTGCCTTCGCCTTGTGCTTCCACCGTACCCCCGCTTCCAAGTGGGAATGCCACCAGCAGCGCGTCTACCAGCATGCGCTTGTACTCGCGCATCTTACGACCCCGCTCCAGTGAGGTAATTAAGGACGGCACGTTGTCCTTGTAACGGGGATCCAGCAGGGTGGCCACCCAATAATCAGCACCAGTTAAAATGTGGGCAACTCGGCGGTCGTTGCGGAGACACTGCAGCATGTAATCGCTCATGTGTGCCAGGCTGCCCAGAGGCAAGGAAAAGCTGTCCTCTGTGGGAGGTGTATCGTCTGTGTCCTCTGTATCCCCCCAGCCACGCACCAGTGATGGACATGAGCTGGTCTGGGTGCCACCCTGCTGTGAACATGGTTCCTCCTCCTCCTCCATCTCCTCCTCATCCTCCACCTCGTCATCCTCCAGAACTGTGCCCTTGCTGCCAGACAATTGTGTACCTGGCGCTTGTTGGTGCAGGAACCCAGCCTCGTAGCCACTTGTAAATGACTGCCCTGAAAGCCTTGGTGAGCGGGAAGGCCGAAGTTACGCTGCAGCGCTGACAGGCAAGCAGCAGCAGGGTGAGAACGCCGAAAGTGCGCACAGACGGCCCGCACTTTCTGCAGCAGCTCTGGCATATCGGGGTAATTCCTCAGGAACCTCTGGACCACCAAGTTCAGCACATGCGCCAGGCAAGGGATGTGCGTCAAATCGGCAAGGCCCAGAGCTGCTATGAGATTTCGCCCATTATCGCACACCACCAGGCCGGGCTTGAGGCTCACTGCCACCAACCACTCATCGGTCTGTTGTTCCATGTCCCTCCACAACTCCTGCGCGGTGTGGGGTTTTTCCCCCAAACAGGAAAGTTTTAAAACTGCCTGCTGTCGTTTAGCCCTGGCTGTGCTGAAGTTGGTGGTGAAAGTGTTACGCTGACCGGATGAGGAGGCGGAGTAGGAGGAGTTAGCAACAGGAAGCAAACTGAAGTGCCCTGCAATCCTCGGTGGTGGAAGGACATGCGCCAAACTGCTATCCGCCTCAGGCCCAGCCGCCACTACATTTACCCAGTGTGCTGTTAGGGAGATATAACGTCCCTGACCGTGCTTACTGGTCCACGCATCCGTAGTTAGGTGGACCTTGCCACAGATGGCGTTGCGCAGTGCACACCTGATTTTGTCCCCCACTTGGTTGTGCAGGGAAGGGATAGCTCGTCTGGAAAAGTAGTGGCGGCTGGGCACGACGTACTGTGGGACAGCCAATGACATCAGCCTTTTAAAACTCTGCGTCTCCACCAGACGGAATGACAGCATTTCAAAGGCGAGGAATTTTAAAATGCTGGCATTCAGGGCCAGGGATCGCGGGTGGATAGGGGGGTACTTCCGCTTCCGCTCCAGTGTTTGGGAAATAGAGAGCTGAAAGCTTCCATGGGACATTGTGGAGATGGTTGGTGACCCAGGTGGTAGTGTTGCTGGCAGATCCTCTGTTTGCGGGTTGGCAGGTGTCACTGTCACTACAGAGGAGGAGCCAGAGACCTTTCTTGGTTTTTGCGGTGTCTACTCCACTGCATCTCGTGCTTTGCACTTAGATGCCTGGTCATGCAGGTTGTGCTCAGGTTGAGAACGTTTATGCCTCGTTTCAAGCTCTGATTGCACAGCGTGCAAACCACTCGTGTCTTGTCATCAGGACATTGTCTGAAGAACTGCCACGCTAGGGAACTCCTTGCACCTGGCTTTGGTGTGCTCGGTCCCTTGCTGCGTTGGGCAGTAGCAAACGTACTGTCTAGGGGACGGACGCTCCGCTTTTGCACCCTGCTCCCTCTTCTGCTGTGCTGGTGGCTCTGTGCGACCACCACCTCTTCCTCTGAACGACACTGGTCACCTGCATGACGTTGATCCCATGTGGGGTCAAGGACCTCATCGTCCTCCACATCATCTTCCACCCAAAATTCACCCCTGCCCTCCTTGTCAGTCTGCACAATGGCGAAAGCAGCAGCAGTTGGCACCTGTGTTTCGTCATCATCCGAGACGTGCTGCGCTAGTCCTCCCATGTACTCATCATGAAACATAAGTGGTTGGGCATCGGTGCACACAATCTCTTCCACTTCTGGGGCAGGGCTAAGTGGATGGCCCTGGGAAACCCTGCTAACAGAGTCATCAAAAAGCAGAAGAGACTGCTGCATGATTTGGGGCTCAGACTGATTGGCTGATTTGCAAGGGGGTGAGGTGAAAGACTGATGGACATCGGCTGCAGGTGCCAACTCTGAACTTTCATCAGGAGACTGGGTGGGAGACAATGTGAAGGAACCGGAGGCACTGTCAGCAGCAACCCAATCTACTATCGCCTGTACTTGTCCTGGCCTCGACATTTGTACAGCCTCATTAGGCGCACCAAAATACTGCTGCAGGCTCTGTCGCCTACTCGCACCTGCGGAAGGTGTTTCACTAGTGCGTGTAGCTGGCACAGATCGACCACATCCTCTCCCTGCAACAGGAGTGCCACCAGCAGCACCACGACCCGGGCCACGTCCCCTTTTTGATGATCTCCTCATATTTTCAAAATTTATGATCTCGCCCTAAATGGGTGTTTTTGTATATAGCAGAATACACGTACACGTAAAGTGTTTATGAAAACGCAGAAAATGCTATTGGGAAGAAAAGAAAACACCGCAAAATTTTATTTTTTTGCAATGTTTTTGCAATATCAGACTACACGGGCAGTATCTACAGCATTTATGAAAACGCAGAAAATGCTATATGGAAGAAAAAAAAAACACTGCAAAATTTTATTTTTTTGCAATGTTTTTGCAATATCAGACTACACGGGCAGTATGTACAGCGTGTATGTAGGAACATGCAGAAAATGCTATTGGGAAAAAAAAAAATAAAAAGCAAAATTCAATTTTTATGCAATGTTTTTCCAATAGCAGAATACACACAGACTGTGGTGTATGTCTTAGTATATGCAGTGCAGTAATGTTGCACTGAGCTTGAAGGTAAAACGTTTAGATTTTATCTGGCACTGGCCTCATGGCACTGTTACGGTGACTGCACTGCACCCCAGCCAGGGTACAATTGATTTAGGAATCTCTTCAAGAATTATGTCTGCCTCTTTCTTTTGCAAAATAAACTCCCTCCCTATTCTAGCTATCTAGATCGCTCACTGAGCTAACTAATTAGAATAAAATTCCAGGAATGTGGACTGACTTTAGCACACTAACTCCTAAAATCTTCTATCTATCTGCAGCACAGGACCCTGCCTAACAGTGTGTGTCTAACAGAATGACGCTGTGTGCTGTGTGTGGGCTATATATAGAGGCTGGGTCACATGCTGCACTGGCCAATCACAGCCATGCCATTAGTAGGCATGGCTGTGATGGCTTCTAGGGCACACAAGTAAAACGATCATCCATTGGCTGGCCTAAAACTGTGAAAAAGGCGCCAATACAGCGCCGAACACCGGACCCGAACCCGAACTTACAGCCAATAGTTCGGGTTCGGGTCCGGGTCCCGGACACCCAAAAGTCCGGTACGGACCCGAACTTTACAGTTCGGGTTCGCTCAACCCTACTTGCAACACATTCACAAGTGCGTTTCCAAACTTCTTGGCAAAACTGACAAGATCTTGGTTCTTTCGAACATTGTTTACTAACATTCCGCATTTGTTAAAACCAGGCATGGAGCAAAACAGAACATAGGAACTTGCAAAGTTCAACTTTCTAAAGTGAAAACAAGATCAGACATGACTATATGTTCAAAGTGTGTTTGATCTTGCCTTCATCACATGGGGTGTCACCCCTGGAAACTGGAAATTTAGAACATGCACACAATTTGGGTCTGAAAATGGACATTAGATGGTAAAACACATGCGTAGAATGTTCAAAAGTGCCATTTTCCATCATGGGGATCAATGGACGTGTTTTAGGGGTGCAACCCCTTCACCACACCCACTTTAGTAGTTAGTAAAGTGGTTGCACCCCCAAAAAAACGTTGTCATTCATCCACCATGATGGGAGCTAGCACATGTGGACACAATGTGTGCATGTTCCAAATTTCACACAGTTCTTAAGTTGCAAATGTTGTCACAAACAGCCACAAATGTGTGTTATTAATTACTTGGTGCGTTTTCAGATTTTCCCTAAAACATCAATGATGTTCTTCAATTTTTGTTGAACATCATTGATGTTTTGCTTTATCACATCTAGATCTCGATTGCAGATCATTATCTCCCCGATGAGTACGTGTGCACTTTCAGTGGTAAAGTGCGATTCTTCTTCCACAACATCCACGTCACCTAAAAAAAAAAAAATGTCTCTTGGAAATGAGGCAGGCATACATTGATTAGCTTACCAGTAGCTGTGTTCTCCCACACTCACCTGTTGTGGTGACAAATTCTCCAACTTCTATGATCTCTCCTTCCTCCTCCTCCTCCTCCTCCTCTGCTTCTGGTCTTCCCCTTCTTTGGGAGGTGTGGGTTTTCTGGTTTCCTCAGACGTCCCGAGTTTTCGCTCCCCTATGAGAATGTACAAAAGGAAGATTTAGCACCACAATCTATTGAGGGCAGAAATAGGAAATGTCAAACATTGCTTGAAAGTGAGGGACAATATTTTTGGTTGGCCAGTTACAAATGACAACAACATGAATGTAGTCACTTGTAAAGGTGCTAAACTTACTAGCTTTTTGGTAGAAGTTTGTCTGATGGAGACACCCCTCTAGTATCCACTGGAGCACATGTGTGGAAAAGCATAATAAAAAGGGGGTTTGGGTGTCCCAGCATTAGTGCTCTAGAGTCCAGATGGGTAAACAGCTACTGAGTGACCTCTCCTTTACATTGAATAAATTAGCTTAACATTCTTGATGACATCTCTATTGAGAACAAACTTCCTTTCACTAAAAACTTCACCAAACATCGTATTATAAGTGGCCGAACGATCGAGGTTGAGTACGATCGAATGGACACACACGAACATGACACTGGCAGAAAGATCGAGGTTGAGTACGATCGAATGCACAGACGAACATGAAAGTGGCCATTTTCTAATGTACAACATTGAAAAAATACAAACACATGGAACAGTATGCAAGCAAAAAATCAAACACAAAACACAACTACTTACTTTTTTGAAGAACTCGCTTGATCTTTCTGTACTGATCGGGCTCCCTTAGTTTCAGGTCTGACCAGCGTTTCCTCAGTTGCTCCTTGGATCGTTGTACCCCAAAATGATTGTACAGCCTCCTCACAACTTTAGACATGATCTTGGCCTTTCGGACATTGGGGTTGAGGTAAGGCCCATACTTCCCATCATAGTCGCTCCTCTTTAATATGTCCACCATCTCCAACATTTCTCCAAATGACATATTGGAGGCCTTGAATTTCAGGCTCCGGGATCGGGACGTTTCTGCCTCCGGCCTTTCCTCGTCCTCCTCCTCGTTGGTGTAATATTTGGGGCGCACCTGCTGTGTCCCCGCCATGTGCTCTCCCCACTGCGCCGTAAAGAGAAGGGGTGGGGAATAGACGAGAAAGATCGTCAGGGGCGGGCGGAGTTTGACGCATGCGCACTATATATAAAACGTCACACGCCTGTGTCGTAGCCACGATCTGTGAGACGAGGGGAGAGAAAGCTCACGCACGAGACGATCGCTAGAACTAAGGTACAATTTGAAGTTGGTACATAACTAGCCTAGACTGATTAGACCTTGATGCTTATTTATGGAGAAGATTAGGAGAGTTTAGCCTGACATTATTTATAGTGTTTTGTGTTGTGTTGTGTCTTGCAGAGATTATGGAGGGCTTCAACCATGTGAGTTTTCTCCCCCTCTTCATTGATAAGTATAGGGAAATGCCCCTATTATGGCAGGCTAAACACAGAGATTACAGCAACAAACCAAAAGAGGTACGCAGCCATGAAGAAACTTGTGGAATTTGTAAAGCCAACGATCCCCACGGCAACCGTGGAGAAGTTAAGACTAAAAATTGGCAACCTGAGGAGTACCTATTTCAGGGAGCGCAATAAGGTCCTGAAGTCCCAAGCATCTGGAGTTGCAGCAGATCAGGTCCATGTCCCCACGCTCTGGTACTATGACAGGCTCCATTTTCTCAAAGACCAGGCTGATGTCAGGAAGTCACTCTCGACTCTTCCTTGCACGCGTCCTTCCATGCATGCCACCCCTGATGAGGCTTCCGAGGAGCAACCTGGTCCTTCCAGTCTGGAAGATGTGGAGGAGCCCAGCTTGTGCCAGGTATAGTACTTTTGTAACCATTTTTGGGAATAATGAATGATGTTCACTTAATTCAGGATCCCCATTTGCTTAGTTCCTAACGTGTTTGACATATCAACGGACAGTAGTGTTGGAGACATTTGGGGCAAGAATCTAAACTGCTGGGCTGAAAATTGTATGGTTTTCTATTTGTCTATTTGTAAACATTTTGCAACAGTCACTAGATGAAAATTGTGTGTGTTTGATGAACAAATAACTCAAACTATGTCCCTTTTTCATACACAGGAAGACCTCAGCCAGGAGGTGGCTGTGGAATGTGGCAGTCAGGAGGAGGCAGGGGTTAGTGGCAGCCAAGAGGTGGGTAGTGGCAGCCAAGAGGGGGGTAGGCGTAGGAGCCTGACTGTCTCCCAAGTCCCTCCCCTTCGCCTTCCCTACAAAAGGGCGAGAAGGGTGGTGGAGGGGGGAGAGTCAGCGCTCCAGCTGATCAGAGATGCTTCAGCCTCCCTACATGCCACACCCACCTACGAGGAGGCCTTTGGCTCCTTGGTTGCTACGAAAATGAAGGAGATAGAGGCGGGGCAACGCAGCATGTGTGAGGGGGTCATCCTCAAGGTCTAAATAAGGGGATGGCTGGGGGGGATGACCCCACTCACACATGTTTGCGATAGTGACCATGCTCCGCCTCCTCCTTCTCCTCCTCCTTCTGCCACCCCACCAGCACCACAGCCACAGCGTGGAAGGAAGCGTACAAGGAAGACCTGAGAGTGACGACCTGGATTCAGTCTGGTCTGAGAGAAGATGGAGCCTCTCGTAGTACCAGAGCCTGGGGACCTAGATGGCATCTGCTGCAGTTCCGGATGTTTTGGACTTCAGGACCAGATAGCACTCCCTTATTATTTAGATAGGTACTCCTCAGGCCACCAATTTTAGAAGCTTCAAAAATGATGTTTGCCGTGGGGGTCCAAGGCTTTGCTAATTCCCCAAGTTTCTCCATCGCTGCGTTCCTCTTTGGTTTGTTGCTGAGACCTAAATAAAGGTATTTTTGATTTGAAAAAAACATTGCCTATGTGTTTTACTTTTCACCAATGACAGTTTATTTGTGAGTAGGCAGGTACTTTTCACTAATCATAAAGTCTAATTAACAAGAGGCACCAACAACAAACAAACTCCTACTAAATTTAAGCAACAAATACAAATGTTAATAATGTTGTTTTGCTAAGTTGAGACACACAACCCCCCTCAAAAATCTAAATAAATTATCCTGAAAATATGTATTCCAAACAAAATAAAAAAAATGACAAATCAACCCAAAAATATAACAAACATTCTTTTACGATCTGAGGAAAAATAAACATCTAGTCAAGAAATCCTGAAAAAGAATAAATAAATAAGTTTGTGAGAAGTGAGTGTGAATAGTAGCAGCTAAAACACGTCATTCTTCTTGCATTGTAAAGAAAAAGAGAATGCGCTGCATTAAAGACATTTTAACATTGCCGCGTGACGAATGTGCTGTGTCGATTAGGAACGGTAGTTTTACCTGACCGAGCGCTTCCGTCACAGAATTTCTTCTGAGCATGCGTAGCACTTTGTCCGTCTGACTATGCTACACACGATCGGAATTGGTGTGATCGGACTTTGTTGTCGGAAAATCTATCCAGCAGGAGATAGAACTTTGTCCGTCGGACAATCCGAGGTAAACTGTCCGATGGTGCCTACACATGGTCGGAATTTCCGACAACATTGTCCGATAGGACAGAATCCATCGGAAAATCCGACCGTGTGTATGGGGCTTTAGATAGAGTTGGTGTGAAGACTTATAAAAGTCATCGTCATTGCTACAGTTCCGTCTTATACGTAAATATTGGCTATATGGTATACACCTTAATAATGGCTGTGGATGTGCACTAGAAGCGTGCAAAATTGTATTCCCTGCTGAAGGTTTTCTATACAGGGAGGAGTACAATGTACCATCTAAGTCAATGTTAATTGTCAGGTCTAAGAAAGTGATTGAGGTTTGGCTGCGTTCCATCGTGAATTTCAAATTATAGGTATTTGTGGATAGGGATGGGATGAAAGTTAAAAGGTCAGCATGTGTGCCTGTCCAGAATATAAGCACGTCATCAATATATCTTAACCAGGTGAAGTTTGATAATTTGGTATCCGAAAATAGTTCCTTTTCCCACCCCCCCAGATACAGGTTGGCATAGGAGGGGGCACACTTGGTCCCCATAGCCACTCCCTGTATCTGGAGGAAGTGGGAAGTGCCAAAAGTAAAGTAATTCCTAGTCAAAATAAATTGTAATAGTTTCAATACAAAAGTTGTTTAAGGTTGGGATTCTGGTCCACGTTCCTGTAGTTGTTTGCCTATAACTTCAATGCCTCTGTTGTGAGGAATAGCGTTGTACAGGCATTCTACATCGAGTGCCACTAACCAGGTACCTATTGGGAGTGGTTTGTTTTCTAGGGTTCGCAGTAAATGAATAGTGTCCTTAATGTAGGAGAATAGTGAAGTCACATGGGGTGCAAGATGTTTATCAACTAGTTCGCTTGCTTTCTCAGTGAGACCTTCACAGCCAGATACAATTGGTCTGCCTGGAGGTTTTAATAAGGACTTATGAAGTTTAGGTAGAGCATAAAAGGTTGGAGTCTTAGGGTTGGCCACATGCAAAAAATTCCAAGTGTTGGTATCAATGATACCGTTCTTGGCTGCCTGGAAAATAATGTTCTGATATTCCAGAATATAATTCTGTATTAGTAATGAGGAAATTGGTCTGTACCATTCTTGGTTGTCAAGGATGTCCCGGCACATATCAATATAGGCCGGGACATCCATGACAACAACATTACTGCCTTTATCAGATGGTTTGATAACAATCGTGTGATCGGCCTGAAGTAGTTTCAAGGCTTGTTTCTGAGGTTTAGATAGATTTGACATTCCTGATCTGTCCAATTCTAGATTTTGTATTTCTTTAGTAAGTTGTTCAACAAACGCCCATAAATTGGGGTTTGTGGTCAGAGAAGGAAAGGCTTTAGACTTGGGTTTGAATGGTACCGGGGGTGGGAAGGAGACCCCGGGGACAGCTAGGTCCACCTGGCTAGTTTCCAGGGGATCGTCATCTCTGAGGTCTGCCTCATTCAAAAGTGTCATGAGATCTTCAAGAGCTTGTAATTCAGCAATTGTGGGAACAACATTATCAGTATTACATACCTTATCGGAGGGGTTTGTTTTGCTATGATAGATGACCTTAAATAGTAGTTTTCGAGCAAATAAATGAACATCTTTTATTAGTTGAAAACAATCAAAATCCATAGAAGGACAAAAAGTCAGTCCTAATTGTAGCACCTGTACCTGTGATTGTGTCAAGGTAAGAGAAGAAAGATTAACAACATCTAAGTCATGTGGTCTGGAGTAGTGGAGATTGCAATCTGGTTGTGGTTTGGAACCAAAGGTGGTTCCAGTGTTTGCCCTAAAAAAATTGGGGCTAATTTGGGTTCGTGTGGTGTGGGAGGAAACTTAGTGGATAAGGATGGTTCACTGACTCGTCTTTGTAGTGAGGGTGAGGTTAATTGAGGCAAGGTGTTTGGTTCAGAAACGGGTAGGTGTAGAGTAGAGGTAGATATCCCTAGGGATAACGATTGTCCCTGAGAGAAGGGAGTAGATATATTATTTGGTTTTGGACGAGTGCTAGGGGGTCTAGTCGATGAGATAGACCCAAACGTACGTTTAAGTGATTCAGTAGAAGAGGTAGGTTGTTCCCCCTTTTGTTTTTTAGGAATACGATCTTGTGAGAGTTCTTGATAGGTTGTACTAGAAGAAAACGAGGTGGATGATACATTAGAAGGATCGTGATTAGGTTGCGGTGGAAGATATTGAGGAGGTTTGGTGGAGGGTTTGGGGTATGAAGTATTTTCCCATTTATAGGCATAACCATTTTCATGTGCCAATTTATCTCGTGTAAATTTATTTTCTTTGGTGTTAATAATGCCCAGTGTGTACTCCTCTAGGTGTGTTCGCAGGTCTTTATCCTTCATAAGGATAAACTTCATAAGTCCTTATTAAAACCTCCAGGCAGACCAATTGTATCTGGCTGTGAAGGTCTCACTGAGAAAGCAAGCAAACTAGTTGATAAACATCTTGCACCCCATGTGACTTCAATATTCTCCTACATTAAGGACACTATTCATTTACTGCGAACCCTAGAAAACAAACAACTCCCAATAGGTACCTGGTTAGTGGCACTCGATGTAGAATGCCTGTACAACGCTATTCCTCACAACAGAGGCATGGAAGTTATAGGCAAACAACTACAGGAACGTGGACCAGAATCCCAACCTTATAACAACTTTGTATTGAAACTATTACAATTTATTTTGACTAGGAATTACTTTAATTTTGGCACTTCCCTCCCTGTATAGAAAACCTTCAGCAGGGAATACAATTTTGCACGCTTCTAGTGCACATCCACAGCCATTATTAAGGAGTATACCATATAGCCAATATTTACGTATAAGACGGAACTGTAGCAATGACAATGACTTTTATAAGTCTTCACACCAACTCTATCTAAGACTAAAACAAAGAGGCTACAGCCATAATCTATTGAAAAAATCATTTAATAGAGTAAAAGAATTAAAAAGAAATGAGTTAATTTTCCGTCACAAAAGCTCTGACCAAATACAGCCAGTCCGCCTTATAACCCAATTTTCTAACCAATCTAATCAGGTCAAACAGGCCCTAATTAAATTGTGGCCCCTCTTGTCAGCAGATCCAATTATTTCCAAATATGTGAAATCATATCCAGATATCACGTATAGATGCTCACCATCTCTCAGTGATCGACTCACCTCTAGTCACTTAAAAATTAGGGGTGACTCGGTTGCATATGACACTGGCACATTCGCATGTGGTAACTGCGATATGTGCATTACTCTATCTAATTCTACGAATACTATTCTGCCTACTGGTAAAATACACAAACTAAAACACAGAGTCACATGTAATACTGTGGGAGTGGTCTATTTGGCTACCTGCCGCTGTGGTAGCTTCTATGTGGGCAAAACCAAGAGATCTTTTTCTATTCGCATAAGAGACCATATGAAACCACTTATGAAAAAGAAAATTACCACTGCTATCAACCGTCATGTCGCCCTCTTTCACAATTTTGACCCACATGCTATTCAATTCCCTGCCCTGGAACATTTTCCTATTGGTATCCGAGGCGGCGATAACGTAATGTACTTCACTATCTATACTAAATTGACAGTAAAATAATTCAGGCCAATACATCTGTAATCTAGCATTTGTTGATTTAAAACTTAACATGCTATTTTTGAATGCCTCGCCTTTGCTTAATTACTTGAAATGTATAAACCTATTATTGTTATATACTATTATATCTGATACATCATTTTAATTGCCATGGGGTTATTTATTAATTTGTACTCCTTTTTTCATCTTCAGAGTGACTTTTCCTGGCTGACAAATGGACAGGTATTGAGCGGAATCGGTGTCCCCGGGCCAACTTTTCTCTCTGGTTGGTCCCTGTGACTCCGTCATCAGCTGTGGATATCTTGGATCCATGGGCAATCAGTGGGCCCTGGATGTCCTTGGCCAATTGGATTGTCCCCTCGCCGGCTGTCCCTCCCCATATGGCACCTTTCCTCCTTTTACCACCAATCCTGTCAACGTGTGGAGTTTCCAGGTGGAGTCTGCAGGAATTGGGGCGTCTGCATTGGGTCAGTACGGACACCCAAGGGCGGCGCCACCTACCAGACGCCAGCCCTTGTTCAGGCATCTGTCAAACACACTTGCGCATGCACCGCTGTGATGTTATCACGCGGCGCGGCACCCAGGCGCTATGATTTATGGGCATTGCAGGCCCACATAGGCCCGGGACACCTGCGCATGCGCAGAGCCTCCTTAGTTCGCTGAGTGGACGGCGTTACCCCACGCCCTCCACTCAGGTGAGACACTATTTAAGCTGGCATCCGGCACTCATTTGAGTACCGGACACCGGAGGCACCAGATCAGCACTTCATTATTACCAAAGTAAGCTATCATATATGACTAGACTATTTCCTCACCTGATAAACAAACCATAGCCATTTATGTGGACTTGGGTAGGGATGGGCTCGGTGTTCGATTCAAACCCACGTTCGAATCGAGCACCGGGCGTTCGCCCGCTCGGCGAGCCCAGAACTATTTGGGCCGTTCGTGACATTCGTGTGATGCGAGCGGCCCGCAATGCATTGCGCCAGGCATTGCACCAGGCGCAGTGCATTGCTGGCTGATGATTGGCCAAGCATGCACTGCTTGGCCATTCACAGCGCCGGCAGCGAGGAGAGCAATAATTGGCTACAGGCAGGATGCCTGTAGCCAATTATAACTCAGGGGCTTTAGTACACGCCCCACTGTATAAAAGGCTGCCGCGCCGTTCGGCCTAGTGCACATGTGTTCCGGCTTGATTTTGAATGCTGCTGATTCATTGCTGATTCATTGCTTATTCATTATTAGAGTTGAGCGGACACCTGGATGTTCGGGTTCGGCGGGTTCGGCCGAACTTCGGAAAAAAGTCCGGGTTCGGGACCGAACTTGACCCCGAACCCCATTGAAGTCAATAGGGACCCGAACTTTTGAACACTAAAATGGCTGTAACAAAGTCATGGAAAGGGCTAGAGGGCTGCAAATGGCAACAAAATGTTGTTCAGAGCATGGCAAGTGCTCTGCAAACAAATGTGGATAGGGAAATAACTTAAAATAACATAAAAAAAATTAAAAATACAAATAAAATGCTGGAGGCCCCCTTCTCAGCAGAAGAGGTACAGGAAGTCATTAAGAACCTCAGAAACTCAAGGCACGATGCCGCACATATGGTGGGAATACCCCAGAGTACGCACTTTCTGGAAAAAATTATTCAATTTAATGGATAAGATAGTGGGAAAATAAAATACTTGGAAATTAAAAAAATTATAATCTTGACCTAGGAGGACGAGGTCCATATGGAGTAGGAGGTTGAGGTGGCGGTAGATGTGGCGGTGTAGGTGGAAGCGGCGGTGGAGGAGGACGAGGTAGCCAACACTGGTTCAAAAATACAAAAATGGCTGGGTAAGGCTAGTGGTGAATGATGTGTCGAATTCTGTCCCCCGTCGCATAGTGTCCGCCCTGTACTGCGCTTTCTCAGTACGTAGGACAAGGGGATTTCGAAACTCTCCGAAGACGATGCGCGGTGACTCCAGGTTCAAGCCACATCATCCGAGGTTGAAGCCTAGCCAAGCGAGCCCGTGAGGGGCCCTGTTACTATGTGCTACCGTATGTCCACTTGGATGGTGAGGCTTGAACCTGCACTCACTGCCCAGGCGACGTTCATCTTTGGAGATTTTGTGAATCTCCTTGTCCTCCGTAATGCGCAAGCACTGCGCCTGCACAGTAAGTGGCCGGACACTAGCCAATGGCCAGACAGTTTTTGTCAGAACAGCGGTATACGTGTCTATTCTGCACAAGGTACGGACAAGTCCTGTGGGATCCATGCCTGGTTCATTTTAATGAACGTGAGCTTGTCCACATTGGCTCTGGACAGGCGGCTGCGCTTGTCTGTGATAACGCCCCCTGCCGTGCTAAATACACGTTCAGATAATACACTGGCTGCAGGGCAGGCCAGCACCTCCAAGGCATAAAGGGCAAGCTCAGGTCATGTGTCCAATTTGGAGACCCAGATGTTGAAGGGGGCAGACCCGTCATTCAGTACGTGTAGGCGTGTGCACACATACTGCTCCACCATGTTGGTGAAATGCTGCCTCCTGCTAAGACGTTCCATCTCAGCTGGTGGTGCTGGTTGTTGTGGCGTGCTGACAAAGCTTTTCCACATTTCGGCCATGCTAACCCTGCCTTCCGAGGTGCTGGCGGTGCCCTGGCTGCGTTGGCGACCTCTTCCTCCTCCTCTGCCTTCGCCTTGTGCTTCCACCGTACCCCCGCTTCCAAGTGGGAATGCCACCAGCAGTGCGTCTACCAGCGTGCGCTTGTACTCGCGCATCTTACGATCATGCTCCAGTGAGGTAATTAAGGACAGCACGTTGTCCTTGTAACGGGGATCCAGCAGGGTGGCCACCCAATAATCAGCACCAGTTAAAATGTGGGCAACTCGGTGGTCGTTGCGGAGACACTGCAGCATGTAATCGCTCATATGTGCCAGGCTGCCCAGAGGCAAGGAAAAGCTGTCCTCTGTGGGAGGTGTATCGTCTGTGTCCTCTGTATCCCCCCAGCCACGCACCAGTGATGAACATGAGCTGGTCTGGGTGCCACCCTGCTGTGAACATGGTTCCTCCTCCATCTCCTCCTCATCCTCCACCTCGTCATCCTCCAGAACTGTGCCCTTGCTGCCAGACAATTGTGTACCTGGCGCTTGTTGGTGCAGGAACCCACCCTCGTAGCCACTTGTAAATGACTGCCCTGAAAGCCTTGGAAATGAACCCTCTTCCTCCTCCTCCTCCTCATCCTGTGCCACATCCTCTTCCATCATCGCCTGAAGAGTTTTTTCAAGGAGGCATAGAACTGGGATAGTAACGCTGAGAACAGCGTCATCGGCATTGGCCATATTGGTGGAGTACTCGAAACAGCACAACAAGGCACACAGGTCTCGCATGGAGGCCCAGTTATTGGCGGTGAAGTGGTGCTGTTCCGCAGAGCGACTCACGCGTGCGTGCTGCAGCTGAAACTCCACTATCGCCTGCTGCTGCTCGCACAGTCAGGCAAGCATGTGCAAGGTGGAGTTCCACCTTGTGGGCACGTCACATATGAGACGGTGAGCGGGAAGGCCGAAGTTATGCTGCAGCGCTGACAGGCGAGCAGCAACAGGGTGAGAACGCCGAAAGTGCGCACAGACGGCCCGCACTTTCTGCAGCAGCTCTGGCATATCGGGGTAATTCTTCAGGAACCTCTGGACCACCAAGTTCAGCACATGCGACAGGCAAGGGATGTGCGTCAAACCGGCAAGGCCCAGAGCTGCTACGAGATTTCGCCCATTATCGCACACCACCAGGCCGGGCTTGAGGCTCACTGCCACCAACCACTCATCGGTCTGTTGTTCCATGTCCCTCCACAACTCCTGCGCGGTGTGGGGTTTTTCCCCCAAACAGGAAAGTTTTAAAACTGCCTGCTGTCGTTTAGCCCTGGCTGTGCTGAAGTTGGTGGTGAAGGTGTTACGCTGACCGGATGAGGAGGCGGTAGAGGATGAGGAGGCGGAGTAGGAGGAGTTAGCAACAGGAGGCAAACTGAAGTGCCCTGCAATCCTCGGTGGTGGAAGGACATGCGCCAAACTGCTATCCGCCTCAGGCCCAGCCCCCACTACATTTACCCAGTGTGCTGTTAGGGAGATATAACGTCCCTGACCGTGCTTACTGGTCCACGCATCCGTAGTTAGGTGGACCTTGCCACAGATGGCGTTGCGCAGTGCACACCTGATTTTGTCCCCCACTTGGTTGTGCAGGGAAGGGATAGCTCGTCTGGAAAAGTAGTGGTGGCTGGGCACGACGTACTGTGGGACAGCCAATGACACGGCGTCATCGGTACTGTGGGACAGCCAATGACATCCGCCTTTTAAAAATCTGCGTCTCCACCAGACGGAATGACAGCATTTCAAAGGCGAGGAATTTTGAAATGCTGGCATTCAGGGCCAGGGATCGCGGGTGGCTAGGGGGGTACTTTTTCTTCCGCTCCAGTGTTTGGGAAATAGAGAGCTGAATGCTTCCATGGGACATTGTGGAGATGGTTGGTGACCCAGGTGGTAGTGTTGCTGGCAGATCCTCTGTTTGCAGGTTGGCAGGTGTCACTGTCACTACAGAGGTGGATGAAGAGGCCGAGACTGCAGCAGAAGAGGAAGCAGGAGGAGCCAGAGACCTTTCTTGGTTTTTGAGGTGTCTACTCCACTGCATCTCGTGCTTTGCACTTAGATGCCTGGTCATGCAGGTTGTGCTCAGGTTGAGAACGTTTATGCCTCGCTTCAGGCTCTGATTACACAGCGTGCAAACCACTCGTGTCTTGTCATCAGCACATTGTCTGAAGAACTGCCACGCTAGGGAACTTCTTGGACCTGGCTTTGGTGTGCTCGGTCCCTTGCTGCGTTGGGCAGTAGCAGACGTACTGTCTAGGGGACGGACGCTCCGCTTTTGCACCCTGCTCCCTCTTCTGCTGTGCTGGTGGCTCTGTGCGACTACCGCCTCTTCCTCCGAACTACACTGGTCACCTGCACGACGTTGATTCCATGTGGGATCAAGGACCTCATCGTCCTTCACATCATCTTCCACCCAGTCTTCACCCCTGCCCTCCTTGTCGGTCTGCACAATGGTAAAAGCAGCAGCAGTTGGCACCTGTGTTTCGTCAACATCCGAGACGTGCTGCAATGGTCCTCCCATGTACTCATCATGAAACATAAGTGGTTGGGCATCGGTGCACACAATCTTATCCACTTCTGGGGCAGGGCTAGGTGGATGGCCCTGGGAAACCCTGCTAACAGAGTCATCAAAAAGCAGAAGAGACTGCTGCATGATTTGGGGCTCAGACTGATTGGCTGATTTGCAAGGGGGTGAGGTGAAAGACTGATGGACATCGGCTGCAGGTGCCAACTCTGAACTTTCATCAGGAGACTGGGTGGGAGACAATGTGAAGGAACCGGAGGCACTGTCAGCAACCCAATCTACTATCGCCTGTACTTGTCCTGGCCTCAACATTCGTACAGCCTCATTAGGCGCGCTGAAATACCGCTGCAGGCTCTGTCGCCTACTCGCACCTGAGGAAGGTGTTTCACTTGTGTGTGTAGCTGGCACAGATCGACCATGCCCTCTCCCTGCAACAGGAGCGCCACCAGCAGCACCACGACCCGGGCCACGTCCCCTTTTTGATGATCTCCTCATATTTTCAAAATGTATGATCTCGCCCTAAATGGGTGTTTTTGTCAATAGCAGAATACGCGTACAGTGTCTAAAGTGTGTATGAACACGCAGAAAATGCTATTGGGGGAAAAAAAACACAGCAAAATTAAATTTCTTTGCAATGTTTTTCCAATATCAGAATCCACGGACAGTGTCTAAAGTGTGTATGAACACGCAGAAAATGCTATTGGGAAAAAAAAAAAAAACACAGCCAAATTAAATTTTTTTGCAATGTTTTTCCAATACCAGAATACACACAGACTATGGTGTATCTCTTACTAATATATGCAGTGCAGTGATGGTGCACTGAGCTTGCAGGTAAAACTTTTATATTTTGTCTGGCACTGGCCTCATGGCACTGTTAAAAGACTGTGCACTGCACCCCAGCCAGGGTACAATTGATTTAGGAATCTCTTGAATAATTCTCTCTGCCTCTTTCTTTTCCTTAATAAAGAAACTCTCTACTCTAGCTATCTAGATCGCTCACTGATCTAACTAATTTGAAGAAAATTTAAAGGAATGTGGACTGACTGACTGACTTTATCACACTAACTCCTAAAATCCTCTCTTAGCAGCACAGGAACCTGTCTATAGCAGAATGACGCTGTGTGCTGTGTGTCTGGACTATATATAGAGGCAGGGTCACATGCTGCACTGCCCAATCACAGCCATGCCATTAGTAGGCATGGCTGTGATGGCTTCTAAGGGCACACTAGTGAAACTAGCGTCGATTGGCTGCCCTGCAGCTTGTAAAAGGTGCCAATACATCGCCGAACACCGGACCCGAACCCGAACATACAGCCAATAGTTCGGGTTCGGGTCCCGGACACCCAAAAGTCCGGTACGAACCCGAACTTTACAGTTCGGGTTCGCTCAACCCTATTCATTATCATTACTACTGAAGTGAATACTGATCATTTCTGCTGATTGCACTGCTGCTGAGTGGTGACATTATCTGCTGCTGAGTCTAACTGCTTTTATTCTGGGGATTAGTCTGGTGTGTGCGTGCTGTTAGTACAGCATTGCAGTAGCACCCTCTGTCATATGCTGTTAGTACAGCATTGCACCATAACCTTCTGTCCTATTGTGATCTAAGGCAGGCAGGCAGGGATTTATAGGAGCTAGTGTGTGTGTCAGCACACCTAAAACCACCTCAGTCACTATCTGCTATAAGGCCCAGTTCTTGTCATCGAAGGCAGACAGGCATCTCCAGGAGCTAGCTAGCTTGTGTGTGCGTGTGATCTGTTAGTACATCACACATAAAACCACATCAGCCTCTGTATCTGCTATAAGGCCCAGTTGTTGTCAGTCATATAAGGCAGTCTCTGCATCTCCAGGAGCTAGTGTGTGTGTGTGTGTGTGTGTGTGTGTGATCTGTTAGTACATCACACATAAAACCACATCAGACTCTGTATCTGCTATAAGGCCCAGTTGTTGTCAGTCATATAAGGCAGTCTCTGCATCTCCAGGAGCTAGTGTGTGTGTGTGTGTGTGTGTGTGTGTGTGTGATCTGTTAGTACATCACACATAAAACCACATCAGCCTCTGTATCTGCTATAAGGCCCAGTTGTTGTCAGTCATATAAGGCAGTCTCTATCTGCCGTAAGGCCCAGTTGTTGTCATCTAAGGCAGCCTCTATCTGCCGTAAGGCCCTGTTGCGGTCATCTAAGGCAGCCATCTGCAGGATTTAGTGTGTGTGCTGTGTGACTCCAGCACAATGTACACTACCCACTACAATGCCTGGAAGACCGCCAAGGAGAGAAAGACATTCCCGAGGCAAGAACACAGGGCAAGCAGGCTCTGTTTCTAGAGACAACAGTGCTGGTCGTGGACGTGGACGTGGTCGTGCATCATCATCAGCACGTGGCCATGGGACACGCTTTTCCTTGTTTTCGGCAGCTGGATATGTTGACCCGCATCATGCCGAAGGCTTGGTAGAATGGATGACCAAGCCCTCCTCATCCTCCTCATCCTCTCTCACCCAGGCTCAGGGTACTGGCAGAGCAGCTGCCAACGCATACTCAATGGCATCATCAGGCACCCCTTCCCTAGACCCACCATGTCCTCCTGAGGAGCCCCCTGAACTGTTTGAGCACAGTGTTGGGTACATGCTCCAGGAGGATGCCCAAACGTTTTGAAGGCTCGGATGATGATACCCAGCTAGAGGAAGGCAGTAGCAGGAGCGCAGAGAGAGGGGATGCTCAAGGACAGCAATCTGGCAGTCATATTCCATCAGCTGCAGCTTACTGCCAGGTTTGCTCCAGTGGTGAAGAGGGAGGGGATGATGAGGTCACTGACTCCACGTGGGTGCCTGAAGGGAGGGAGGAGGGGGAGGAGGAGGAGGAGGAGGAGGAGGAGGAGGAGGCGGCACATGTCCAACGAGGCAGGATGCCCTCCGGAGGCCAGCTAGAGGCCAGCACACCGACTGAATCACACCGCAGAACTCCGCCTGTGCAGGGCGCTGCCTCTGCACGTTATCACAAAAGTTCTTTGGTGTGGGCCTTTTTTGAGACGAGTGCATCAGATCGCACCACTGCTATTTGCAACATATGTCTCAAGCGTATCTCGCGTGGCCAAACCATCAGCCGCTTGGGCACCACAAGCATGACCAGACATATGTCGACCTGCCATGCAGCTCGTTGGCAAGCGCACATTAAAGACCCACACCAAAGAACAAAGCGGACCTCTCCTTGCTCCTCATCAGCTGGGATCTCTAACCCCACTATATCTTCAGTCCTCTCTGAAAGCTACTCTGAGAGGAATGAAGGTGTAGAATTAGGTGTGTCACAGCCAAGTACTTGCAGTACACCGACGTCCGAGTCTACCAGGCAAATTTCCCTGCCCCGGCTGATGGACCGTCAAAAGAAGTTTACTCCCAGCCATCCACATGCCCAGTGGTTGAATGCTAGCTTGGCTAAATTGCTAGCACTTCAACTGCTGCCTTTTCAGTTGGTAGACTCGGCCCCCTTCCGTGAGTTTGTTCAATGTGCGGTTCCTCAGTGGCAGGTTCCCAAACGCCACTTTTTCTCACGGAAGGCGATTCCAGCTCTCTACCGGCATGTGGAATGCAATGTCCATGCCTCGCTGGACAGGGCGGTCAGCGGTAAGGTGCATATTACCGCTGACTCATGGTCCAGCAGGCATGGACAGGGACGTTACTTGTCTTTCACGGCCCATTGGGTCACTCTATTGGCAGCTGGGAGGGATGCAGGACAAGGTGCAGTAGTGTTGGAGGTTGTTCCGCCACCACGTCTCCAAAATGCTATTACTGGTTGTGACACACCTCTCTCCTCCACCCCCTCCTCTTCTTCTTCTTCCTCCATGGCCTCTTCGAGTTCTCTGTCCTCTGAACCAGTGGTGCTCCGTAGGCATACAAGGGGCTACGCGAGTACGCAGGCAAAAAGATGCCATGCCGTGCTTGCGCTGGTGTGTTTGGGGGACAGGAGCCACACTGGGGCAGAGGTTCTGGCAGCTCTGCAGGGGCAGGCCGAGAGGTGGTTGACGCCACGCCAGCTTAAGCCAGGAATGGTGGTTTCTGACAATGGCACCAACCTCCTCTCCGCCCTGCGACAGGGGCAGCTCACCCATGTGCCCTGTATGGCTCACGTCCTCAACCTGGTGGTGTAGCGGTTCTTGGGCAGGTACCCAGGCTTACAGGATGTCCTGAGGCAGGCCAGGAAAGTCTGTGTGCATTTCCGCCGATCGTATAATGCCAGTGCTCGGCTGGCTGAGCTGCAAAAGGAGTTGAACCTGCCCAAGAACCGCCTTATATGTGACATGCCCACCAGGTGGAACTCAACGTTGGCCATGCTGCAGCGACTGCACACGCAGCAGAGGGCCATCAATGAGTACCTATGTGACTACGGCACCAGGACAGGGTCAGGGGAGCTTGGATTTTTTTCCCCACGCCAGTAGAGCATGATCAGGGATGCATGCACTGTCCTGTCACCATTTGAGGAGGCCACGAGGATGGTGAGCAGTGACAGTGCATGCATCAGTGACACTGTACCTCTTGTCCACCTGTTGGAGCATACGCTGCGTGGGATAATGGACAGGGCACTTGAGGCAGAACAGAGGCAGGAAGAGGAGGACTTCCTTGCCTCTCAAGGCCCCCTTTATCCAGACAGTGTTCCTTCTGTCCCACCCATCACACAGGAAGAGGAGGAGGAGGATTGTGTGAGCATAGAGGTGGAGCCTGGCACTCAGCATCAGCAGCAGCAGCAGCAGTCTTTTAGGGATGATGTACAGTCCCAACAAACCAGTGGACTTGTACGTGGCTGGGAGGAGGTGGCTGGCGATCATGTCGTCCTCAGTGACCCAGAAGACTCCGGACCGAATGCCTCAGCTAACCTACGTTGCATGGCCTCCCTGATCCTGCAAAGCCTGCAGAAGGATCCTCGTATTCTTCGGATCAAGGAGAGGGACCATTACTGGCTGGCCACTCTCCTTGATTCACGGTACAAGGGTAAGGTTGCGGACCTTATCTTGCCGTCGCAGATGATGAGACATCTCAGGGAGGCCTTGCAGAAAGGTCTGTGCAACGCGTTCCCAGAGACTGGGAGGTTACAAACTCCTGGTCCTGGACGACGAGTTGCTGAGGCTTCGGTCAGTAGCAGAAGGAGCGGTGGGGGAATGGACGTCTGACCGATGCGTTCAGACAATTTTTTAGTCCGCAGCCCCAAGGTATGATCGGTTCCAGCAACCATCGCCAGCGTCTGATATACATGGTGCAGGAATACCTAGGGGCAAGGTCAGACTTGGACACCTTTCCCACCGAAAATCCTCTGGCTTACTGGGTCTTGAGGATGGATCACTGGCCAGAGCTTGCACAGTATGCAATTGAGCTACAGGCCTGTCCTGCATCCAGCGTTCTTTCCGAACGCACATTCAGTGCTGCTGGAGGATTTGTCACTGATCACAGGGTGTGCCTGTCCACCGACTCAGTTGATCGACTGACCTTCATAAAGATGAATCAGTCTTGGATCACCACCAGCTACCAGGCACCTGAAACGGATATAACTAAATATTTTATAATGTCACATCCCTTCAAGACTGCCTATGCTGATGCTGAGTGACTGTCCTGTTATGTTCACTGACTATCCTCTTCCTCCTCAATGATCCATTCCTTGATAGCTTGGAAGAACATTTTTGTTTCTGGGTGCCACCACACCAGTGCCAAAGGCACAATTTTTCAGCCCCTGTTTAACAGGGGCGTGTAATTACAATTTTTTATGCAATGCTTTGCAACAGGTCTCATTGCTGTGCTCAGAGTACAGTATCTGTGAGGGGTTGCAGTGTTGTGGCACCAGCACCAGTGCCTAAGGCACAATTTTTCAGCCCCTGTTTAACAGGGGTGCGTAATTACAATTTTTTATGCAATGCTTTGCAACAGGTCTCATTGCTGTGCTCAGAGTACAGCATCTGTGAGGGGTTGCAGTGATGTGGCACCAGTGCCTAAGGCACAATTTTTCAGCCCCTGTTTAACAGGGGCATGTAATTACAAATCTTAATCTAATAGTTCACAGCAGGGCCCATTCCTGCGCCCAGCAAGAGTAACTGTGAGGGCTTGCAGTCTTGTGGCAACACCGTCCACCACCACCACCAAAGGCCCAATTTTTATGCCCTGTTCAACAGGTGCATGCAATTACAAATCTTGATCTAATAGTTCACAGCAGGGCCAATTCCTGCGCCCACCAAGAGTAACTGTGAGGGCTTACAGTGTTGTGGCTACACCAACATCTAATGGGGCAAATTTCTGCAGAGTATATACGGCAGGCCCCTACTTTCAAAACATCCAACTTACAAACGACTCCTACTTGAAAACGAAAGGAGAAAACAGGAAGTGAGAGGAAATCTACCCCTAGGAAGGGAAATTCTATCCTGTTAGATTTAATTTGGGAAAAAGGTATCTCCTCTCTACTGATGCTTTATCACCAATCCTTGTTTCAATTAAAACCCCACTTTTCCAAAAACATTAGTCATTGGGACGGAAAGTGAGGTGCAATGTTCTGAACAGATGTGCAAAGACAGAAAATGTTACAGGGGTGATAACCCCTCCCTATGTTCTCCAAAAAGCTTAAAAATAGATTTTTTTTGGATGGAGCTACACTTAAAAATGTACCTGTTCAGATTCTACTTAAAGTGGAAGTAAACCCCCCTATCGTTTTCAGCCAAGGAAGCTGCCATCTTTGCCTCTGTTTAATCTTTAACTGCCACAGTGCTGCACATGTGATCCATTATGACACCAGCCATTGGATGGTTTGACTGTTTGGTTGAGAGCACAGCCAATGTGCAGTTAGCATTCACGGCATGCCTTTTTTTTTTTAGACTGTTAAATCGATGGGTTTACTTCCGCTTTAAGAACAAACCTACAGTCCCTGTCTTGTTTGCACCGCCTGTATACTGCTGTTCAGAGTATATAGGGATGTAGGTATAGGGTTTTATTTTGGGTGCGGGGTTCCCCTTAATATCCATACAAGACCCAAAGGGGCTGGGGGGGGGGGGGGGGGGTGATGGGGTAGCCATGCCATTTCTCTCGAAGGATTTTCAGCCATATTGCCAGGACAAGACATGACATTAAAGCCGCAAGCGGTTTTAAATGGCTTAATTTTTTTCCTTTACAAATGTCATTTTGTGCAGGGACAGTTCTAAACACGGGAAACACATGCCACTTCACAGGCATACTTTAGACACCCCCCAGGTACCATATTTAAAGGAATATTTCACTTTTTTTTTTTCACTTTTTGCATCATTAAAATGACTGCTCCCGAAAAAACGTTAGTTTTTAAAAGCATTGATATATGTCCCCTGGGGTAGGACCCGGGTCCCCAAACCTGTTTTATGACATTAACATGCATATTGGCCATTATAATTAGCACTTTTGATTTCGAACGCTCGCGTCCATTGTAACAAATAGGGTTCTGGTGCGAACCGAACCCGGGGGTGTTCGGCTCATCCCTAGACTTGGGCATAATGTTAGTTTACCATTAAAAGCTAAATTATCGCCTCTGCACTCTGCTATTCTCTTACCCAATAACAAATTAATTTACCTATTCAATCATCTAATTTTCCTAGGCGCCTCCCACCATCCAACTACACCTGTGTCCGTGTCCATTACCTTTTACTTTTTATAAATTAAAGTGAGTATTGAAACTATTAGTCCTAACAACAATGTTATATCCTTTAATTGTGGGACTTTTATTCTCGCAATTGGATATCATTGTACACTATTATATATAATTAACAGTAAATTAGTGTAATTGAACATAATTTCAATCGACTTATTGCCAGGTCTAGTGTGTCTCCTGCTCCCCACTTGGTCAGCGCCCCTCTAGCGGCTCCGCCCGGACTCCGCACGTTTTCAGCTATACACCACTAGGTGTACTCTAGGTAAGTGCCTCTGGATGCTGGGCCGCCGTGCCTGCTGTGGGCTTGTGTAATTCCAATCCTTGCCCATGATGTTCAGACATGAAATCTTTAGCTCTGACTAACAAAATATTCTTCTCTACTCATTTATGTTTTTTACACTTGGATACATTAAACCGAATTGCAGGCCTACCCTGAAGAAGCCACTATTATGGCGAAACATGTCGGAAAATATATGGCCTGCTTCACCAATTGAGCTTTGATCTTAATTGGATCGATGGTTGTATTGAATCTAATCTAGCTATTATGTACTGATATGTATATGTCTCTTGTAAATTTATTATTGATTACTCAATCCAATTGGGGGCCTTGAGCACTAATATATGTATAAACAAACCAAAAATTGTTCTAAAAATTATTTTTAATATTTTTCTAAATAAAAAGTTTATTGAAAAATGCATTGAATTGTCGACAAACCTTTACTTGGCACTGTCATTATCCCTTTGGTCCATTCTTCCTATATACACTGTGTCGGTAGTTGTAATGGGTCTCCTCAAGGTCACCTCCCTTAATGTGCGTGGCCTGAACATGCCGGAAAAGCACTCGCAGCTCCTGACAGACTTGCGCAAGAGCAAAACGCAGGTGGCGTTCCTCCAAGAAACACACTTTTGTGCTGACAGCACACCTAGGCTGACCAATGGGGCTTTCCCGTTGGCCTATCATAGTGTTTCTCCGATCTCCAAGTCTAAAGGGGTGAGTATTCTGCTGGCAAAGTCAGTACCCTGGTCGTTCGAGGCGCAGCGGATAGACACGCTTGGCCGTTTCCTCCTGCTGAAGGGGAAGGTGTCCGGCGTGGTAGTCACCTTCGCAAATGTGTATTTTCCTAACACTGACCATCCACAATTTTTGCAGAGGCTCCTCCCTGAACTCCTTGAGTTTGCCAAGGGAATGTTGGTTTTCGGTGGAGATCTCAACTTTGCCATGGATCCAACTCTCGATGTGTCGAGGGGCACATCCCACCTCGCCTACTCACGCTTGAGGCGACTGAAGACTGACCTCCATGCACTACACTTAGTAGATCCTTGGCGGCTGCTTCACATGCAAGAACGAGATTATACGTTCTTCTCTCCAGTCCACCACACCTACTCTCGACTGGATTACCTGTTACTGTCCCACAAAGATCTGTCCAAAGTGGTGTCTACATCTATAGAAGTCATGTCACTCTCAGATCACGCTCCCATACATTTGATATTGCAATTGTGGCCGGAATCCTGACCCCCGCCATCATGGAAACTAAATGAGGCCTGATACTGAGCACTCTGCGCGAGTACTTCTAGTGGTCTGGCAGGCCCACAAGGTGGTGGTTAGGGGCACACTGATAAAAATAGGAGCACGACTTAAACGTGAGAGGACTCGTCGCACGGATGACCTCCTGGCATTAATTTGCAGGTTAGGAGTGCGCACATAAGGCGAGTATTGCTCAGGCCACCCTCCAGGACTTACTTAAAGCCTGTGAAGAACTCCGCACTTTACTGTTTCACAAAACGAAGCAGAAACTAGCCTGGGCATGGCGTTCCATGTATGAATTTTCTAACAAACCTGGTTTGCTGCTAGCCAAAGCCTTACGGGGTCCACACACTAAGACATATATCCCTCACATTCTAGCTCCAACCAGCCATCGACTGCATGTCTCCTCGGACATTGCAAGAGAGTTCCGATCATACTATGAAGGCCTTTATAATTTAGACAAGCCTTCCCCCACAGACCCCACGACCTCAGACACTTTGACCCCGCGGTCATGCCTTCACTCCCTGGGGCTGCCCGAGAAGAGTTTGAAGAACCAATCACTATAACAGAACTGGGGGAGGCTCTGGCTTTCTCGAAAACCAAAAAAGTACTGGGCCCAGATGGCCTAACCCCATCGTACTACAAAACTTTCTTTGACACGCTGGCACAACCCTTGGTATCCGCTCTCAACTCCACCACAGAGGGAAATTCCTTTCCAGTGGACTCTTTGAGGGCATAGTTACATAGTTAGCTAGGCCGAAAAGACACAAGTCCATCCAGTTCAACCATAAAAAAAAAGAAATAATAAATAAAAATAAAATATATCGTACAATCCAATAAACCCCATATTATACCCACAGTTGATCCAGAGGAAGGCAAACCCCCCCCCCCCCCCAAAGAGCATGCTCCAATCTGCTACAGCAGGGGAAAAAATCCCTTCCTGATCCCCCTAGAGGCAATCGGATTTTCCCTGGATCAACTTTACCTATAAATGTTAGTACCCAGTTATATTATGTACATTTAGGAAAGTATCCAGGCCTTTCTTAAAGCAATCTACTGAGTTAGCCAGAACCACCTCTGGAGGGAGTCTATTCCATATTTTCACAGCTCTTACTGTGAAGAAACCTTTCCGTATTTGGAGATGAAATCTCTTTTCCTCTAGACGTAAGGAGTGCCCCCTTGTCCTCGGTGTTGACCGTAAAGTGAATAACTCAACACCAATTTCACTATATGGACCCCTTATATATTTGTACATGTTGATCATATCCCCCCTTATTCTCCTCTTCTCAAGAGTGAATAATTTCAGTTCCTCTAATCTTTCCTCATAGCTGAGCTCCTCCATGCCTCTTATCAGTTTGGTTGCCCTTCTCTGCACTTTCTCCAGTTCCCCGATATCCTTTTTGAGAACTGGTGCCCAAAACTGAACTGCATATTCCAGATGAGGTCTTACTAATGATTTGAACAGGGGCAAAATTATATCTCTCTCTCTGGAGTCCATACCTCTCTTAATACAAGAAAGAACTTTGCTTGCTTTGGAAACTGCAGCTTGACATTGCATGTTATTATTGAGCTTATGATCTACCAAAACCCCCAGATCCTTCTCCACTACGGATTCCCCCAGTTGTACTCCCCCTAGCATGTATGATGCATGCATATTCTTAGCCCCCAAGTGCATAACTTTACATTTATCAACATTAAACCTCATCTGCCACATAGTCGCCCAATTAGACAGAGCATTGATGTCAGCTTGTAAATTGGAGACCTCCTGTAAGGACGTTATTCCACTGCATAGCTTGGTGTCATCTGCAAAGACAGAAATGTTACTTTTGATCCCAGACCCAATATCATTTATAAAGATATTAAAAAGTAAGGGTCCCAGCACTGAACCTTGGGGTACACCACTGATAACCTTAGACCATTCAGAGTAAGAATCATTAACAACGACTCTCTGAATTCTGTCTTTTAGCCAGTTTTCTATCCATTTACAAACCGATATTTCCAAGCCTGTAGACCTTACCTTACACATGAGCCGTGTGTGGGGAACTGTATCGAACGCTTTTGCAAAATTCAAGTATACCACGTCCACAGCCACCCCTCTGTCCAAGGTTTTACTTACCTCTTCATAAAAAGAAATCAGGTTTGTCTGACAACTTCTGTCTTTCATGAACCCATGCTGTCTGTTGCTTAAAATGTTTTTTTCCAGCAAGAACTCGTCTATGTGGTCTTTTATTAAACTCTCCAGTATCTTCCCAACTATAGAAGTTAAACTAACAGGTCTATAGTTACATGGTAAAGACTTTGTTCCCTTTTTAAATATAGGCACCACGTTCGCCCTGCGACAATCCAGTGGTACTATTCCCGTCATTAATGAGTCCCTAAAAATTAAATACAATGGCTTTGAAATTGCAGAGCTCAATTCTTTTAAGATCCGTGGGTGGATGCCATCTGGTCCAGGTGCTTTATCCAATATTTCTGGACCATATCACTTTTGAGCCATTGTGGATCATTCGGGGCTGTGTAAATACCACCCCCATTATGGACATGAGCTCCCCCATGCTCCTTTGTATACACAGAGCTGAAGAAAGTATTTAATAAATTAGCCTTCTCTTTGTCCCCTGTCACCCACTCTAGATTATTTTGTAAAGGGCCTACATGCTCAGACCTGACCTTTTTACTATTAATATATTTGAAGATTTTTTTGGGGTTTGTTCTACTATCTTTTGCAATCTGTCGTTCGTTTTGAGTTTTTGCATCCTTGATTTCCTTTTTACATATTCTGTTAAATTCTTTGTAACATTTAAACAACAACACTAGTGTTCCTTCACTTATTTTTTAAAAGCTCTTTTCTTATTGTTCATAGCTTTTTTAACTTTGACCGTGAGCCACATAGGTTTTATTTTAAGCCTTTTAAACTTATTGCCCATGGGAATATACTTTGCAGTGAGGTCCCAGACAGTCTTTTTGAAGAATTCCCATTTCTGTTCTGTGCTCATTGATGCCAATATTCCCTCCCAGTCCAAGTACTGGAGAGCAGCCCTCATCCTTGGAAAATTAGCTCTCTTCAAGTTGAGCGTTTTTATCTTTCCTGTATGTATTTCTTGCTTACAGCTAACATCAAATGAAATCATGTTATGATCACTGTTACCAAGGTGTTCCTTTATCTGAACATTAGTAATAAGCTCTGCATGGTTTGAGATTACCAGATCCAGCAGAGCATCATTCCTAGTTGGGGCCCCAATAAACTGGACCATAAAATTGTCCTGTAATAGGTTTATAAATTTTTGCCCTTTAACTGTCCCAGCAGTGCCATTACTCCAGTCACTTTCTGGGTAGTTAAAATCCCCCATTATTATCACTGTCCCAGCCCTTGCAGCCGTTTCCATCTGTGCAAGGAGCTGAGTCTCCACCTCCTCGTGAACATTGGGTGGTCTATAACAAACCCCAATGATTAACTTAGAACTATGCACATCTATATGCAGTTCCACCCATAATGCTTCATACTCATTACACTCTCCGTCAACCAGGTCCTTTTTCACGCTTGCTTTGAGATCACTTCTCACATAGAGACAGACCCCTCCACCTTTCCTATTTACTCTGTCTCTCCGAAAGAGTGCATAGCCAGGAATATTAATAGCCCAGTCATGTGAAGATTGAAGCCAAGTTTCAGCAATACCAATTACATCATAGCTCTCCTCATGCACCAGAGCTTCCAACTCACCTATTTTGCTTGGCAGACTTCTGGCATTGGTGAACAAACACTTTAATGCATTACTACATTTTGCTCTGGTGTTTTTCATATCATTTTTAGTAGTACAGATGGCACTATAGTTTCCAATGGCAGTTTGCAACATGGGAAATTTCCTGTCACCTGCCATCACCCTCCCCCCATCTATTCCCATTCCACCCTCCATTAATGTCAGACCCCTAGCTAACCTGTCTGCTCGATGTAATTCTAGTTCACCCTCCCCCCTCAATCCTAGTTTAAATACTCCTCCAGCCTTCCCATAAACCTCTTCCCCAGCACAGCAGACCCCCTTCCATTCAAGTGCAAACCGTCATTAGCATATAGGTTGCACCCCAATGAAAAGTCAGCCGAGTGCTCTAGAAACCCAAATCCCTCTTCTCTACACCAGGTCTTTAGCCATGCATTCAGCTCTCTAATCGCCCCCTGCCTTTCCTGTGTTGCACATGGTACAGGCAATATTTCAGAGAATATCACCTTGGAGGTCCTTCCCTTCAACTTGCAGCCTAGTTCTTTAAATTGATTCTTAAGGAGCCTCCACCTTCCATGTATACTGTCATTGGTTCCAACGTGGACCAAGACAGCTGGGTCATGCCCAGCCCCTCCCAGTAATTTATCCACCCGGTCCACCACATGCCGAACCCTAGCACCAGGGAGACAGCAAAACATTCGGTTGAGCCCCTTCCACTCCCTCTAACTACATTAACCCATCTTCCTATCTGATAATCCTGACTTGCCCCTCCACCCTCCACATCACCCCTACTGACCACCTGCTCAGCGAGCAGAGGACCCCTTTCAAGGTTGTCCTTTTCTGCCCAGTGTTGCAACTTGCTCCTCCAGATCTCTAATGCAAGCTTCCAGAAGGGCAACCCGCTCACATCTGTCACAGCGGTATCCATCCTGGAGCAGTTGCACCAATTTTGCATACATGTGGCACACTGTGCACTGAGCAAAACCTCCAACCCTGCTAGCACTCATTTCCCAGTTACAATATAATTGCTTGTAGGAAGTTTAAGATGTCACAGGTTTGAAGACTCCTGTCTTAACCCCTGTTTTAAACTCTGGTTTTAACTCACCACTTAGAATAGTTCCACTAACTGGTTTTAACTCACCACTTAGAATAGTTCCACTTTAACAGAGTTCAACCAGTCTCAAAGATGAGCAGGCTCACGATGAGCTCTACACAAACTTATATAGGCCTCAAACACCTGTGAGCAATTAAGCACTCCCCTTAATTAGTAAGCTGAAGGAAGGAAAGAAAAAAAAAATGTTTAAAAAGTGTCAGAAAAGCATACATATCCCTCATCCCAAATGAAGGGAAGACTTGCTGCAATGTGGGAATTACCGGCCGATTGCTCTCCTAAACACAGATTTGAAACTCTTCGCCAGAATTCTAGCGAACAGGCCACTCCCACATGTCCCGAGTCTTATCCACAGAGACCAGTCTTTGTCACGATGCGCGAGCCGCGGGACAACACCATCCGAGTGCTTAATCTGATCCACGCGGCCAAGAGATCTAAAACGGGCCCTTCTCCTGCTGTCTACCGATGCGGAGAAGGCGTTTGATCGCGTTGACTGGTCATTCATACGGCCACCTTGGAACACATAGGATAGCGATCCTCTATGATGAGTTGGATCTTGTCTTTGTATACAAATCGACTGCGTTAGTTAAAGTCAATGAAACGAGATCCGACTTTTTCAAATACGCAATGGCACACGCCAAGGGTGCCCCCTGTCACCGCTGATCTTTATCCTTTCCCTTGAACCCCTCCTGTGCCACATCAGCGTGGATGCGGGTATTACTGGCTACTCCAAAACCTTGGGAAACCACAAGGTAGCCACCTTTGCGGACGACCTGATCTTTTTCGTAACAAAGCCTCTCACATCCCTCCCTAACCTACTACAGTCCCTACGAGTATATGGCACCCTATCTCTCTTTCAAATTAACTTGACCAAGTCCTCCATCCTGAATATATCAGTGGGTAATGACGTGGTTCCGCATTTGAAAATCGGCCTTTCCTTTGAGATGGGCAACAGACCGCATTCGCTACTTGGGTGTGGACATCACCTCTGACACGGCAGACTTATACGGTGTGAACTTTGCACCAATGCTCGACCACCTCAAGACTGACCTCCTACATTGGCACACACATACGCTGACATGGTTTCGGCCGATGCAATGCCCTAAAGATGACCTTATTGCCGAGGGTGCTGTACCTGATGCAGGCGCTACCTATTCGACTGCCTCCAACCTTTTTCAAACGCATTGACGTCATGTTCCGAGCATTTATTTGGTCACACCGCAAGCCACGCATCAAACTGCAGCTCCTACACATGGCCAAATACAGAGGTGGGCTCGGCCTCCCAGACATGAAGGCGTATTACAGAGCGGTCCATCTCACTAGGGTGGTAGACTGGCACTGTCATGCGGAGGCAAAGCATTGGGTGGCCATGGAGGGGGAAGACTCGGGCGACACTCTCAAAAGCCAGCCATGGATCACAGCTCCCATGCCAAGGGATCTGGTGGTTCACCCAAGGTTGGGAAGTACCCTAGCAGTGGCTAGGGAAGCCTTCAAGAATTCCTCTATATCCCCTGCGCCCTCACCAATTGTGCCGGTGCTGGGCAACCCGGAATTTATCCCGGGCCTATAGAACCTCAATTTACAACGCCTGGCGACAGGCTCGAGGCTACGCCTATGTGATTATCTAGGACCAGATGGCCGACTTTCCTTGGAAGCCGGGACATTGGTAACAGACCCCCCTCTGGACTTTGAGCGGTTTACAACTTCGGAACTTCCTCCGCAGCTGTCTGAGGAAACCGGGTATCTCCCGCCCACTCACAGAACTAGAGCGCATCTGTCACCATGGGGACCCTCTACGACCTTGTCTTTTACTCATCTACTCCTCCCTAATTCAACCTACAGAGGGATCCACTCCCCCATTCCTGGCTAAGTGGGAGGCGGAACTCGGTACCAGCTTTACTGACGACCAAAGGCTAAAAATTCAAAATTTTTGCCCAGAAATCTTCCATTGCCACCAGAGTCCAGGAGATTTGTTACAAAATAACGACTCGATGGTACAGAGTACCTGCTACTCTACACCGCATTTTCCCACAGGTCTCGGACCGTTTCTGGCGGTGCAGCGCTGAGGAAGGCGCAATGTTGCATATTTTTTGGTCCTGTCCCAAGCTTGCCTCCTTTTGGCGGGGAGTGACTGACACGATCAGACACCTAACCAATGTTTCGTTGGAGGATAACACGGCGGCCTGTCTGCTTCACCTGACGGAACGACCCATCAAAAAATATAAGAACTCTCTGACTATTCAGCTTCTGAACGCTACAAAGGCCTGCATCCCACTGTGTTGGAAATCGGAGAACCCACCGACGAGGCCCCTTTGGCTTGCTAAAGTTAAGGGACATGGAGGATCTCACTGCCACTCTGCATAATAGGGAGGAGACCTTCCGAGAGACCTGGAGACCCTGGCAATATTTTATCTATACAGATGCATATCTCCAAGAAATGGCCACAAACTCTGGTCCTGCTGCATTGACCCAAGCACCTCCGCCCCGCAGCCAGAGGACTCCACCTTAACTTGCACGTTTCCTCTGGCATCTCTCATCTTCACGCACATATGCTCCCTACCATTCAAGCTTATTTATGCAATCCTCCTCTTTCTGTTTCCCACCCCCCCCCCCCTCCAGCTTAATCCCATGCTTCCTTCCCCTCTCCCCCCTCTTATTTTCCTAACCCAAGCCTCCTACCTGTCATTGATCCTGACCATCCATTCCCCTCCCTCCCTGTAGTATTCTTAACTGCTACCCACTCATGAGTACATGGCAGGATAACTGGATATCTTTGAAATAACTTAATTAGCTTAACTCTCATGTCTGGGCTAATCAACCAGCCGAATTATTATACTTGCATATAAAATTAAAGTGTTTGTTCATGCCATTGTCTGGTATAGTTTAACATGTTCACAGCCTGCCAGGAATGTCAGGAATGATGATGACTGGTAATCCTATTCGGCCCTGCAAGTTGTAGCATTGCCTTGGCGATGCATTTTTCTTTCTATTGTGCCTTACACGGGTAATAGGATCGGTTAATCCAATTGCTTATTAAACACTGTAATGTATTATAATTCTCTGACTTGTCACATGTATTTTGATAATGTTGACTATGCTTTTTGTTATGCATCTTATTACTGAAATAAAGAAATAAAAAATAAAAAATAGAAAATGAGGGAAGGCACCTGTTGACAACTATATCTACCAATTTTTTGATGCCCCTGGTTTGTTATGACTGACTCCAAGATCCTGAAGGACTGCGGAAGAACTATATTTTTCCACAAGGGGGAATGAGGGGACCATACCCGAGAGGCCAAAGGATTCCATGCCCTTATTGTCGTTTTCATAGTACTAGTGAGAGGATTAGAAGCCTTACAGCCTCTTTAAAAGAGGGATTGCAATGCCCCATAGGAGCCCAACACTGCAGCCTTCACCCCCACTGAAGCACCTTTGTCCAATGTGAGCCACTTATGAGCATGTACCAACTGCCTGGCCAGAAAATATTGAAAACAATTAGGGCTAAGCCTCCCATGGACGCTGGTTGCTTCAAAGCAGCAAGGCTGAAGGCTTTGGAGAACTATTGTTCCAAAGGAAAGAGGACATTTTTTGCATCTAGATAATAGAGATAATGGGATCCAAATTCGATCATTTCTAAGGATATACAGAAATATCAGGGGAAGGAGAAGTTAATTTGGCCAATGAGTGACAGGGGCAATGACCACCCCAAATCAAATTTTGCCTTTGCCAAGCCTAATAGCGGGGTAAAGTTAATAGGAATAAAGTTGGCAACATTGTTAGTAACAGGCATGTCCTAAATATTTAAATTGAGACACACATTGGAGAGGCAGAGCAGGGTCCGGAAAAGCCTGAGGGATCAGATCCAATGGGAGTATCTGGGATTTCTCCTAATTAGCTTTCAATCCTGAAAAACTAGCAAAAGCCTCTAATATATTTAAAGCGACCACTTCACAGTGCCTGCAGAGAGAGAGACCGCTTCACACTGCCTGCAGAGATAGAGAGAGACCGCTTCGCACTGCCTGCAGAGAGAGAGACTGCTTCACACTGCCTGAACAGAGAGAGAGATAGAGAGAGACCACTTCACACTGCCTGCAGAGAGAGAGGCCGCTTCACACTACCTGCACACAGAGAGACTGCTCCACACTGCCTGCACAGAGAGAGACCGCTTCACTCTGCCTGCCGAGAGAGAGAGACCGCTTCACTCTGCCTGCCGAGAGAGAGAGACCGCTTCACACTGCCTGCAGAGAGAGAGAGAGACCGCTTCACACTGCCTGCAGAGAGAGAGAGAGACCGCTTCACACTGCCTGCAGAGAGAGAGAGAGACCGCTTCACACTGCCTGCGGAGAGAGAGACCGCTTCACACTGCCTGCGGAGAGAGAGACCGCTTCACACTGCCTGCGGAGAGAGAGACCGCTTCACACTGCCTGCGGAGAGAGAGACCGCTTCACACTGCCTGCGGAGAGAGAGACCGCTTCACACTGCCTGCGGAGAGAGAGACCTCTTCACACTGCCTGCACAGAGAGAGACCGCTTCACACTGCCTGCCTGGAGAGAGAGACCGCTTCACACTGCCTGCACAGAGAGAGAGACCATTTCACACTGCCTGCACAGAGAGACCCCCCTTCACAGTGCCTGCACAGAGAGAGACCACTTCACATTGCCTGCTGTGTAAAGCAGTCTCTCTCTCTGTGCAGGCACTGTGAAGCGGTCTCTCTCTGTGCAGGTACTGTGAAGCGGTCTCTCTCTGTGCAGGCACTGTGAAGCGGTCTCTCTCTGTGCAGGCACTGTGAAGCGGTCTCTCTCTGTGCAGGCACTGTGAAGCGGTCTCTCTCTGTGCAGGCACTGTGAAGCGGTCTCTCTCTGTGCAGGCACTGTGAAGCGGTCTCTCTCTGTGCAGGCACTGTGAAGCGGTCTCTCTCTGTGCAGGCACTGTGAAGCGGTCTCTCTCTGTGCAGGCACTGTGAAGCGGTCTCTCTCTGTGCAGGCACTGTGAAGCGGTCTCTCTCTGTGAAAGCCCTGAGTGCTCTCAAACTGGGGCGTTGTGCTTGTAGGACATTCTGAAAAGTCCTGCAAGCAGCATTATTGGGCCAGTTTGGGAGAGGTGCCCTGCCCATTGAAATGAATGCAACGCGGGCTGTTTTAACCCTTTCTTCGGCCGCTAGTGGGGGTTAAAAGCGCCCTGCTAGCGCCGCCAAAACAATGGTAAAGCGCCACTAAAATGAGCAGCGCTTTACCACTACCACCCCAGTGTAAAGCCCCATACACACGGTCGGATTTTCCGATGGATTCTGTCCTATCAGACAATGTTGTCGGAAATTCCAACCGTGTGTAGGCACCATCGGACAGTTTCCATCGGATTGTCCGACGGACAAAGTCCTATCTCCTGCTGGATAGATTTTTTGACAACAAAGTCCGATCACACCAAATCCGATCGTGTGTAGCGTAGTCCGACGGACAAAGTGCTACGCATGCTCAGAAGAAATTCTGTGACGAAAGCGCTCGGTCAGGTAAAACTACCGTTCCTAATCGACACAGCACATTCGTCACGCTGCAATGTTAAAATGTCTTTAATGCAGCGCATTCTCTTTTTTCTTTACAATGCAAGAAGAATGACATGTTTTAGCTGCTCCTATTCACCCGCACTTCTCCCAAACGTATTTCTTTATTCGTTTTCAGGATTTCTAGACTAGATGTTTATTTTTCCTCAGATCGTAAAAGAATCTTTGTTATATTTTTTGGATGATTTTTTCTTTTTTTTTATTTTGTTTGGAATACATATTTTCAGGATAATTTATTTAGATTTTTGAGGGGGGTTGTGTGTCTCAACTTAGCAAAACAACATTATTAACATTTGTATTTGTTGCTTAAATTTACTAGGAGATTGTTTGTTGTTGGTGCCCCTTGTTAATTATACTTTATGATTTGTGAAATGTACCAGCCTACTCACAAATAAACTGTCATTGTAGAAAAGTAAAACACAATAGGCAATGTTTTTTCAAATCAAAAATACCTTTATTTAGGTCTCTCAGACCAGACTGAATCCAGGTCGTCACTCTCTTGTCTTTCTTCCACGCTTCCTTGCACGCTGTGGCTGTGGTGCTGGTGGGGCGGCAGAAGGAGGAGGAGGAGGAGGCGGAGCAAGGTCACTATCGCAAACATGTGTGAGTGGGGTCATCCCCCCAGCCATACCCTTATTTAGGACCTTGAGGATGACATCCTCACACATGTTGCGTTGCCCCACTTCCATAGCCATCATTTTTGTGGCAACCACGGAGCCAAAGGTCTCCTCGTCGGTGGGTGTGGCATGTAGGGAGGGTGAAGCCTCTCTGATCAGCCGGAGCGCTGACTCTCCCGCCTCACCCCCCCTTCTCGCCCTTTTGTAGGGAAGGCGGAGGGGAGGGACTTGGGAGACAATCAGGCTCCTAGGCCTACCCCCCTCTTGGCTGCCACTACCCACCTCTTGGCTGCCACTAACCCCTTCCTCCTCCTGACTGCCACATTCCACAGCCACCTCCTGGCTGAGGTCTTCCTGTGTATGAAAAAGGGACATAGTTTGAGTTATTTGTTCATCAAACACACACAATTTTAATCTAGTGACTGTTGCAAAATGTTTACAAATAGAAAACCATACAATTCTCAGCCCTGCAGTTTAGATTCTGGCCCCAAATGTCTCCAACACTACTGTCCGTTGATATGTCAAACACGTTAAGGAACTAAGCAATTGTGGATCCTGAATTAACTGAACATCATTTATTTTTCACATAATTCGTTGCAAAAATACTATACCTGGCTCAAGCTGGGCTCCTCCACATCTTCCAGACTGGAAGGCCCAGGTTGCTCCTCGGAAGCCTCATCAGGGGTGGCCTGCGCGCAAGGAAGCGTGGAAGGAGGAGTCGAGAGTGACTCCGTGACATCAGCCTGGTCTTTGAGAAAATGGAGCCTGTCATAGTACCAGAGCTTGGGGACATGGACCTGATCTGCTGCAGCTCCAGATGCTTGGGACTTCAGGACCTTCTTGCGCTCCCTGAAATACGCACTCCTCAGGCTGCCAATTTTGAGTCTTAACTTACGAACGGTTGCCGTGGGCATCCTTGGCTTTACAAATACCACAAGTTTCAGCATGGCTGCGTACCTCTTTGGTTTGCTGCCGTAATCGGGGTGTTTGGCCTGCCATAATAGGGTAATTTTCCTATATTTATCAATGAAGAGGGGGAGAAAACTCACGTCGTTGAATCCCTCCATATTCTCTGCAAGACACAACACCACACAAAACACTATAAATAATGTCAGGCTAAACTCTCCTAATCTTCTCCATAAAGAAGCCTCAAGGTCTAATCAGTATAGGCTAGTTATGTACCAACTTCAAATTGTACCTTCGTTCTAGCGATCGTCTCGTGCGTGAGCTTTCTCTCCCCTCGTCTCACAGATCGTGGCTACGACACAGGCGTGTGACGTTTTATATACAGTGCGCATGCGTCAAACTCCGCCCGCCCCTGACGATCTTTCACGTCTATTCCCCACCCCTTCTCTTTACGGCGCAGTGGGGAGAGCACATGGCGGGGACACAGCAGGTGCTCCCCAAATATTGCAGCAACGAGAAGGAGGACGAGGAAAGGCCGGAGGCAGAAACGTCCCGATCCCGGAGGCTGAAATTTAATTTCTTTTGGAGAAATGTTGGAGATGGTGGACATATTAAAGAGGAGCGACTATGATGGGAAGTATGGGCCTTACCTCAACCCCAATGTCCAAGATCATGTCTAAAGTTGTGAGGAGGCTGTACAATCATTTTGGGGTACAACGATCCAAGGAGCAACTGAGGAAACGCTGGTCAGACCTGAAACTGAGGGAGCCAGATCAGTACAGAAAGATCAAGCAAGTTCTTCAAAAAAGTAAGTAGTTGCGTTTTGTGTTTGATTTTTTGCTTGCATACTGCTCCATGTGTTTGTATTTTTTCAAAGTTGTACATTAGAAAATGGCCACTTTCATGTTCGTCTGTGCATTCGATCGTACTCAACCTCGATCTTTCTGCCACTGTCATGTTCGTGTGTCCATTTGATCGTACTCAACCTCGATCGTTCGGCCACTTATAATACAAGGTTTGGGGAATTTTTTAGTGAAAGGAACTTTGTTCTCACTAGAAATGTCATCAAGAATGTAAAGCCAATTTATTCAATGTAAAGGAGAGGTCACCCAGTAGCTGTTTACCCATCTGGACTCTAGAGCACTAGTGCTGGGACACCCAAACCCCCTTTTTATTATGCTTTTCCAAACATGTGCTCCAGTGGATACTAGAGGGGGGTCTCCATCAGACAAACTTCTACCAAAAAGCTAGTAAGTTTACCACCTTTACAAAGTGACTACATTCATGTTGTCATTTGTAACTGGCCAACCAAAAATATTGTCCCTCACTTTCAAGCAATGTTTGACATTTGCTATTTCTGCCCTCAATAGATTGTGGTGCTAAATCTTCCTTTTGTACATTCTCATAGGGGAGCAAAAACTCGGGACGTCTGAGGAAACCAGAAAACCCACACCTCCCAAAGAAGGGGAAAGACCAGAAGCAGAGGAGGAGAGGAGGAGGAGGAGGAGGAGGAGGAGGAGGGAGAGATCATAGAAATTGGAGAACTTGTCACCACAACAGGTGAGTGTGGGAGAACACAGCTACTGGAAAGCTAATCAATGTATGCCTGCCTCATTTCCAAGAGACATTTTTTTTTTTTTGGTTTTTAGGTGACGTGGATGTTGTGGAAGAAGAATCGCACTTTACCACTGAAAGTGCCCACGTACTCATCGGGGAGATAATGGTCTGCAATCGAGATCTAGATGAGATAAAGCAAAACATCAATGATGTTCAACAAAAATTGAAGAACATCATTGATGTTTTAGGTAAAATCTGAAAACGCACCAAGTAATTAACACACATTTGTGGCTGTTTGTGACCACATTTGCAACTTAAGAACTGTGTGAAATTTGGAACATGCACACATTGTGTCCACATGTGCTAGCTCCCATCATGGTGGATGAATGACAACGTTTTTTTGGGGGTGCAACCACTTTACTAACTACTAAAGTGGTTGTGGTGAAGGGGTTGCACCCCCAAAAAACGTCCATTGATCCCCATGATGGAAAATGGCACTTTTGAACATTCTAGGCATGTGTTTTACCATCTAATGTCCATTTTCAGACCCAAATTGTGTGCATGTTCTAAATTTCCAGTTTCCAGGGGTGACCCCCCATGTGATGAAGGCAAGATCAAACACACTTTGAACATATAGTCATGTCTGATCTTGTCTTCACTTTAGAAAGTTGAACTTTGCAAGTTCCTATGTTCTGTTTTGCTCCATGCCTGGTTTTAACAAATGCGGAATGTTTGTAAACAATGTTGTAAAGAACCAAGATCTTGTCAGTTTTGCCAAGAAGTTTGTAAACGCACTTGTGAATGTGTTGCAAGTAAACTTTTTTAATTTTCTAAATGTGTGGCTTCCTTATTGAAAAACACAAAAGCATTATGTATGTCAAATGTAAAGGATTTGGGGGGCAATGGGTGTTATTTACTAAAGGCAATTCCAGTTTGCACTGCAAGTGTATTTTCCAGGGCACTTTTGCACTGCACTTGTAGAGCATAGTGGATTTGACTTATGTAAATGACACCCACAGTGCTTTTTACGAAAACACGTAGCACACCATTTTTGGGAATACACACATGTCTGACCTGGTGATGAAAAGGAGTATTTTGGGTGTCAGTTATGCACTACAAACCTTCTCTAGACAAAAGATTAGGTATCACACACACACACACACACACACACACACACAACATGAGAAGATTATTTTTGGGAAGAAGAGACTGTTACCTCCTTTTGCCCAGAAAGTGCATTCCCACTGTTGAAGCTAAAGGGCAAAAATGTATATCTCAAATAAGCTAGAATATGGAAATGACAAGAAATCATAGGTTTGGTTAAAAAATATATTTATTAAAAAATGCCTCTCACACATCGTCAGGCAGAGCAATGGCCCCCCTACCCACAAAGTACTCCATATATTGCTTGCGGACCTCGCGGGCATTTAGAGGGGGCAAGCCTGGACGTGCCGCTTGAAGGGCTGTGAGGTCGGCATTGGAAGGGCCCTCCACATCTGGGCCAACGGGCACCACATAGTTGCTGTTGTGTCTTTTCAAAAAGTTGTGCAATATGCAACAGGCAAGAGGCAAGAACTATGTGGTTCAGTTTGTATTCCGCCAAGTTAATAGCCGTCAAAAACAGGCGGAATCGGCTGGCCAGGATCCCGAAGGTGTTCACCACTCTGCGGGCTCTCGACAGCCTGTAATTGAAGACCCTCTGGTCTGGGGTGAGGGTCCTCATCGGGAAGGGCCTCATCAGATGGGGAGTCAACGCAAACGCTTCATCTGCGACAAAGACGAAGGGGAGTCCTTCAGCATTCTCCTCTGGAGGTGGCAAGCACAGACTGCCACTTTGGAGATGCCAGAACTCAGTGTGCGCAATGGCACCACCATCCGAGATCCGGCCGTTCATCCCCACGTCCACATACAAAAAATCGTATGTCGCCGACACCACCGCCAACATCACTACACTATTAAACCCCTTGTAATTATAATAGTAGGACCCCGAGTTGGGGGGTGGGACGATGCGGACGTGTTTCCCATCAATTGCACCTCCGCAGTTAGGAAAGTCCCAACGGCTGGCAAAGTGGAAGGCCACAGTCTGCCATTCCTGTGGCGTGGAAGGGAACTGTGGAGTGAAACAAAAAAAAAAAATTAGTCACTTTACACATAAACATTGCAAGCAGATTAGACACTAAACATCTTGGAACAAGATCAGACTTTTACATTTTAAGCTGGAAAGTATTTGCAACGCAAAGTAGAGGGTCCCCTTAGCAGATTACTCACCCCCCCCCTCCTTACTTAACACTATTGGCAGCCCACAGGAAAGATAAAAGAACATTTTAAATCCCACCCCCCCCCCCCCCCCAAAAAAAAGGAACGCACATTTTGACATTCTGAAATAACCTAGCAAGCTAATAGGAGGGAAAGAACACAAAAAAAGAGGAAATGGAAAGTATGGAGCCAGCCCCTTGCACTACATGCTTTGCTGAATTCATCCCTAAAGATGCCCACTATAAAGAGGTAGGTATATAGTGTGTATTGACCTTGGGAAAGCCAGCAGATAGAGGATTGGTACCATCTGACAGAGCAGTTGGGGGAGGGGGTTCCTAATGAGTTTGGCACCCCCCCCCCCCCCCCCACCAAAAAAAAGGGGAAAAAAAAGGGGCTCTGCGTGAAGTAAAACACACAGCAAACATTTGTGCATATTTTAGGGGGTGTTTGGGGGAAAACAATACTATGCAGCAGACAAAATACATTGCTTAAGTGACTAGGCCATAGGTGTCTATTGGGCCAGAAGAGCATGCTGGGGAGGTAAGTGAAGGGAAAAATGCATGAAGGAGAAAAGGGGCACAGCATATTAGAGCATATTGCAATCATGGTAATTAGGGAAGGAGGTCAAAAATACAAGACATTAGCAAACAGAGCATACATAGAAGGGAATAGTAAAGTAGAAATGTTACCTTAATATAGTCCTCCTGCAGGACCTGGATGATGGCAGAACAGGTCTCTGGAATAAGGATTCCCAGGGCCTGGGGAGAGATACCTGAGGAGAACTTCAGATCCTGAAGGCTTCTCCCTGTCGCCAAGTACCTCAACGTAGCAACAAGCCTCTGCTCCGGAGTGATGGCTTGTCTCATGCAGGTATCCTGCCGGCTGATAAAAGGGGTCAGCAAAGCCAAAAGACGGTGAAAAACGGGGTCCGTCATCCGGAGAAAGTTCCTGAAATCATCAGGATTATTCTCCCGGATCTCACGAAGCAAAGGCATGTGCGAGAACTGATCACGCTGAAGCAACCAATTCTTGGTCCACATACTCCTCGTCACTCTGTTCATGGACGGGTCTTGGCTCAAAGCTAAAAGCCCGACACCAATTCCGCGTACAGCACGAACTCGGCTACGAGTACGTATGGGAAACATCGCTCACAAACGGTCGGCTGGTCAGAACGGACAAACAGAAAGCACCGATAAACAGCAAGGCCTGAAAGAACGAAATTAATACCAGAAACGAGCAGACAATAAGCAGTGAAAATCAAAGCGTCCTATATCAAGATATAGGCCGCAATGACCAACAAATGCGAACTGACTACACGCACTAATAAACAGATACGCACGACAAGCACAAACTGAAGAGCAGTAACGATCTGAGTCACAAAACTGAGAAGCGCGAATCGTAAGTCCCCAAACTTCAACTAACTCGCGATAAACACGGGATCAGCAGAAGGAGCCCCAACGGGTGCAGGACGTGGTCCTGAACTTCCCTTTTCTAGTCTCGTGGAAGACGACTTACGTCACGACGTTCTTGAAGACCGGAAATTCTGACAACGTTGTCCGACCGTGTGTACGCAACACCAACATCGGACAAAGTACGACGGACAGGATCCGACGGAACTGGTCATCGGATAATCCGAGCGTGTGTATGGGGCATGTATGGGGCATTAAAGTACCCTTAGGTATTAGTGCAAACAAAAAGGTGAGAGCCCATCTAATACCTACAGAGAGTAATGGAAATGAGGTGGAGTTCAAAGTGAACCATGCCATACCTGCAGGGATTGGCATTTAGGGGGTTAAAACAGGCAGGGATGAAATGCGATATCAACTACTCACTGCCTGTCAAATGTCTCTGAAAAGTGACCTGAGCATGGATCACTTTTAAGAGTGGCAGTGCCTGCTGGAAGTGAATACAAGAATTTGGGCTCACCAGTGGCGTCACTAGGGTTGGTGTCACCTGGTGCGGAAAACATTGGTGTCACACCCCCCTCCACCAACTATAGTCCCCCCTCAGTACAGACCCCCATCCCACAGTATAGATCCCCCTCACTAAGAACAAAACCCCCCTCCCTCAGTACAGCCCACCCTCCGTCAGTATAGACCCCCTTCCCTCAGTATAGACCTCCCCCCTCAATACAGACACCCCATCAGTGTAGAATCCCCCCTCTTAGTGCAGACACCCCTCCTTTAGTCACCCCCCTTAATACAGACCCTCCCATCAGTATAGACACCCCCATTTAGTGCAGCCCCCCGCAGTATAGACACCCCCACTTTCGTGCAGACCCCCCATCAGTATAGAATTCCCCCTTAGTGCAGACCCCCCCATCAGTATAGACACCCCCTTAGTGCAAACCCCTGCAGTATAGAATCCCCCTTAGTGAAGACCCCCCATCTGTAAAGAATCCCCCCTTAGTGCAGACCCCCCCCCCCCCCCCATCAGTATAGACACCCCCTTAGTGCAAACCCCCACAGTATAGACACCCCCGTTAGTGCAGACCGCCCCATCAGTATAGAATCCCCTTTAGTGCAGACCCCCCATCAGTATAGACACCCCCTTAGTGCAAACCCCCCCATCAGTATAGAATCCCCCTTAGTGCAGACCCCCACAGTATAGACACCCCCTTAGTGCAGACCCCCCAACAGTATAGACACCCCCTTAGTGCAAACCCCCGCAATATAGACACCCCGTTAGTGCAGACCCCCCCCATCAGCATAGGCACCCCTCTCCCCTCCCATAGCGCCCCCCCCGCACATGTCCATCTACTTATAATAAAGTGTACAGTACAGACCTCAGAACAGCGTGGCCGTATACACACACACACATCGGTGTGTGTCCCTCTGGCTTCTCCTCCTCATTGGATGTAAACAGAGAGGAGGAGGCGCCGGCGGCTTTAGTCTGCTCCACTGACAGCGCAGATCATCAGGGCAGCGGGCGGTGTTAGCGGTGCCGCAATTCACGGGTGTCACCCCTCTGGCGGGTGTAACCCGGGTGTGGCCTTCACGCCCCGCCCCCACCTAGCAACGCTACTGGGGCTCACACTGGTGTGCTGTGGTTTGGCTGCAGTGCGGGTTTCACAGTCCCTCGGACTTCTTTTAGGTTACACATTTTTGCTGCATGTTCTTAAAGTGCACCAAAGATGCAGCATGCAGGACATTTTGTGCACTTTCAGAACATGCAGTAAATGTGTGCAACCTCTATGGGACCAGGGGCAACATGCAGGAAAATTGCCAGTACACCAGCACTGCAGCCAAACCACAGCATGCCAGTGTGAGCCCACATCATACCACCTAGGAGGGCAAGGTACTGGCACAGGCTACTAGCAAAAAAACTCTTTGGCTGCAGAGAGGGGGAGGGAGGAGGAGGAGCTCACTTACTTGAACGGTCCCAGGAGACTCACTGGATTCCAGCCGACTGCTCCGATTTAACTTTCCCGCCCCACACACATCCTCTTCACAGAGAGCACACACGGGCTGCCCAGAGTGGGGAAAGAGAGAGCAGGTCCAGCCTTTGCCAGCCATTCATGTGGAGGAGGGAGGGGCTGGGCAGGGCTGTGCTGTGTAACACAGACTGTCAGCCCTGACATGAAGATATCGCTGGCTCACAGTACTGGACTCGGCCAGCTCAAGAACTGCGCATGTGTGGTTTTGAACTAACGACATAGCAGCCTTTGCCACAGCATACCAGAGCAGCCCAGGGGGCAATTGCATCCCTGCCCCCTGGCGCAGCCCGCCCCTGGCCCCCTGGCTGGACTGTGCCCAAGGTATATGTCCAGTATGCCTCACGGCGAAGGAGGAGACGATCGCGGTCTCCCCCCCTTCACTGGTCTTGATATTTGTTCAATGACTATGCCCCTTAATTCGTGTTGCTTCCTAGCGACAAAGTGTATTGCTACAGGTTTGTTTAAATCTGGGGTTTCACCTTTCAGGGCCCTCTCCAGCGCTACTCTTATATCACTCCTATGTTTCTAGAATCGTTGTTTAAAAGGGCCAACTGTTTTCCCTACATACACCAATGAGCAGGGACATTTCAAAATGTAGACATAAAACTCTTTGTTGCAGTTCATATATCCTTGTATGAGATATTGTCTGCCATGACCCGTGTAGTCCAGATGTATTACCCACAGGCTAAACCACCCAAATATACTCCAACCCTTTACTATACTTAATTCTATAGTAACGAGACCACACCATTCCCCTCCTGCAAACCTAGAGACCAAAGATCAATACCCACGTCAGTGAGATGTACCCAATCTCTTCGCAAGTACAAAGCCACATTAACCTCCAACTCCCTGTGACGTATGACCATACCTCCTTCCCAGATCAAGAACCTCCCCACCACCTTATTGACCCGGATGCGGGTCTTGTTAATCTGTTCCACGGATCTCGCCATTCGCCAGGTCTTTCTCGCCACCATATCCGACCAAAGCAAAATAGTATTAGGAAATGCCGTGCGTAGGTAAATAATGTCAGCTTTTATATCAGCGATCAGGTCCCTGAGCGTCCGTATACCCAGATAATTTCCCCCAGCATGGATGACCAACACATCTGGTGGTCTGTCCAGCCACGCAAAACGCTCCACCTCGGGAATTACCCTATCCCACCTCATTCCTGGTCTCCCTAACCATTTAATGCACGCCTCTCTCCTCAAGATACTCAACTGCCTCCCTTCCGGCCTCGCATCTCCTCTCCTGGCCCCCCAACAGACATAAGAGTGCCCGAGTATCCAGACGATCCTCCATCTGAAACCAAAGAACACAAGGCACGGTGACTACAACAAACACTATGAGCACATGACTCAAACCTCCACACCTAAAAGACCCTTTCCAAAAAGTATTTTTATTTTTTATTTTATTATTACTCCATTACTAACTGTGGACAAATATAAGATATATATCTCCCTATCTTGCACACTGCCGCCTCATCCAACCCGAACCGAGCGGCTTCCGTAGCTGCCCTGATACGGAAGGAGTGTGAAGCGTATGCTGATCACTCCAACCCAATCCTCTTCAAACATTGCCTAAACATTGAGGTGAATTGAAACGTGGACAGGTGTGAACCATCAACATGCCGAAGCAACGGCCCACTACCCCCTTTACGCATCCTCAAAAATTCAGTCACTGCTGTGACCGGACATACCTCCACCTCTTGTAGAGCGAACAGCCACACTTCCACCCCTTTTCCTTCCTTCTTTGACCTGCGCAGTTTTTAAAGACAGCCTATCCTCGTGAACCCGAACATCCTGGAACAAAATACCACCCTCCACCCATCTGGAAGGGCTCACCAATTCCCCCACCCGGAATGCACCAAAAAATGCCAACGAGAATGCAGCCCTAAACAGAAGGGTTTCGTATACTGAACTGCAGACTGCCCCCAATACCCCACATATGGACCGCAGGTTTGCAAAAGTCACAGGCCTCCGCCTGTCCTTCTGCTTTGTCCAATCCTCCTGCTTCTGCAGTTTGAACAAAAATGACAACCCCGCTAACTTCTTTTCAATAGCAGAAATAGAAGCACCCGTCTCCATCTGCCTTGATACGAAGTACACGACTAACTGTCTTACCTCCGAGCTAGCACCGTACACCCCAGATTCCTGACTGAACCTGGACCATTCCCCCCATACCTTCGTGTAAGCAGACCAAGTTGACGTGCTTACCGACTCCAAGGCACGCGGCAAAGAGGTTACCCCCCCCGCGCGCTAGCCGCAACTACCCCCAACAAATCCTGTAAAGCAGTAGTAAAAGATAAGTTATCACATGACTTACCGGGCTGACCGGGAGCCGTCCCCACAGCCATTGCTCTGACCTCCCGCTGCGGAATCTGCGGTTGCTGTTCCTCATTCTCATCCGTCACTTCGCCTTCCGACCCGTCCTCAGCCGCCTGGCTTGGCGCTGATGTGAGCCCCCCTGGAGAATCCCTCCGCGGGGCTGTGTGGTCCAGACGACGCGGGGGGTAGATATCGCATGACTGCTCCACCGCTCGCTGGTGCCCCCCGCTGGCCAGGGCTGAGTGTAATTGGGCCGGCCTGGGCCGAGTTTCTTCTGCCCCTCTGGTGCGCCCCTCTCCTGCCAGGTGAGCTCCTACCCCCCGCGGGGTCTCCAACTGTGCCCCGCTCCGATCTGGCAGTCCCTTGCCGCGTCATGACCCACCTAACTGGGCCCCTCGACTCGTGTAGAGCCGTGGGGGGGTTAGCTGGCGCTTGTAAGACGCGAGGTGTGGGCGAGGAAGCGGCGCTATTCTGGCCCGTGGCCCCGCCTACCGTGCAGTGACCGCGGTATGTAACGGACTAATGGCTGCTGCACCCGCTTCGCTGGAGGAGTGGATTGCTCCCCCCTAGGGCTCCTGGTCACCCATGATGTTCCCCGATCGCTGCCGGGTGAGTACCGTGCCGGAGGTCGTGACCTCCGCGGGCGTTCCGATCCCTCTCCGTCCCGCGATCCACCTGGGGTCTGCCCATCTGCCTCACCTCCTATTAGGGCGTCAATCTGCGCTTGCAGCCAGCCTTCTCCCCGCACTCCTGCAGCCTGTCTGAGTCTCCCCAGCATGTGCTCCACGTCGGCCATCTTGGAAATCAGAGGAGCAGTGAAAAAACTGCCTCCTACTGTGTTCTCTGCAACCACGATGTCCCGCTGTAGCTCCTCCCCCTTCTTAAATATGGCCACTCCCCTCAAAAGTTCTCTTGCCCCCTTCCCTCAGGGAAGAACCTAGTTAATTGTATGTGTGCCTGCTAGACACACAGTCATGCACGGCCCTGCACTATTCTGCCTTTTGCTGTCTCCGTTCCGGGCCTCCCTTTATGTGGGTGGGTGAAATGTTCACCACATATCATAGAGTTGCAAACGTTACAATTATAACATCAGTAACAACCGCTTTTTTGTGAGATTCTAACCTTTGGCTTAACATATTTAGATCTCGGGTCTGCCTGTATCAATATTTCGTGCAAGGACCTACTTCGTTTGTGGACTAGTAACGGTGGATTTGTCAGAGAGGTTACCTTGCTGGACGACTTGCTGGCTGCTCTGGCGCGCACCGGTGTGCGTTGGCGCGCACGTTGGTGTGCGCGCTCCTGTAGGCACTTGTGTGCGTGTGCCAGCTGGCCCTGATGTGCGCGCTAGTGCGCAGACACGCACGCGGGTGCGCGATGGCGCGCCTGTTCCTGTGCGCACCTGTTCACATGCTTCTATGTGCACTGGTGTGCGCGCCGGTGTCCGGGCGTGTGCACGGGGGTTTGTGTGCGCACTGTTTGGCGCCAACCGGTCTATTTAGTTCTGCAGCACCCGTTGCTCGGTGCTGCCTGATCATCAGCTTCCCGTGACCTTGCTCCTGTACCCGTATCTGTGTTCTGATCTCCTGACGACTCGGCTTGCCTCTCGTACTTCCCGGATTTCTGCCTGCACTTGACCCCGGCCTGTTTGACTTCGCTCCTGCCTACTCCTCTGTACCTTGCTGCCCACACGTTCTTGAACCCGGACCTGCCTGCTCTTGCTCCTGTTCAGCACCTGTTGCCTGCGTTCCTGTCTACCACCTTTCTGTCTGAAGATTCCCTTCTTCCAGCATCAGGAACCTCATTACCAGGCTCCCATACCATTCCGTACTCCCTTGCTTCCTGTCCTCTCTACCAGGGGCCGCGAGTTGGATACGTAAGGGAGACCACCCTCTGCCCAAGCAGACTCACCGGTCAGGTATGTAGCAGTCTGACAGGGGGTCCAGGCAGGGGGCCTCCCCCTGGATGAACTTTGTAGGCACCTAGCAGGCCTTACCCAAGCGGTGAAGAACCTACAGGACGGCTAGTCTAGGTTAGAAGAACAAGTCCAGGCTCTGTCCTCATCTTCTAACCCTCAGGGAGCATCGTCTGCCAGATTCACCCAAGCACCCTCTGTAGTAATGCTTCCTCCTGAACCTAGGGTACCCACGCCTGAAAAGTTCTCTGGAGAATGAAGTAAATACCGCGCCTTCCGCAATGCCTGCGAGCTCTACTTTGCACTACATCCGCGTACCTTATCCCTGGAAGCTACAAAGGTGGGCTTTATCATCTCCCTACTGACCAGCGAGCCTCAAACCTGGGCCCACCACCTTTTGGAGCAAAAGTCTGAGTCCCTGGATTCCCTTGACAGCTTCTTTGCAGCTATGTCACAGCTATACAAGGATCCCCAACTAACCGCAACGGCCAAAGCCGCCCTGCATTCCCTGCAGCAAGGTCGCAGATTATGCAGTTGAATTTAGATGCTGGAGCTCTGATACAGAGTGGAATGATGCTGCCCTGCATCATCAATTTCACATGGGGCTATCCGATCCCCTTAAAGATGAGCTGGCACGTGTTGGAGTACCCAGACCCTGGATGCGCTCATCAATCTTTCTATTCAAATAGACCGCCGCCTAAGGCAGAGACGTTCTGAAAGGTCTTCTGGTCACTCTCGCCCCAATCTGGATGCTTCCTAGGGTGCCCAGTCCACCCAGTCAAGTTCCCCCCGCCTCTTCAATTATGATTTCAGAAATCCCGGAGCCCCTCACCCCGGAAGAAAAGATGCGTAGACGAGCCCACAACTTGTGCTTGTACTGTGGAGAACCTGGACATTATGCAAGAGCATGACCCAACAAGACACGCAAGTGCCTGCCTCTCTCTTCCTTGTGTGCACCTGTCTTGCCTAAAACTGGTACTCACCTGGCTCTTGCTGTTTTGCAGCTTTCCAGACGGACTATCCCGGTGTCAGTCATCTTTGATTCTGGAGCGTGTAGCTGCTTTATCGACCTAGTCTTTGCTACCACCCATGGCATTCCTCTTCAACCCAGCCCTGCAGTACACTTGCAGAAAGAGAGAGACGGCACCCTCTAAGTGCAGCAAGATAAAATCAATTTATTGTAAAAGAGGATTAAGAACACTCACAAAAGGGATGTGTCATGAAGGCATATCAGGAGTTTAGAGAGTCATCCGTTTTGGGTCCCGGGTGGAATGGTGGTCACTAGATGTCATCAGATGTGTTGTCTCATGCTTGCTGTGGTGTCCAGTACTAGTCCGGTGGTGCTGTGGGCTCTCTGCGTTTCCGGATGGCTGGAGAGCAGGCTGTGGAGACAGTATGCCGCTTTGTTCTTGATAGCTGCGGCGGTGTTGTGATCACTTCCGGGAACGGGTCACATGGGCAGCGCTTAGGGGCATGCGTGCCCCTTCATCAGGCTGTGTTAGTGGCCATGTTGGAAGAGGGAATTATGTACCCTGAGTGGGGAGTTACTGAGGAAAGTGATTGGAGTGCGAACGGAGGGGGCGGGGCAGGGCGGAGAACATATGAGTAACCATGGAGACCGGGCCAGCTGTGTAATAAGAAAAAGTATATTTTGGGCTAGAAATTACACTATAATCAAGGGGACTATCAGGGGGAGAAATTGGTCGTTATGAGGGAAATGGGGGAGAGCTTTTATTTGTCTTATCTCAATGGCAGGGGACGGAATAAGTAATTATGTTAACTTGATATTAAATGGGGAAAATGACAGGGAGAAAGAGCAGTGGGAGTAGCTGGTAAACAAATGTCAATATTATACAAATGTCATTATTATACGATGTGCTGCAGGCGTACCATAAGGGTATATGACTGGATAAATATATCTCTATGCAGACGTATAAATTCTATTATTACTATAGACTATAGACTTAGGGCCAATTAAATTCATTATATAAGGGTGACCATGGGAAATCTATGTATAAAGAAAATGAGAGAAGAGAACGTTATAAAATATTATACTAACAGATTGATTCAGGTTGTATAAGGGGGGGGGGGGGGGGAGAGAGAGGAGGGGTTGGGGAGGGGAATGGACTGGAGAAGGAAAAAGTGGTGGGGGTAAGTACAGACAGAGAAATATATCCCACTGCAAAGTGGGGGGGGGGGGGGGGGGGGAGAAGTGTGAGAAACGATATCAAGAGAGAAGACTAGCTACTCCCGAATCGAATTGCCCCTCTATATCCAGATCCATAGATCATCCAACGCAGTTATCCCTAAATCCCTCTCATCCATCCCCATCCCATTCCCCTGCCCTTTACTCTCCGGTATATATAGAAAGAGGATATCGCCTCTAGCTAGTCTTCTCTTCTCTTGATATCTTTTCTCACACTTCTTCCCACCCCCCCCCCCCCACTTTGCAGTGGGATATATTTCTCTCTGTCTGTACTTACCCCCACCACTTTTTCCTTCTCCAGTCCATCCCCCCCCCCCCCCCCTCTCCATCCCCCCCCCCCCCCCCCCCCTCCCTTATAAAACCTGAATCAATCTGTTAGTATAATATTTTATAACTTTCTCTTCTCTCATTTTCTTTACACATAGATATCCCAAGGTCGCCCTTATATAATGATTTTAATTGGCCGTAAGTATATAGTCTATAGTCTATAGTAATAATAGAATTTATACGTCTGCATAGAGATATATTTATCCAGTCATATACCCTTATGGTACGCCTGCAGCACATCGTATAATAATGACATTTGTATAATATTGACATGGTTTACCAGCTACTCCCACTGCTCTTTCTCCCTGTCATTTTCCCCATTTAATATCAAGTTAACATAATTACTTATTCTGTCCCCTGCCATTGAAAAAAAACAAATAAAAGCTCTCCCCCATTTTCCTCATAACGACCAATTTCTCCCCGATAGTCACCTTGATTATAGTGTCATTTCTAGCCCAAAATATACTTTTTCTTATTACACAGCCGGCCCGGTCTCTATGGTTACTCATATGTTCTCCGCCCTGCCCCGCCCCCTCCGTTCGCACTCTAATCACTTTCCTCAGTCACTCCCCACTCAGGGTACATAATTCCCTCTTCCAACATGGCCACTAACACAGCCTGATGAAGGGGCACGCATGCCCCAAAGCGCCGCCCATGTGACCCGTTCCCGGAAGTGATCACAAAACCGCCGTAGCTATCAAGAACAAAGCGGCATACTGTCTCCACAGCCTGCTCTCCAGCCATCCGGAAACGCCGAAAGCCCACAGCGCCACCGGACTAGTACTGGACACCACAGCAAGCATGAGACAACACATCTGATGACATCTAGTGACCACCATTCCACCCGGGACCCAAAACGGATGACTCTCTAAACTCCTGATATGCTTTCATGACACATCCCTTTTGTGAGTGTTCTTAATCCTCTTTTACAAAAAATTGATTTTATCTTGCTGCACTTAGAGGGCGCCGTCTCTCTCTTTCTGTTTTTGTTCCAGAGCTCCTTCTTGCTTACATGGACTGGCAGCCTTTCATGCTCAGCAATTACTTTAATTTCAGCATTTGTACATGGACTAATATACAAATTCTTGTACTAATACATATGTTATCCTCCTCTCCCCTCCCCTCCTACTGTCACTCCCTATATACACTTTATGAGCTATATCCTGTGTGCGCCATACAAACCCCCTTGTTTGTCTGCAGTACACTTGGCAGATGGTTCCACACTCAGTCCTGGCCCAGTCACCCAGGAGACGGTTCCCTTGTTGACCACCATAGGTTCCCAGCATCAGGAACTTCTATGTTTAGATGCCATTTCATCTCCCCTTTTCCCAATCATATTGGGAATGGTGTAAATGGAAAGAAAGTGATTGTGCTAAACTCATAAGTGAACAACCAAAAAAATTGTACAAAAGTGGCAATGAAGCTGCTGCACTAGAATGTGACAAAAATTAAAAAAACAGTGTGGATGAATGTGTAGCGCTACAATCAATATATAAGTGAATCAAATTAATAAAAACCAAATAAATCAATCCACAATAGAAACTAGGTTGGTAGTGAACCAAAATTATCTCTGTGTGGTTAACTAATGAACCAGAAAAAGTCCAATGTAATAAACAAAATGAACACAGTGTGGATAGAAAGTCCCAATGAAACAAATAAAATGGTGATATCAGGACATGGGTATCTTGAGAGTTCTTCTCATAAACACTTTCTGAGATGAAATAATAACAGATATGCGCTTACCAGAACCAATTGACCCCCTGTCAGCGACAGAGGGTCAAACGGGCATAGAAAGGCTCGAATAGCCGACAGCCTGGGCATTCACTGGACTCCTGAAAGCAAACTGATGGGATCTGCTGGTCTTGTCCCAACTCTCCCAAAATGATATAGACGGTCAAACCAAAAGATGGCCGAGGTGGGATGTAGACCGCAACCCAAAAGCTGGAACCGCAAACACAGAAGGAGGAATCCACAGCAAGCAGGAAGCTGGAACCAATGTTCTATTTCCACATCTAGTGTGGTAAAAACTCACGCAGGGTGCACCCCGGATGTTTTCCAACCATAGAGAAGAAAGAAGAAAAAATAGGGGGCTTATTGGGAATGACCTGGTTGCAGGCCCACAGCATCAACTGGGCCACGGGTGAAATCCAGTTTCTCTCTGAATATTGCAGTCGGAACTGTCTATGTGGAACATCTTGCAAGTCGTCTCCGCTTCTCTGTATGGACTCAGATAACGAGCTACGCCAATCCATCTCTGAACCGTACCAGGACTTTCTAGATGTATTTAGCAAGAAGGGGGCAGAGACTCTCGCTCCACATAGGCCTTATGACTGCCCAATAGAACTTCTACCGGGAACATATATTGGGTCTGGGATCAAAAGTAACATTTCTGTCTTTGCAGATGACACCAAGCTATGCAGTGGAATAACGTCCTTACAGGAGGTCTCCAATTTACAAGCCGACCTCAATGCTCTGTCTAATTGGGCGACAATGTGGCATATGAGGTTTAATGTTGATAAATGTAAAGTTATGCACTTGGGGGCTAAGAATATGCATGCATCATACATGCTAGGGGGGAGTACAACTGGGGGGATCCGTAGTGGAGAAGGATCTGGGGGTTTTGGTAGATCATAAACTCAATAATAGCATGCAATGCCAAGCTGCGGTTTCCAAAGCGAGCAAAGTCCTTTCTTGTATTGAGAGGTATGGACCCCAGAGAGAGAGATATCATTTTGCCCCTGTTCAAATCATTAGTAAGACCTCATCTGGAATATGCAGTTCAGTTTTGGGCACCAGTTCTCAAAAAGGATATTGGGGAACTGGAGAAAGTGCAGAGAAAGGCAACCAAACTGATAAGAGGCATAGAGGAGCTCAGCTATGAGGAAAGATTAGAGGGACTGAATTTATTCACCCTTGATAAGAGGAGATTAAGGGGGATATGATCAACATGTATAAATATATAAGGGGTCCATATAGTGAACTTGGTGTTGAGTTATTCACTTTACAGTCAACAAAGAGGACAAGGGGGCACTCTTTACGTCTAGAGGAAAAGAGATTATCTCCAAATATGGAAAGGTTTCTTCACAGTAAGAGCTGTGAACATGTGGAATAGACTGCCTGCAGGAGGTGGTTCTGGCCAGCTCAGTAGATTGCTTTAAGAAAGGCTTGGATACTTTCCTAAATGTACATAATATAACTGGGTACTAACATTTAGAGGTAAAGTTGATCCAGGGAAAATCCGATTGCCTCTCGGGGGATCAGGAAGGAATTTTTTCCCCTGCTTTAGCAAATTGGAGCATGCTCTGCTGGTTTTTTTTTTGCCTTCCTCTGGATCAACTGTGGGTATAGAATGGGGTATATGGGATTGTATGATATATTTATTTATTTTTATTTTTTTATTTGTGGTTGAACTGGATGGACTTGTGTCTTTTTTCAACCTAACCAACTATGTAACAGAAGTCCCCTTTGGAAGAATCTTCCCGTTAACTGAGAAGGAGTTGGGCACCTTAAAGGACTATATAGACGAGAATCTGAAGAAGGGTTGTTTATTTGCCCCTCTACTTCCCCAGCCTGAGCTAGAATTGCCTGAGCTTTTTTTTGTTGAGAAGGACCTTTCCTTACGTCCCTGCATTGACTACCGGGAACTAAATAAAATTACTATTAAAAACAGATACCCACTAGGGATGAGCCGAACGTTCGTTCGGCAGAATGCCTGTGGCCAATTATAGCTCAGGGGGTTTAGTACATGCCCCACACTATATAAGGCCGCCGCTGCGGCGGCCTTGTGTAGTGTGTTCCGGCGTGCAGGGAAAGAGCATTGATAGGCAGGGACAGTGTGTTCTTTATTACCAGGCATTTGCAGGACTTAGTGTATGTTCTGTGCTTCCAGCTCAGTATACACCTGTATCTACCCTTTAGTGGTGTTGTTCAGTGGTGGTGTTCTCTATAAATACAGCCATCTGCAGGATTTATAGTGTGTGCTGTGCCTCCAGCGCAGTATACACCTGTATCTACCCTTTAGTGCTGTTGTTCTCCATTAATACAGCCATCTGCAAGAGTTAGGGTGTGTTGTGTGAGTCCAGCACAGCACAGTATACACCTGCACCTGTATCTACCCTTTAGTGCTGTTCTCCATTAATACAGCCATCTGCAGGAGTTAGTGTGTGTGCTGTGTGAGTCCAGCACAGCTTACACCTGCACCTGTATCTGCCCTTCTTTGCTGGTGTCATCTAATCCAGCCATCTGCAGGAGTTAGTGTGTTGTGTGAGTCCAGCACAGCACAGTATACACCTGCACCTGTATCTACCCTTTTGTGCCACTAATCCATCTGCAGGAGTTACCGTGTGTTGTGTGATTCCAGCACAGCACAGTATACGCCTGCACCTGTATCTGCCCTTCTTTGCTGGTGTCATCTAATCCAGCCATCTGCAGGAGTTAGTATGTGTTGTGTGAGTCCAGCACAGTATACACCTGCACCTGTATCTGTCCTTCTTTGCTGGTGTCATCTAATCCAGCCATCTATAGGAAGTTAGTGTGTGTGTTGTGTGAGTCCAGCACAGCACATTGCTGTTTTTCCCCATCTCCCTGCAGGCCATTACAATGTCTGGAAGGCCAACAAGGAGAGGCAGACAGTCACGAGCCAATAAAAGAGGGCAAGCAGGCTCTGTGTCTACAGACAACAGTGCTGGTCGTGGACGCGGTGCATCGTCATCAGCATGTGGCCATGGGACACGCTTGTCCTTATTTTCGGCAGCTGGACATGTTGAGCCACATCATGCCGAAGACTTGGTAGAGTGGATGACCAAGCCCTCCTCATCCTCCTCATCCTCTCTCACCCAGGCTCAGGGTACTGGCAAAGCAGCTGCCAACGCGTACTCTTCCCTCGTCTCAATGTCATCAGTCACTCCGTCCCTAGACCCACCATGTCCTGAGGAGTCCCCCAAACTGTTTGACCACAGTGTTGGGTACATGCTCCAGGAGGATACCCAGCGTTTTTAAGGCTCTGATGATGATACCCAGCTAGAGGAAGGCAGTAGCGTGAGCGCAGAGAGAGGGGATGCTCAAGGACAGCAATCTGGCAGTCATGTTCCACCAGCTGCATCATACTGCCAGGTTTTCTCCAGTGGTGAAGAGGGAGGGGATGATGAGGTCACCGACTCCACATGGGTGCCTGATCGGAGAGAGGAGAAGGAGGAGGCACATCTCCAATAAGGCAGGATGCCCTCCGGGGGCCAGCTTAAGGGCAGCACACCAACTGAATCACACCGCATAGCTCAGCCTGTGCAGGGCGCTGCCTCTGCGCGTTATTACAAAAGTTCTTTGGTGCAGGCCTTTTTTGAGACGAGTGCATCAGATCGCACCGCTGCTATTTGCAACATATGTCTCAAGCGCATGCAGCTCGTTGGCAAGCGTACCTTAAAGACCCACACCAAAGAACAAAGCGGACCTCTCCTTGCTCCTCATCAGCTGGGATCTTCAACTCGGCCCCCTTCCGTGAGTTTGTGCAATGTGCGGTTCCTCAGTGGCAGGTTCCCAAACGCCACTTTTTCTCACGGAAGGCGATTCCGGCTCTCTGCCGGCATGTGGACGGCAATGTCCATGCCTCGCTGGACAGGGCGGTCAGCGGTAAGGTGCATATTACTGCTGACTCATGGTCCAGCAGGCATGGACAGGGACGTTACCTATCTTTCACGGCCCATTGGGTCACTCTTTTGGCAGCTGGGAAGGATGCAGGACAAGGTGCAGTAGTGTTGGAGGTTTTTCTGCTACCAAACCTCCAAAATGCTACTACTGGTTGTGACACACCTCTCTCCTCCACCCCCTCCTCTTCTGCTTCCTCCATGGCCTCTTCCTGTCCTTTGTCCTCGGAACCAGCGGTGCTCCATAGGCGTTCAAGGGGCTACGCAAGTACGCAGGCAAAAAGATGCTATGCCGTGCTTGCGCTGGTGTGTTTGGGGGACAGGAGCCACACTGGGGCAGAGGTTCTGTCAGCTCTGCAGGGGCAGGCCAAGAGGTGGTTGACGCCACGCCAGCTTAAGCCAGGAATGGTGGTTTGCGACAATGGCACCAACCTCCTCTCTGCCCTGCGACAGGGACAACTGACCCATGTGCCCTGTATGGCTCACGTCCTTAACCTGGTGGTGCAGCAGTTCTTGGGCAGGTACCCAGGCTTACAGGATGTCCTGAAGCAGGCCAGGAAAGTCTGTGTGCATTTCCGCCGATCATATAATGCCAGGGCTCGGCTGGCTGAGCTGCAAAAGGAGTTGAACCTGCCAAAGAATCGCCTTATATGTGACATGCCCACCAGGTGGAACTCAACGTTGGCCATGCTGCAGCGACTGCACACGCAGCAGAGGGCCATCAATGAGTACCTGTGCGACTACGGCACCAGGACAGGGTCAGGGGAGCTCAGATTTTTTTTCACCACGCCAGTGGAGCATGATCAAGGATGCATGTACTGTCCTGTCACCATTTGAGGAGGCCACGAGGATGGTGAGCAGTGACAGTGCATGCATCAGTGACACTGTACCTCTTGTCCACCTGTTGGAGCATACGCTGCATGGAATAATGGACAGGGCACTTGAGGCAGAACAGAGGCAGGAAGAGGAGGACTTCCTTGCCTCTCAAGGCCCCCTTTATCCAGATAGTGTTCCTTCTCTCCCACCCATCACACAGGAAGAGGATGAGGAGGAGGAGGAGGATGATTGTGTCAGCATGGAGGTGGAGTCTGGCACTGACACTGGATGGTTTACAGTCCCAAGAAACTGGTGGACTTGTACGTGGCTGGGAGGAGGTGGCTGAGGATCATGTCGTCCTTAGTGACCCAGAAGACTCCGGACCGAATGCCTCAGCTAACCTACGTTGCATGGCCTCCCTGATCCTGCAAAGCCTGCGGAAGGATCCTCGTATTCTTTGGATCAAGGAGAGGGACCATTACTGGCTGGCCACTCATTGATCCACGGTACAAGGGTAAGGTTGCGGACCTTATCTTGCCATCTCAGAGGGAGCAGAGGATGAGACATCTCTGGGAGGCCTTGCAGAAAGGTCTGCGCAACGCGTTCCCAGAAACTGGGAGGTTACAAACTCCTGGTCCTGGACAACGAGTTGCTGAGGCTTCGGTCAGTAGCAGAAGGAGCAGTGGAGAAGGTGGCCGCCTGACCGATGCGTTCAGACAATTTTTTAGTCCGCAACCCCAAGGTATGATCGGTTCCAGCAACCATCGCCAGCTTCTGATATACATGGTGCAGGAATACCTAGGGGCAAGGTCAGACTTGGACACCTTTCCCACCGAAAATCCTCTGGCTTACTGGGTCTTGAGGATGGATCACTGGCCAGAGCTTGCACAGTATGCAATTGAGCTACTGGCCTGTCCTGCATCCAGCATTCTTTCGGAAACGCACATTCAGTGCTGCTGAAGGCTTTCACCGATCACAGGGTGCGCCTGCCCACCGACTCGGTTGATCGACTGACCTTCATAAAGATGAATCAGTCTTGGATCACCACCAGCTACCAGGCACCTGAAGCTGATGTAACAGAATAATTTATTTTGAAATGTCACATCCCTTCAAGCCTGCCTATGCTGATGCTGAGTGACTGTCCTGTTATGTTGACTGACTATCCTCTTCCTCCTCAATGATCCTGATGATAGCTTGAAAGAACATTTTTGTTTCTGGGTGCCACCACCAGTGTCTAAGGCCCAATTTTTCAGCCCCTGTTTAACAGGGGCGTGTAATTACAATTTTTTTATGCAATGTTTTGCAACAGGTCTCATTGCTGTGCTCCAAGTACAGTATCTGTGAGGGGTTGCAGTGATGTTGCACCAGTGCCTAAGGCCCAATTTTTCCGCCCCTATTTAACAGGGGCGTGTAATTACAATTATTGATCTAATAATTCACAGCAGGGCCCATTCCTGCGCCCACCAAGAGTAACTGTGAGGGCTTACAGTGTTGTGGCAACACCAACATCTAAGGGGCAAATTTCTGAAGAGTATATATGGCAGGCCCCTACTTTCAAACATCCAACTTACAAACGACTCCTACTTGCAAACGGAAGGAGTCAACAGGAAGTGAGAGGAAATCTACCCCTAGGAAGGGAAATTCTATCCTGTTAGATTTAATATGGGAAAAATGTGTCTCCACTCTACTGATGCTTTATTACCAATCCTTGTTTCAATAAAAAAAACACTTTTCCAAAGCGCAGGCATGTCCGAAATGTACTTACTCGTCTGAGGCAACATGGGCTTTACGCCGAACCTGAGAAATGCGAATTTGAAATCCAGTGTGTGCAATTCTTGGGCTTAGTCATTTCGGCTGAAGGCATCAGAATGGATCCCGAGAAGGTATCTGCCATCCTGGACTGGCCTGCACCCGCAGACAAAAAAGGGGTACAGCGCTTTATTGGCTTTGCCAATTTCTATAGGAAGTTCATCAAAGGGTTTTCCTAATTGCTCCCATTACTGAGCTAACCAAACAAGGGACCCGATTCTGCTGGACTCCTAAGGCGCAATTGGCCTTTGAAAAACTCAAGGAGCTATTTACTTCGGCTACCATTCTCAAGCACCCAAACCCAAACTTCGTTCTGGAAGTCGACGCATCCGAGATTGCGGTTGGAGCTGTACTCTCCCAACGGCAGGGTGCCAAGGCCCTCCTCTACCCAGTGGGATTTTTCTCTCGTAAACTTTCATCATCAGAAAGAAATTACGACGTGGGAAATCGGGAAACTTCTGGCCATTAAAGTGGCGTTATCTACTAGAGGGTGCTGCACATCCTGTTCTGGTGTACACTGATCATAAGAACTTAGGGTACCTGATAACAGCCAAGAGACTAAGACCTCGGCAGGCCAGATGGGCACTTTTCTTTTCTCGATTCCAGTTCCATATAACCTACAGACCCGGCTCCAAAAATGTCAAACCTGACGCTCTTTCCCGAATGTTCCATGACACTGAGGAAACCCTACCTCCAGATACCATTCTTCCCTCTGGGAACTTCCTGCTCCTTCAAGGGGATCTCATATCCCGGATTAAACAGGCCTCTGTTGGGATGTCTCCGTCTGATGAGGTTTATACTAAGGACGGTCTGTTCAGCATGGATGGAGCAATGAGCTTAGTGGAGACATTTGGCAGCTTTACTGGGCTGGAGATTAATTGGTCGAAATCTGAGTTATTCCCTATAGACCCAACAGGGGAAGAAATAATAACAGGGAAACCTCAGCTGGCAGTGGTGGACACTCTGAAGTACTTGGGGATAGTTATAACAAAAGACCCTATTCAATATATAAACAAAAACCTTGTACCCCTTTTTAAAAAATTTAGGGAAAAAATTGATATTTGGAAGCGATTACCACTCTCCGTGGCAGGTAGATGTAGCCTGATAAAAATGTTGTGGTTGCCACAATTGATGTACGTATTACATAACTCAGTGTGGATATCAAAAAAGTGGTTTAGTAAAATCGAGAGTTTGTTTAGGGAATTGATATGGAAGGGGGGACAAGTTAGGATATGCCTACGAACACTACAGCTCCAAGTTGGGGAAGGGGGAGTAGCGCTACCTAACCCTGAGTATTACTATCTGGCGGCACAACTGCAGCAACTAATGGGTTGTGGGGAGTCAAATGGAGGAACCCCAAATGGGAAAATCCTGTTAGCAGAGATAATACATGATTCAATAGCAGAGGCACTGGAGGCGGATTTCTTCCTTCACAAGTATCCAACAATTAGGATGATAACCAAAGTATGGTAAGTGACTAAAAAAACTTTTAAAATATAAAGGATTTAATGAATATACCCCGCTATGGAATAATAATAATAACCTGCAGGAAACTCTCGATAGGAAGGAATAAAGCATGGGAGAATCAGGGATTAAAAAGACTGCGACAACTCTATGTGGGAAATACTCTTAAAAGATTTGATGAGTTAAAAAGGGAATTTAAAATATCCCAGAATACACACTCTACATACCTCCAGATAATCCATGCGTTGAGTCCAGTTTAGAACCCACCCCCTACAATGGGAAGAAATCCCCCTGAAGTAACATATATCCCGGATGGGCCCTACAAAGGGCCTAATCTCGGAAATATACGGGCAAATAAGTAAAATGGCTAATGGGAAAGAGGAACTGGACTTGGTAAAAGCTAAATGGGAACAGGATATAGGGACGATATCTCAGGAGCAGTGGAAAAAAAATCCTAGAGTTGAGCCCATTGGTATCAGTTTCACCCTTGCAGAGAATATCACACTTAATGCTCTTAAATAGAGCATATTATACCCCAAAACGTTTGTTTAATTTTGGTAAAAGAGTGGATGATAGATGTCCTAGGTGCCAGGGTTCAGGGGATCTCCTACACATGGTGTGGAGATGCCCTAAATTATTTCGTTATTGGGAGGGAGTGATAAGGATACTGAATAAAAGATTTACAACTGAGCTGAAAAAAAGGTAGTAGTGTGTATTCTGGGATATAGGCAGGATAAAAGGGAAAAGAGGAGAACAGTGGCTATTTTGAGGGGTATGTTTCAAGCTAGGAAGCTTATTGCTCAGAAATGGCAATCAAAATACCCCCCGACAGTAGAAAACTGGATAGATGCAGTAAATGAAACCCTTCCTAAAGAGAGGGTAGCTTATGTGAAGAGACGTAACCTTATAGTTTGACAGGATGTAGAATCCATGGACGAAGGGAAAATAGTATAAGTTGCTAGCTGTAGAAGATTGGCTAAATACTGGTGGTGGGTGAGGGGAGGGAGAGGAGTAAATGGCAGTAACTAGGAGTAAGGTGGGGATAAGGGGAGTAGGCGGAAGCGGGGATTCGGTACTGAGATCCACTGTAACGTCTCTTCACTGGGCTACCTTATACTCCCTTTGGACCACTGTGTACTCCTAAAGATAGAGATAGGATAAAAAAATGCATGTGACTGTATTAACTGAGGATATAGGAGGGTAAAAGATATGGGGTAAAGGAAGATGGGTATATAAAAATTATTGTTAATGTACTGTAATAATGTTTGTAAGAATTTTTTTTTTCTAATAAAGAATAAATAAAAAAAAAAAAAAAGGACGGTCTGTTCTGGCACAAAGGCAAAATTGTGGTCCCGGAGGACCTAAGAATACACGTACTAGAGCTGTGTCACGATCATAAGTTGGCCGGACACTTCAGGGCATTAAAGACAACTGACCTGGTACAACGCACCTTCTGGTGGCCTCAGCTGACTAAGGATTGCAAGGACTATGTTGATTCATGCAGTACCTGTGCCCGAAACAAGACCAGTCGGACGAGAGCCTGAGGTCTGTTAAAACTTTTACCGGTCCCAGAAAGACCATGGAGTATGATTTCGATGGACTTTATTGTTGATGGGGGGACCATCAGAAGGCTTTTCCTCCATCTTTGTCGTGGTAGACAGGTTATCAAAGATGGCACACTTCCTGCCCATGACGGGCACTCCCTCAGCCATGGAGACAGCAAAAGTCTTCATCAAGGAAGTTAGAAGATTGCATGGAGTCCCAACGAATATTGTATCGGATCGAGGTGTCCAGTTCACCTCTAGGTTCTGGAAAGCCCTCTGTGGTCCCTTAGAAATTTAGTTGGCGTTCTCTTCTGCGTACTACCCTCAGACAAATGGTCAAACTGAGAGAACCAATCAGACTTTAGAGCAATACCTCCGCTGTTTCTCCACTTTCTCTCAGAATGACTGGGCCTCCTTGCTCCCTGTTGCTGAGTTCTCGTACAACAATTCTTTACACTCATCCATCAATCAGACACCATTCTTCGCCAATTATGGCTTTCATCCGTCCTTACCCAGGTCAATACCTGAGTGCACTGTGCCTGCAGTTTCTGAAACCCTGGACTTCTTCTCTTCCAACAACAACTTGCTGCAGGAAACCATGGCCAAATACCAGGAGCACTATAAAAAGGTTTTTGATGGAAAGAGGCACGGGAAACTTGTCTTGGAACCCGGCAACCAGGTGTGGTTGTCTACGACCAATTTGAAAATGGCTTGTCCTTCTAAAAAACTAGGTCCCAAGTTCTTGGGTCCCTTTACTGTGAAGAGGAAAATTAACAACGTTACCTACGAACTGGACCTGCCTGCTTCCCTGAAAGTTCACCCAGACTTCCATGTGACTCTTCTGAAGCCTGTGACTCCAAATCCCTTTGCTGGCCGTAGTGTCGGCCCTCCCAAGCCTGTCATTGTCAACAACAAGGAGGAATTTGAGGTGGAAGCGATTCTAGAGTGTAGGAGACGGCGCAATCAAATTCAGTTTCTTATTAAGTGGAAAGGGTATGGTCCTGAAGACAATTCATGGGAACCTGAAAACAACCTAGATGCCGGTGAACTCTTACAAGCATTCAAGAACTCGCATGCCTCCAAATTGGCTCAACTGGGCATCTGGAGTCTGACCTTGAGGAGGGGGCACTGTCAGAGAGGTTACCTTGCTGGACGACTTGCTGGCTGCTCTGGCGCGTGCCGGTGCGCGCGTTCCTGTGCGCGCCCCTGTGGGCACTTGTGTGCGTGTGCCAGCTGGCCCTGATGTGCGCAATGGCGCGCCTGTTCCTGTGAGCACCTGTTCACATGCTTCTATGTGCGCCGGTGTCCGGGCGCGCGCATTGGCGCACACACGTGTCGCACACACTGTTTGGCGCCAACCAGCCTATTTAGTTCTGCAGCACCCGTTGCTCGTGCTGCCTGATCATCAGCTTCCCGTCCCCTTGCTCCTGTACCCGTATCTGTGTTCTGATCTCCTGATGACTCGGCTTGCCCCTCGGACTTCCTGGATTTCTGCCTGCACCTGACCCCGGCCTGTTTGACTTCGCTCCTGCCTACTCCTCTGTACCTCGCTGCCTGCACGTTGCTGAACCCGGCCTGAACCCGGACCTGCCTGCTCAGCACCTGTTGCCTGCGTTCCTGTCTACCACCTTGCTGTTTGAAGATTCCCTGCTTCCAGCATCAGGAACCTCATTACCAGGCTCCCATACCATTCCGTACTTCCGCGCTTCCTGTCCTCTCTACCAGGGGCCGCAAGTCGGATACCACCCTCTGCCCAAGCGGACTCACCGGTCAGGTATGTAGCAGTCTGACAGGATTCTTGATACTTGCGGTCAACGTACAGTCAGCTCTCAAAATGCTAATGTTGCGTGTGGTCGCCTGCTTAATACGAGCTGATTCCTGGTTAGAACCATGTATGAACAAAGTCCTATCGGCTGTTTTATTAGTTTTAACCATATTTGAAGTGGCTCAGCTAAACGCTTTGTCAAGTGTCGTGATAGGATACCCTTGCTCAATAAATTCCCCATACATGGCCTCTAGCTGTGTATTCCTCTCACTTTCATTAGAGCAGATACGCATTACCCTTTTAAACTGAGAAATGGGTAGGCCATCATGGAAAAGTTTTGGGGGTGCACTCTGATAGTGTAACAACGTGTGCCTGTCAGTTGGTTTTGCAAATAATGATGTATGTAATGTACCCTGCTCATTGGTAATTCTGACGTCCAGATAGGTAATACTATCCTGGAAAATTTCTGGATTAACTATTATGCCTGGGAATATTCTATTCAAATGCCCCACAAACTCATGAAAAATGCAAACTTCACCATCCTAGATTAAAAAAAATGTCGTCAATGTATCTTAACCAACACTTGACATGCTGAGAGAAAAGAGCCATAGGATAAATGTGATGTTCCTCCATGTATCCAACAAACAGGTTCACAAACGAAAGGGCTGCTGAACTGCCCATGGCTGTACCACGGATTTGGGCAAACTTTGTTCCTTTGAACAAGAAAAAATTACTCTCCAGAACAAACTGTAAACCTTTGATAAGAAATTCATCTGGGGGATTATGGACTATCAGTTCGGATAAGTAATATCTCACCGCGATCAAGCCCGCTTTGTTTGGTATGCTTGTGTACAAGGACAAAAATGTCCATGATTGCCAATTTCCAATTGGCATCAAAGGTGAAGAAACTTCTTAATTTCTCCAAAAAGTCACTCGTGTCGCTGATGTATGATGATAAATTTTTTACCAGGGGCTGAAGATGAAAGTCAGTCAACTGGGGTTTTATGTAAATAGGAAGCAAACACACAGGTTTATGGGCGGGATATGATGTAATTGGAAGTCAGGGGGCGAATGATTGGTGAATGGTTCATCTAAATGGTGGACTATTTGTATCACAATTTAACTGTACTTCTGTCTCGGTCTGATTCATGGTTCCTGACAGCAAGATCTTGAGCGCCTATTTATTGAGGATGAACTTGTGCTGGTGATATCCTCTCAAACTTAATAAAAGCCAGAGCCCGGGACTGGAGTTAATTTCTATAAATCTTTTCAGGACTCCCTCTTACCGCTTCTTACTAAAACATATAACGCCTATATCCCCTGATTCTCCTTTCCCGAGGCATGCCCTAGAAGCTCATATCGTAGTATTACCTAAACCCGGGAAAGATCCTACGCTCTGGGGCAGCTATCATCCTATTTCACTCACCAATATTGACATTCGTTTATACTCGAAATTATTGACTTTTGCCAATGATACCTAGCCTGATCCAACCTGAACAAGTGGGGTTTGATAAAGCGCAGGAGCGTGAAACATGCAAGTCATGGTCACCATGGCTACTTTGAGCTTGTGATCCGCCTAGCTTCCTGATACTCCTCGTTTCCAGCCCTGACCCCGTCTCCCGGCTTCCGGATTCAGTGCGTGCCATCCAGAGCGACCTCCAGCACGCCAAGTTCCAGCCAGCCTGATCAGCCAGCTTGACCGAGGCCATTTAGAGGCGCGATCTACAATACACCTCCTGGATCACAGCGAGTCTGATATCCTGAATACAGCCACTAAGTGCACCTTATGCCCCGTACACACGATTGGACTATTTTTCTTCCCCAAAGTCCGGCCAAGTTATTGAGAAGTTTTGACTCCGAGTCCGGCGGACAATCCAGCCGTCTGTGTGCTAGTCCGCGGGACTTTTGAAATGAACAGACTTGCCCCACACATGGAGTAAAGTCCGTTCATTTAGAACGTGATTCCAGGTAGACGGGACTAGAGAAGGAAGTCAATGCCGCTGCCTCGTTTGACACCTCGCTAGCCCCATCACCTGGTATGGATTTAAAGGAGAATCCCTACGCCAAAAAAACGGAGTGAGGGTCCCCCCCAAATCCATATCAGACCCTTATTCGAGCACGCAGCCCGGCCGGTCAGGAAAGGGGGTGGGGACGAGCGAACGCCCCCCCTCCTGAGCCGTACCAGGCCGCGTGCCCTCAACATGGGGGGTGCCTTTACTAGTGGAGGAGCCCGGCTTTCTTCTTTGTCACCGCCGCCGTCTGGGGATCTTCTTCCGACTTCGGGGGTCTTGTCCCGCTCTTCGGTTCTTCTTGCCGGGCCTCAGCTATCTTCTTATAGCTCTTTTACTAGCGTTGGCCTGGTCTTGTGTTGCCGCCACCTTCTTCTCTTCTTCTTCCTTTTGATGTTGACACAACGCTCTCTTGCCGTAATGGCAGAGACACGTTGTGCTGTGACTTATATAGGGACAAGGGGCGGGAAGAAAGAAGAAAGAGCTAGCAGAAGATAGCGGAGGCCCGGAAAGAAGAAAAGAAGAGCGGGACAAGACCCCCGAAGTCCAAAAAAGACCCCCAGACGATAGCGACAAAGGAGAAAGACAGCCTCCTCCGCTAGTAAAAGAGCTAGCAGAAGATAGCGGCCAGGGTTGTCGGGAAGAGGCCCTTGTCCTCAACATGGGGACATGGTGCTTTGGGGTGGGGGGGCCGCAGGGCCCCCCTTTCCCCAAGGCACCCCCCATGTTGAGGGCACGCGGCCTGGTATGGCTTCTTTCCTGACCGGCCGGGTTGCATGCTCGGATAAGGGTCGGATATGGATTTGGGGGGACCCCCACGCCATTTTTTTGGCGTAGGGATTCCCCTTTAAATCCATACCAGGTGACAGGGCTAGCGAGGTGTCAATCTCGCCGATCGAGGCGGCGGCATTGACTTCCTTCGCTAATCCGTATACCTGGAGTCACGTTCTAAATGAACGGACTTTACTCAGTGTAAAAGTCCAGCGGACCTCCGCCAAAACTCCAGCGGATTGACCGCCGGAAAAGTCCGGGCGTGTGTGGGCAAGTCCACACGTTCGTAAAGTCCTCGGATTGTCCGCCGGACTAAGTCCGCCGAATAGTCCGATCGTGTGTACGTGGCATTAGAGAGCGGTGCATCTCTACCTCTATTTTTCTCCCTGCACATTGAACCATTGGGTCTGCCAATCAGGATCGGAGCTTGGAGCACACTTGCTGAAATTAACCCCTTGTCATCTGGAAGTCATAGTGGTATCGTATATACTAATTTTCGGATCACTTCAACCATGATAATGAGTTGTGCTTATGAAGTCTAATAATTTTATCATCTCATTTTTTCATGACAGTTGTTTTTAATTTAAAATCCCAGCATGCATCCAATAAATTAACTTTATTGATTATACCATCAGCAAAAGTTCTTTACTACTGGTCCCATTGAGCGCTGCATTTTTGTTTATTTTTAAATCATATGATAAACCACACATCTCTTGGTTTGGCCGTATGAATGTCGACAAGATGGACTCAATTTCTATACATCTTTCAAGCGATCCCTGTCCCCCCTCTGCGAGGTTTCTTCCATCAATAGGGCTATTTGGAACTTTATAGGCCTAGGATTGACTTTAAAATTTTAGCGTTACCCAAGATCAGAGGAGGCGTTTCTCTTCTTAGCCTCTTGTTATAATTTTATGCGGCGTCGCTAGTCAGGATAATCGACTAGTATCATGCGTCGCTTTAACTGACAATTGCGCGGTCGTGCGACGTGGCTCCCAAACAAAATTGACGTCCTTTTTTTCCCACAAATAGAGCTTTCTTTTGGTGGTATTTGATCACCTCTGCAGTTTTTATTTTTTGTGCTATAAACAAAAAAAGCGTGACACTTTTGAAAAAAAAAGCTATATTTTTTACTTTTTGCTTTAACTGCTTCAATACAGGGCTTTTAAACACCCTTCCTTACCAGAGCACTTTTTGCGATTCGGCACTGCGTCGCTTTAACTAACAATTGCGCGGTCGTGCGACGTTACACCCAAACAAAATTGACGTCCTTTTTTTCCCACAAATAGAGCTTTCTTTTGGTGGTATTTGATCGCCCCTGCGGTTTTTATTTTTTGCGCTATAAACAAAAGAAGAGCGACAATTTTGAAAAAAAACACAATATTTTTTACTTTTTGCTATAATAAATATCCCATTTTTTAAAAAAAAAAACAATTTTTTTCCTCAGTTTAGGCCGATACGTATTCTTCTACATATTTTTGGTAAAAAAAAAAAAAATCGCAATAAGCGTATATTGATCGGTTTGCGCAAAAGTTATAGCGTCTACAAAATAGGGGATAGATTTATTGAATTTATTTATTTTTTTTTTTTTTACTAGTAATGGCGGCGATTTGCGATTTTTTTTTCGTGACTGCGACATTGCGGCGGACACTTCGGACACTTTTGACACATTTTTGGAACCATTTACATTTACACAGCGATCGTTGCTATAAAATTGCAATGATTACTGTGTAAATGTGACTGTCAGGGAAGGGGTTAACACTAGAGGGCGCTGGAGGGGTTAATGTGTGTCCCTAATAGGAGTGATTCTAACTGTAGGGGGAGGGGACTTAAGGGGAGGAGACCGATCATGTGATCCTCTGTACTGGGATCACATGATCGGTCTCCTCCCCGCTGACAGGACGTGGAGCTGTGTGTTTACACACACAGCTCCACGGTCCCGCCCGGTCCCGTTGTTTTAACGGGCAATCGCGGGTGCCCGGCGGACATCGCGGCCGCCGGGCACTCGCACCGGGTCCCGAGCGATGCCGCGGGCGCGCGCGCGCCCGCCGGGCGGCGCGCGCGCCCCCCAGGCGGCCGGGAACCCGAGGACGTCATATGACGCCCACCCAGGATGGTAGATCCACCTTGTGGGCGTCATATGACTATGGGCGGGTATTGAACTGGTTAATAAATACCCCCAAAAAATATATATAAAAAAGTTTTTTCCTCAGTTTAGGCCGATACGTATTCTTCCACATATTTTTGGTAAAGAAAAAAATCACAATAAGCGTTTATTGATTGGTTTGCGCAAAAGTTATAGCGGGGGATAGTTTTGTGGCATTTTTTATTAATATTTTTTTTTTTACTAGTAATGGCGGGATCTGAGATTTTTATCGCTACTGCGACATTATGGTAGACAGATCGGACAATTTTGACACATTTTTGGGACCATTGTCATTTTTACAGCGATTACTGTAAAAATGGCAGTGAAGGGGTTAACCAATAGGTGGCGCTTTAGGGGTTAAGTGTGTTCTGGGGCGTGTGTCTAACTGAGGGGGTGGCTGTGTATGACACTACACTGATCTCAGCTCCTGATCACAGGGAGCAGAGATCAGTGACAGTGTCACTAGGCAGAACGGGGAGATGCTTGTTTACATCAGCATCACCCCGTTTCTTCCTCTCCATGAGACGATCACGGGTATCCCCGTGGCGATGGAGTCTGCGGGACCCACGACTCACGGAGCTCGTGACGGGCACACGCTGACATGGTAAAAATCTGACTGTCTGTACAGCAAACAGCCAATTTTTCCTGTTTCTAATATAAATACCCATTTCTGTCTTAATGATATAATGCCTTACCTACATATCTTCCATTACCTCCCAAACCCCTTCATCCATGCATTCATCCTTACCTCAGCCCCCTCATTCAAACCTCACCAGCCAAGCATTGCATACATCACCGCCCCAGCCTAACGTCCTCCCAGTCAGGTTGCATTAAAACAGCCATCACCAGTATTACCTTCTTCATGTTCCTCTCAGCACAGGGGCAGCATCTCTGGCGGCAGCCCATCTCAGCATCTCTCCGCTTTTTTTCCTGCTCGCGCTGACAGCGCGAGGAGAAAAAAAAAAGCCGATCACCGGCGGCAGTGAGAGGGACATAAGTCCCTCTCACTGCAATATGCCAAGGGTCCATGGTGCCCACCATTGGTAATAAAAGTGCCCCCAGTGCCATCTGTCAGTGCCCCCAGTGCCATCTGTCAGTGCCCCCAGTGCCATCTGTCAGTGCCCCCAGTGCTGCACATCAGTGTCACCTACCAGTGCTCATCAGTGTCCCCTACCAGTGCTCATCAGTGTCCCCTACCAGTGCCCAGTGCCATCCATCAGTGCCATCCATCAGTGCCATTCGTGCCACCCATCCGTGCCACCCAGTGCCATCTTTGCTGTGCCCATCAGTACCGACTTATCTATCCCCACCAGTGCAGCCTATCAGTGCAGCCTATCAGTGCCCACCAGTGCAGCCTATCAGTGCCCACCAGTGCAGCCTATCAGTGCCCACCAGTGCCGCCTCATCAGCGCATATGAATGAAGCAGAAAAATTACCTGTTTGCAAAATTTTATAACAAACTATTAAACATGATTTTATTTTTTTTTTAAATTTTCCATCTTTTTTTATTTGTTTAGCAAAAAATAAAAACCCCAGCTGTGATTAAATACCACCAAAAGAAAGCTCTATTTGTGGGGAAAAAATGGTAAAAATTTCATTTGGGTACAGTGTTGTATGACCGCGCCGAAAGCTGAAAATTGGTCTGGTCACGAGGGGGGTTTAAGTGCAAAGTAATCAGGTGGTTAAACCAGCAAACACATCTGTAGTGTCCACAGGAAGATTTACGCAGCCAATGGTCTTCCGCCAACGTCTTTATGTGCGAATACGCTCAGATGAGCGCATTACAGCAAAACCGACACTGGGGGGCATCTGACAACATACATTAATAAAATTTTCCATGACAACGCGCGCCGCCGGCGGCGTGCACGGCTGCAAATTCAAAGGGATGTACAGGTACGCCCATTTGCCTGTCCGTGCCATTCTGCCGATGTACATTTGTGTGTGCCGGTCATAAAGCGTTTAAGCTGTCTATCTCGTCTCATGCCCAAGAACAAAATTACTGTATGGTGTCTAGGTGGTATCGCTGCCCTACTATTCTACATAAATTAGATCCAAACATACCAGACACGTGCTAGAGATGCTTGCAGGCCCCTGGCACCATGACACACATTTGGGGCACATGCACACGAATTACCCCATTTTGGAATAAAATTCTCCAACTCCATGACAAACTAGTGGGGGACAAATTCCCAAATGAACCCCACATAACTGTTCTGTCTATGTTGCCGGGCTCCTATAAGCGAATCAAGAAGTGATTAATTTGTAATTTTTTGACGGCTGCCCGCTCTGTTATGGCTAGATCTTTGTGCCAATCGGCGGGCCCCTCTTTTGCTGAATGGGCCAGTGAAGTGGACACAGGGCCGATCCGTCACGGGGTGCACCCAGGCGCCACAGAGGTGGGGGCGCTGGAGAGCCAGAGTGCTCCTTCTCCTCCCCTTTTGCGTAGGCGGCTCTCTCCGCCTGTCACCGCCGCGGCCGCGCAGTGACGCCACGGGGGGGGGGCGTTCCGTGGCCGAGCCCGACTTGTTTAGAACAGAGCGTGTGTGAGGCTTGTGCTGGTGGGCAGCAGGCGGAAGTTAAACGCAGGACTCCTCCTGTGTTTAACTCCCGCCTGCTGCCCACCAGCACAAGCCTCACACACTCTTTGTTCTCCACCCGGGCGGCGCAGCTGCACACTGTCCTCTCCAGCTGCCGCCCAGGTGGTTTTAATTAGCCTAGTGGTGGGAGGGTGGTTTGTCTAGGGGGGGGGGGGTCTATACTAATGTGGGGGGTGGTTTGTCCTGGGGGGTCTATACTAATGTGGGGGGGTGGATTGTCCTGGGGGGTCTATACTAATGTAGGGGATTTTGTCCTGGGGGGTCTATACTAATGTGGGGGGGTTTGTCCTGGGGGGTCTATACTAATGTGGGGGGCGGTGGTTTGTCCTGGGGGGGTCTATACTAATGTAGGGGGGGGGGTTTGTCCTGGGGGGGTCTATACTAATGTGGGGGGGTTCGTCCTGGGGGGGGTCTATACTAATGTGGGGGGGTGGTTTGTCCTGGGGGGCTATATTAATGTAGGGGGGTTTGTCCTGGGGGGTCTATACTAATGTAGGGGGGCTGGTTTGTCCTGGGGGGTCTATACTAATGTTGGGGGGTTCGTCCTGGGGGGTCTATACTAATGTGGGGGGGTGGTTTGTCCTTGGGTTATCTATACTAATGTAGGGGGGGTGGTTTGTCCTGGGGGGTCTAGACTAATGTAGGGGGGCTGGTTTGTCCTGGGGGGTCTATACTAATGTTGGGGGGTTCGTCCTGGGGGGTCTATACTAATGTGGGGGGGTGGTTTGTCCTGGGGTTATCTATACTAATGTAGGGGGGGGTGGTTTGTCCTGGGGGGTCTAGACTAATGGAGGGGGTGGTTTGTCTAGGGGGGTCTATACTAATGTGGGGGGTGGATTGTCCTGGGGGGTCTATACTAATGTAAGGGAGGTGGTTTGTCCTGGGGGTTCTAGGGTTTGTCCCGGGGGGTCTATACTAATGTGGGGGGGTTCGTCCTAGGGGGTCTATACTAATGTGGGGGGGTTTGTCCTGGGGGGTCTATACTAATGTGGGGGGGTGGTTTGTCCTGGGGGGCTATATTAATGTAGGGGGGTTTGTCCTGGGGGGTCTATACTAATGTAGGGGGGGGTGGTTTGTCCTGGGGGGTCTATACTAATGTGGGGGGGGTGGTTTGTCCTGGGGGGTCTATACTAATGTAGGGGGGGTGGTTTGTCCTGGGGGGTCTATACTAATGTGGGGGGGTGGTTTGTCCTGGGGTTATCTATACTAATGTAGGGGGGGGTGGTTTGTCCTGGGGGGTCTATACTAATGTGGGTGGCGGGCTGCTTTGTCCTGGGGGGTCGAGGAAAGAGGGAGGGGAGCCCAGATTTTCAAGTGCAGTTTAAACAATACAAGCCTAAAAAAAAACAATGAATTACCATCTGAGACACTCCTACACACTTGCAAAGCTAGTTTCACTATACACTGAAACCCAGTGTAGATTCAAATGGAAATCAAAATTCAATACAGAAAACGCAATAGCTTTACCTAAAAATATGTAAAAAGTACAAAAAAAAAAAAAAAAGAATACACTTAAAAAGGAAATGGTGCCTAGACAGAAAGTGACGGCCCAGGAAGGAATCAGAGCAGTTCCCACTCTGGGTGCGGACTCTACAACCTCATGGTGATGAGCCAGTCTACAGTAAGATGGGATTTTCCCGCCAAACGAAAACAGCTAACCTATAATAGCTTACATTAAATTATGCCTAGAAACAAGCACAACAAGGGCTAGGCTACAACAAAATGGAGGATTTTTTTCCCCGCCGAAACTAAAACAGCTAAACTACAATAGCTTACATTCACTTAAAATAAAACAGAAATGATGCCTAGCACCAAGCACATTGTAGACATCCAAAAAAAGAAAATGGCAGCCAAATGCAGTTTTTCCGCCAAAACCAGCACACCAGCAAAACTGACAAACATGGGACATCATGAAAAAGCACAACTTGCCTACTAGCCAACCCTTCTCCCCACACACTTGAAAATGCACACTTAAACATAGACACACAGTTTAGGAACAGTTTCACTGAAAAGCATGTAATCTCACCACACAATTGAGAGTAACACATGCCATCCAATGAAACAACAACGCCACATAAACCACAGCTCACACATACCTTTCTTTCTCATACAATCTGGCATCAGACAAACAGCCATCTCTACCATCCTACCCACAGTGAATTTCTGCATGGTCTTTTCATCTCCAAACAACACCTTCCTATTGTTCCCAAGGGAGTAGCCAGCAGTTTCCCATACAATATATGGCTGGTCGCCCCTCCCCCCATGCATAGCCAAGCAATTTACTTATAAACTGCTCAGCCAGCCACATTGTAAGATGCACCTAAAATGCCACATTTATACTGACTAATTATACCCAATATACAGTTTGTTACTTACACCACATATAGCTCATACACTTACACACATACATACACATGCGATCAAACTTCCAGCATTATCTCAGAAAGACAAGAAGTGTGTTCTTTTTCAAAGCAGAACCCCCATATCACATCACAAAGCCAAGGAGGTTCAGTTTGGTCCCCCAAGTGAGTCGCCAGCTGACATGGTAAAAATCTGACTGTCTGTATAGCAAACAGCCAATTTTTCCTGTTTCAAATATAAATACCCATTTCTGTCTTAATGATATAATGCCTTACCTACATATCTTCCATTACCTCCCAAACCCCTTCATCCATGCATTCATCCTTATCCCAGCCCCCTCATTCAAACCTCACCAGCCAAGCATTGCATACATCACCGCCCCAGCCTAACGTCCTCCCAGTCAGGTTGCATTAAAACAGCCATCACCAGTATTACCTTCTTCATGTTCCTCTCAGCACAGGGGCAGCATCTCTGTGTGCCTTTCCTGTGTGAGCAGACTCTCTTTTATTTCGAAAACATTCCAAGCCACACCCTCAGGCGTTTGTCTCCAACAGCTAAACCCCTCCCACAGAAGGTTGTAGGGGAGGTGGTTTGTCCTGGGGGTTCTATACTAATGTGGGGGGTTCGTCCTAGGGGGTCTATACTAATGTGGGGGGGTTTGTCCCGGGGGGTCTATACTAATGTGGGGGGGGGTGGTTTGTCCTGGGGGGGGTCTATACTAATGTGGGGGGGGGGGGGTTCGTCCTGGGGGGTCTATACTAATGTGGGGGGGGTTCGTCCTGGGGGGGGTCTATACTAATGTGGGGGGGGGGGTGGTTTGTCCTGGGGGGTCTATATTAATGTAGGGGGGTTTGTCCTGGGGGGTCTATACTAATGTAGGGGGGCTGGTTTGTCCTAGGGGGTCTATACTAATGTGGGGGGGTGGTTTGTCCTGGGGGGTCTATACTAATGTGGGGGGGTGGTTTGTCCTGGGGGTCTATACTGATGTGGGTGGCGGGCTGCTTTGTCCTGGGGGTCTATACTAATGTAGGGGGGTTTGTCCTGGGGGGTCTATACTAATGGGGGGTTTGTCCTGGGGGCTATACTAATGTGGGGGGGGGTCTGTACTAATGTGGGGGCGGGGTTTATCCCGGGGGCTATACTAATGTGGGGGGGGGGGGTTGTCCTGGGGGAGCTATACTAATGTGGGGGGGTTGTCCTGGGGGGTCTATACTAATGGAAGGGGTGGTTTGTCCTGGGGGGTCTGTACTAATGGAGGGGGGTGGTTTGTCCTGGGGGGGTCTGTACTAATGGAGGGGGGTGGTTTGTCCTGGAGGGGTCTGTACTAATGGAGGGGGGGGTGGTTTGTCCTGGAGGGGTCTGTACCAATGGAGGGGGGGTGGTTTGTCCTAGGGGTCTATACTAATGGAGGGGGTGATTTGTCCTGGGGGGTCTGTACTAATGGAGGGGGGTGGTTTGTCCTGGGGGGGGGTCTAGACTAATGGAGGGGGGTGGTTTGTCCTGGGGGGGGGGGGTCTAGACTAATGGAGGGGGTGGTTTGTCCTGGGGGGTCTGTACTAACTGAGGGGGGTCTGTACTAATGGAGGGGGTGGTTTGTCCTGGAGGGGTCTGTACCAATGGAGGGGGTGGTTTGTCCTGGAGGGGCCTGTACTAATGGAGGGGGTGGTTTGTCCTAGGGGGTCTGTATTAATGGAGGGGGGATGGTTTGTCCTTAGGGGGTCTGTACTAATGTAGGGAGGGTGGTTTGTCCTGGGGCCTGTACTAATGGAGGGGGTGGTTTGTCCTGGGGGGTCTGTACTAATGGAGGGGGGTGGTTTGTCCTGGGGGTCTGTACTAATGTAGGGGGGGTGGTTTGTCCTGGTGGGTCTATACTAATGGAGGGGTGTGATTTGTCCTGAGGGGTCTAAACTAATGGAGGGGGTTGTTTGTTCTGGGGGGTCTGTACTAATGGAGGGGGGGTGGTTTGTTCTGGGGGGTTTTTACTAATGGAGGGGGTGTTTTTTTTCCTGAGGGGGGTCTATACTGATAAAGGGGGGTCTTTTGTTCTGGGGGTCTATACTGATGGGGGGATCTGTACTGAGGGAGGTATTTATACTTAGTGAAGGGTCTGCACTGACGGAGGGGGGGGGGTCTATACTTAATGGAGTGGGGTCTGTACTGAGGGACTATACTATAGTTGGTGGAGGGGGGTTGATACCATGTTTTACTGCACCAGGTGACACCAACCCAAGTGACACCACTGCAGCCGCGGGCTCTTATTTCCCCTCTCCCTCTCCTTCTCTCCTCCTCGTGCGCTGCTGTACTAGTGAGCGGCACACTATGTTTCTTCCCCTGCCTTCATAACGGCCAGGGAAGAAAAAACAAAGGAGCAATTGTGGGACATGTGGTCCCAAGGACTGGCAGCCCCACTGTAACACGGAAACTGCAGCCCACACAGCATGCGCAGCTGAATGGGAGAGAGAAAGCCAGGAGCCCGGGAAAGCTTTCAGAGAAGTACACCCAGGACTCCAGAGGGAGAGGACAGTGCTGAGAGAACACCATCAGAGAGAGAAAGCCACACAGCCTGGCACCATCCCTGGTGGAGAAAGGAATGGAGTCATTGCAGGAATACAGATCTGGGCTCTACCCAGCGGAGCCACCACGGGCAATTCAGAGTGAGCTGACTCCTGATCAGAGGAACCGTTGTTGCTGTATCGCTGGGTCAGGTGAGAGGGCCGATCGGCCATTATTTACTACCATCTCTTGTAACATGTCTGCAGTCTCTGACCATCTCTTGTAACATGTCTGCAGTCTCTGACCATCTCCTGTATTATGTGTGCAGCCTGACCATCTCCAGTACTATGATTGCAGTCTCTGACCGTCTCTAGTATCATGTCTACAGTCTCTGACCATCTCCTATACTATGTCTGGGGGCTCTTTCTAATAGACTCTCTAACAGAAGCCCCCTCTGTGCATCAGAGAGACTCCCCTCCAGGTCCCATTAGTGTACGCTTTTCCTGTATTTTCTTTATTGGTAAAAGATCATAGGAGGATCCCAGGGTAACAAAGACTTCTTACGGGAACATCTCTGTGTTGAAGTCGTTGTCATAGAAACATTTGTAAAGGGGAGGAGTTGGTAAGATGACCACGCCCACGTGGGTGCGCCAGAAATATTTCTGCACCCAGGCGTCTGTGACCCTAGGATCGGCCCTGAGTGGACAGGTTCAAACATATAGAACGTATGATAGCATAGGATTCTGATAAGAATGACTCCCACACCAGCACGTATGGTTGCACTTCCGGCTTTCTTACGATTTTGACATTTTTGTGTAGCGGTCACACTTCAACAAGTGTGCGCTATAAGCGGAAATTTAGTTTTTCCCCAGAACTGTAATGGAGTTCTGGGGGTTAATTGTGCAGGTTTACTTCGGCATCAGTCTGGCTGGGCCGGGCTAAGGTTCGGCCTGGTCATGGGTGCAGTGAGGCACCCATGACAGGCCGAGATCCAGGCCTGGTTGGACATCTTGGGTACCAATCTTTCCCGGAACCAATCAGTGGGCGCGTCTGGCCCTGCTGCGTAGTCTGGGAAGGGGTACTTAAGGTGCTGAAGTGACGTGCTTGGGGTTCGGCCGTAGCTGTTTGTTCCTGGTTCTGGTCCGGGGCAGCCCCGCAAGGGGTCCCGGGCCTAGGAGCGTTTGCCGTCCCGCAAGCATGGTCAATCCGACCAACCCCAGAGGCCCTTATGGTCTGGGGTGGGGATCCGTCTGTTCCCGAGTCTCGGAGACGGTTGGTCCAAGGCCCAGTAACTGAGGGAGGATTCAAAAGCGTCCCGGTGTGCTCTCGGTATTGGAGGGACATGGCAACTCATACAAGTGACCAGGGGAGGACTCTTCGGAGGAGGGCCAACAAGCTGGCTACTCAGTAAGAGCCTGAAAGCTGAGTTGTATGGACACAGTGCCACCAAGGAGACAGAGAAAGTTCTAGGTACTGTGAGAAAGGTTCCTATTCATCTTCAGTTACAATTTAGTCTGTGGCAGAGACTTTTGCAAAGTTTCTGGATCACTTGTTGGCTGCTAGATCTCTGGCTAGAGGTTTATCCGGCAGTGAAGCACCCAGCTGCGAGTGGCTACTCTCTGGGTTGATTAGAGACATTCAGTGGATGTCAGCAGTTCAAAGTGCCTGAGTTTATCACCTGTGCCCTCTATTACCATCAGAGACTGTGTTATGTTGGATGTTACCACTGCAGATAAAGACCTTGAAAAGGACTTTTATTTGTCAGCATCTGAAGTCATTGGGTACTAACCCTGGGAACCCCTAGACAGTAATCGACAAGCCGTGAGGAGGTAACTGGTAAGCCCAAGAAATCAAGGCCGCCCCTCAAGGGGTTATGGCCGCTACATTTGTAACAGATGCAGTTCATGATGCTTCTCCTGGGCCCTCATTTGTGGATTGCTAAACCCTCCCCTTCCCCTACTCTTCTCTCTTCCCCCCCTTTTTTTTTCTTTCCCTCCACTCCTTTCTTTCTCATACCCTTTCTTACTTTTACATACGTAAGGTTCTGGTTAACTTAACTGTAGCGCCACTATATTTTCAGGCAGGCATATACTGGCCATTGTGACCTCTGGGAGTTTCCTGGTGGAATGATGGCTCAGTGGGCCGGTTTCAGTGACAGCCTGTCCAGTGCTGTGTCTTGGCCCAGGGAGCTTTGCTGTTGTCCATGTCTGGTCTGTAATTTTCGATGTATGGGAACAAGGCAAGCTCCTGTGTTGATCCAGCAACTGTCATTCACCCTCCTGTGTCGATCCACCCGCTCTCCCTCCTCTCCCTAGGCCGCTTGGTTCGTGTCACATTTCAGCTTGGCTCTGGGGGAGGGGCAGTCCACTGAAGGGCACGGCTTAGCTCGGCTCGGGGGGGGTGGGGCGGTCCACTGAAGGGTTCATCTTGGCTTGGGGAGCGGGGCAGTCCACTAAAGGGCTCAGCTCGGCTATGGGGGCGGGACAGTCCACTGAAGGGCTCAGCTCAGCGCGGCTTGGCTCCGCTCGGGGGGGCGAGGCGGTCCGCTGACCCGGTGCACGGAAAGGCACCTTTTCCACAAATGTAAAACAATCTGTAAGGAGGGGGGGGAGCGGGTGGAGAAGAGGATCCCTTCCTGCCTTCAGTGCAGGGGACTGTACCAGAAACTTTAGGTCAGTGCATCGCATGACAGCCTTATGCCACAGACAGACTGCCGCTGCCATCTGCTGAAAATAATCTGCAGGGGACTCTGTTGTAAGAGGACCCTAAGGTAAGGGGAACACTGATATAAAAGTTCCCCCTTATATCAGTGTCCTCACTCCCCTTTTACATCAGTGTGCCCCTTACCATAGTGTATGCGGATGTAAGGAGGGCAGCTCTGGTGAACAAAGTCCCCCCCAACATCAGAGTTTCCCTTTACACCACAGTCCACAGAGTTCCCCTTTAAATTAGAGTCTGCAGAACTCCCACTTGCCCTGCCCTTACACTGTGAACTCTGATGCTGCAGACTGTGATGTAAGGGGGTTCTGGTGATCAGAGACCCCCTTTACACTAGCCTGTCCGTTTACTGCCCTAGCATGTTTGTGTACTGCCCTAGCCTGTCTGTATACTCCCCTAGCCTGTCTGTATACTACCCTACCCTTTTTTGCACAATTGCGTATACTGCGTATACTGTTTAGAAAAGAATCACTCTGGTGGGAGTGTATGTATCCTCGATGGGATTTTAAATAGGGTTGCCAACACTTAATAAGGAAGTAAGAAAAGAAATTACTAAAACGAGTATTTATTGAAAAAACTATTTCACAATAAAATCAATCTATGTAGCAATTTTGAACAGCATACACATGAGACAGTATTGAAACCAACTCTATTGAAAGTATGTATGACAATAGAAGTAACCCAACGTTTCGAGGTGTGGTTTGCAGTTGACCTCTTCTTCAGGGGTAATCTTTGGTTGGTTATATCAATAGGCATGTCTGTAATAGGAGAATAAGACACAAAAGGAAGAAAAAGGAACAAAGAAACAAACAAGACAGTGTAATGAATATATGTAATACATGGTAGTCCAGAAAGATCATCATATGGATCAGCATAAAATATACAATGATTTAAACATCGTAATCCGTTACAGTTCTGTATACTGACCCTGTATATGAACAAAGTACTTCATCCAAGTATCTTACAGCATCCAAAGGGACAGAGTCAGTCAGCCACAGCTCTATGTGTGCCCAATGGCACCGTTTGCAGAGGAAAAGGGAGATGTCTTGGTGTAAGAGAAACGTGAGGGCCAATAGGGAGCAGGAACAAATCCCGCATATACGTCCTAGTTTGTCCTTAATCAACCAGATATCCAGGCTAGTAGCAAGGTTGCACAGAGGGCACCCTCTTGAGACACGTCACTCCAAAATGGTGAGATGTAACAACTAAGTAAAAAAAATACTTGAACTCCCTCTCCAGATCACTAAAGGAGTGGAAAGAAAGGACTGGTATATAATAGACATCCAACACTTCTCATAAATGTATATAAGAAAGCATAACATACCTATATCAGAGTTGACTGGTTTAATCTACATAAAATAGTTCATAGCATAATGCATCAAAGTAATATAGTAATGTAATCCAGTCAAAAATCAGAAAAGCCTACCGTTTGTCTTAGTCTGGTTTATATATGATCACAGGTGCCAGTATGTCCAGGAGCATTCAGTTTAGGCAGTCCCTCCAACAATATAGGGAGGTTTCTTAGTATAACCCACTCCTATATTTAAATGTTGGAAGATCTAAGGAAGAAATGTATCTAGAAACGTCCTATTAGCTCACCAAGCATTTAAGGCAGGGGTCTCAAACTGGCTCCAGCTGTTGAAAAACTACAAGTCCCATCAAGCATTGCAAGGCTGACAGTTACAAGCATGGCAGAGGCATGATGGGACTTGTATTTCGCAACAGCTGGAGGGCCGCCAGTTTGAGACCTCTGATTTAAGGGTTCCTGTATGTTTATAGATTAGTAACTTGTTCCTTAGATGTTTTACCCAGCCTGATGCTGTATATGTGTTGCACTCCTGTGGTCAGCTGCAAGCAGAAAGAGGTAATGCCGGTGCGTCTGTTAAATACAGACGTCACTTTGCTATTTACCTAAATCAGCTGTGCTTTAATCATCAATGGAGGCGTGTCGGAAGCGAGGGATGTGCCCCCCGAGTGGGCGGCGCGCGGCGTCATCACACGGCCGTCCCCTTATTGGTCGGCTGACGATGGTAAAGGAGTGACAAGCAGACCTACACTGTACAGCTCCGTAGAAGACCGAGCCGTGCATTGTGGGAAGTCGCCCCGCGTCATCCTCCCGCGACACCGGCCAAGCTTGTTCGCTGACATCCATGTCTGCAAGCTGCTGGGAATGCAATGAGGCGGCGCAAGTCACTAGGACTTGTATCCGCCTCCCCGGCGCTGAGTGAAACCTTGCACAACACCCCTAAATGGTTGACAATTCCATTGCGAATTGACTTAACCCTAGTGGGACTCCCTATCTAAATATTCCCCTGATTTACTTACAGCTGGGTAGAACCGAGATAATGATCCCGCTGGATGGGGTTTACATAGATATCCTGGAAGATTTAAGTAATAACATATATTAGACTAATCATTACACTCATCTTTACAAGGTCTATATCATATATTGAACACTGATCAAACTTAAAAAAAAAAAAAAAAGGGTCTTGACTCTTGATTGATTGAAAAACAAATAGTAAGGAAAGAACGTAGTGAGTATAGCAGGTACTAAACCCCACATGCAGTGTGGTTCTCCAACAGGGCATTATACTATTATATGGATGGATTTTATTAGGAGAATTAGTTTGAGGGGGGGACCGGTTTCCTGTTGGTGGTATGCGATTTGTAACCATCCAGCTGTATAGCAGTTTGGTACATCTCGTTCGCCCATTACTCTCATTCGAGAGGTTCCCACTCGGAACCCCCCGATGAGAAGCCCTCTAAAAATGGTCTATAGGAGATCGCGCCATTTAGGCCTGGTGGTTTTGTCGCATTTAAGCGAAATATCCACCGCTGTTTAGCTTGTAAGAGTGATTTATTTATGTCTCCACCTCTTATACCCGAGTGCATCCTATCTAGTATGAGGAAGGATATTTTTGGGATAATGTCGTTGTGTACACTAGTTACATGTCTTCCTAGGGGGAGACTAGGATTGTGAGTTTGTATAGATAAAATGTGTCTGTAGGCACGACACCAAAATGGTTGGATAGTTTTGCCTACATAGAAGCATGTACACTCACAACACAGAAGATATACCACCCCCCTTAGGAAGTGTCACCCTGCGTGCCGTGTTCATATAATAGCAGTTAGGCACTGAAATATGTAAGATTAAGATTAATAAATCCAACCCAGGTAATTTGTCAAACAATGAAAAACTTGCCTTTTAAAAAACGAAGAGACCATCCTAACATAACAATAAAACCCTCAGACAAGGGGGGCAATATTGTTGTGATGGACAATACAGGCTATGTTGAAATGTGTACCAAAATATTAGATAACAAACGATGGTACTGCAAAATTAACGCTAATAAAATCACTAAATTGAATCAGGAGGTGGTTCTTGCCCTTAGCCAACATATTATCACCACATCTGAATGGGAATTTATTAGGACTAAACAACCAAAAATCCCTACATTTTATTCATTGCCTAAGCTTCACAAATGCATCAAATGCCCTACAGGTAGACCGATTGTATCGGGGAACGGTTCACTAACCGAACACCTCAGTACCTTTGTTGATGGACATCTACGTCCCCTTGAGGTAAATATTCCTAGTTATCTGCGTGATACTCTGCACTTACTGCAGGTACTAGATGGGCTGTGTATTCCCTCCACGTCAGTATTGGTAACAATTGACGTGGAGGCACTATACAGCTCTATACCCCATGATAGGGGTTTAGCGTGTATCAAACACGCTATCAACTGCGATAACAGATATGACCCAAAGACGACTGATTTCCTACTGGGGTCGTTGGAATTCATTCTCCAACATAATCATTTTACTTTTAACGGTTCCCACTTCCTCCAGGTACAGGGTGGGGCTCACGTGCCCCATCGTACACCAATCTGTACCTGGCGGAGTGGGAAAGTTCTATAAGTTTATCGGAGGAGCTAGCCCCTTTTTTAAGCAATGTCACCCTTTGGCTTAGATTTTTTGACGACATCTTGCTCATATGGGTTGGTCCATGTGAGCAACTTGATCTGTTCTTGGATCATCTTAATAAGAATGACTTCAATCTGACATTTACAATGTCATGGAACAGATCCTCCATTACTTTTTTGGATGTCAAAATCAACAAAGATACATCGGGTGGCATTAGCAGTAGTCTATTCAGGAAGCCAACATCTGGCAACACCATTCTCCATGCCAGCAGTTTTCATCCAAAGGCATTAGTGGTATCAATTCCGTACAGTCAGTATCTAAGGATACGCAGGAACTGTACGGATGATTCAACATTTAGACAAGAGGCCAATGCCCTTAGAGGCAGACTACTATTACGAGGCTATTCTAAAGCCCCATACACACGGTCGGATTTTTGCATGGATTCTGTCCGATCGGACAATGTTGTTGAAAAATCAGACCGTGTGTATGCACCATCGGACAGTGTACGTCGGATTGTCCGACGGACAAAGTCCTATCTCCTGCTGGATAGATTTGCCGACAACACGGTCCGATCACACCAAATCCGATCGTGTGTACGGTTGTCCGACGGACAAAGTGCTACGCATGCTCAGAAGAAATTCTGTGACGGAAGCGCTCGGTCAGGTAAAACTACCTTTCCTAATCGACACAGCACATTCGTCACGCTGCAATGTTAAAATGTCTTTAATGCAGCGCATTCTCTTTTTCTTTACAATGCAACAAGAATGACATGTTTTAGCTGCTCCTATTCACCCGCACTTCTCACAAACTTAGTTCTTTATTACTTTTCAGCATTTATACACTACATGTTTATTTTTACTCAGATCGTAAAAGAATCTTTGTTATATTTTTAGCATGATTTGTCTTTTTTTTTTGTTTTTTTTGGGAATACATATTTGAAGGAGATTTTTTTTTTTTTTTTGGAGGGGGGTTGTGTGTCTCAACTTAGCAAAACCACATTATTAACATTTGTATTTCTTGCTTAAATTTACTAGGAGTTTGTTGGTTGTTGGTGCCCCTTGTTAATTCTACTTTAGGATTAGTGAAATGTACCTGCCTACTCAAAGAAAAACTGTCATTGTAGAAAAGTAAAACACATAGGCAATGATTATTTCAAATCCAAAAAACATTTATTTAGGTCTCAGCAACAAACCAAAGAGGAACGCAGCCATGGTGAAACTTGGGGAATTTGCAAAGCCTTGGACACCCACGGCAACCATCATTTTTCAAGCTTAGAAAATTGGGGGCCTGAGGAGTACCTATCTAAATAATAAGGGAGTGCAATCTGGTCCTGAAGTCCAAAACATCCTGAACTGCAGCAGATGCCATCTAGGTCCCCAGGCTCTGGTCCTACGAGAGGCTCCATCTTCTCTCAGACCAGACTGAATCAAGGTCATCACTCTCTTGTCTTCCTTGTACTCTTCCTTCCACGCCATGGTGCTGGTGCTGGTGGGGTGGCAGAAGGAGGAGGAGGAGGCGGAGCAAGGTCACTCTCGCAAACATGTGTGAGGGGAGTCATCTCCCCAGCCATCCCCTCATTTAGGATTTTGAGGATGACATCCTCACACATGCTGCGTTGCCCCGCCTCCATACCCATCATTTTAGTGCCAACCAAGGAGGCAAAGGCCTCCTCGTAGGTGGGTGTGGCATATAGGGAGGCTGAAGCATCTTTGATCAGCTGGAGCGCTGACTCTCCCACCTCCCCCATGCTTTTCGCCCTTCTGTAGGGAAGGCGGAGGGGAGGGACTTGGGAGACAGTCAGGCTCCTACGCCTACCCCCCTCTTGGCTGCCACTAACCCCTGCCTCCTCCTGACTGCCACATTCCACAGCCACCTCCTGGCTGAGGTCTTCCTGTGTATGAAAAAGGGACATCGTTTCAGTTATTTGTTCATCAAACACACACAATTCTCATCTAGTGACTGTTGCAAAATGTTTACAAATAGAAAACCATACAATTCTCAGCCCTGCAGTTTAGATTCTTCCCAAAAATGTCTCCAACACTACTGTCAGTTGATATGTCAATCACGTTAGGAACTAAGCAATTGGGGATCCTGAATTAACTGAACATCATTCATTATTCCCAAAAATGGTTACAAAACTACTATACCTGGCTCAAGCTGGGCTCCTGCACATCTTCCAGACTGGAAGGCCCAGGTTGGTCCTCGAAAGCCTCATCAGGGGTGGCGTACGCGGAAGGACGCGTGCAAGGAAGAGTCGAGAGTGACTTCCTGACATTAGCCTGGTCTTTGAGAAAGTGGAGCCTCTCATAGTACCACAGCGTGGGGACATAGACATCAGCTGCTGCAGCTCCAGATGCTAGGGACTTCCGGACCCTATTGCGCTCCCAGAAATAGGTACTCCTCATGTTCTTAATTTTGACTTTTAAGTTTGCTACGGTTGCCATGGGCAGGTTTGGCTTTACAAATGCCACAAGTTTCAGCAGGGCTGCGTACCTCTTTGGTCTGTTGCTGTAGTCGCGGTGCTTTGCTTGCCATAATAGGGGAAATTCCCTGTATTTATCAATGAAGAGGGGGAGAAAACTCACGTCGTAGAAGCCCTCCATCACCTCTGCAAGACACAACACCACACAAAACAATATAAATAATGTCAGCCTAAACTCTCCTAATCTTCTCCATAAAGAAGCCTCAAGTTCGAATCAGTCTAGGCTAGTTATGTACCAACGTCAAATTGTACCTTCGTTTGTAGCGATCGTCTCGTGCGTGAGCTTTCTCTCCCCTCGTCTCCCAGATCGTGGCTACGACACAGGCGTGTGATGTTTTATATACAGTGCGCATGCGTCAAACTCCGCCCGCCCCTGACGATCTTTCTCGTCTATTCCCCACCCCTTCTCTTTACGGCGCAGTGGGGAGAGCACATGGCGGGGACACAGCAGGTGCGCCCCAAATATCCCACCAACGAGGAGGAGGACGAGGAAAGTCCGGAGGCAGAAACGTCCCGATCCCGGAGCCTGAAATTCAAGGCCTCCAATATGTCATTTGGAGAAATGTTGGAGATGGTGGACATATTAAAGAGGAGCGACTATGATGGGAAGTATGGGCCTTACCTCAACCCCAATGTCCGCAAGGCCAAGATCATGTCTAAAGTTGTGAGGAGGCTGTACAATCATTTTGGGGTACAACGATCCAAGGAGCAACTGAGGAAACGCTGGTCAGACCTGAAACTGAGGGAGGCCGATCAGTACAGAAAGATCAAGCGAGTTCTTCAAAAAAGTAAGTAGTTGTGTTTTGTGTTTGCTTTCTTGCTTGCATACTGCTCCATGTGGTTTGATTTTTACAAAGTTGTACATTCCAAAATGGCCACTTTCAGGTTCGTCTGTGCATTCGATCGTACTCAGCCTCGATCTTTCTGCCACTGTCATGATCGTGTGTGTCCATTCGATCGTACGCAACCTCGATCGTTCGGCCACTTATAATACGAGGTTTGGTGAAGTTTTTATTGAAAGGAAGTTTGTTCTCACTAGAGATGTCAGCAAGAGCGTAAACCAAATTTAGTCAATGTAAAGGAGAGGTCACTCAGTAGCTGTTTACCCATCTGGACTCTAGAGCACTAGTGCTGGGACACCCAAAACCCCTTTTTATTAGGCTTTTCCACACATGTGCTCCAGTGGATACTAGAGGGGGTCTCCATCACACAAACTTCTACCAAAAAGCTAGTAAGTTTAGCACCTTTACAAAGTGACTACATTCATGTAGTTGGCATTTGTAACTGGCCAAACAAAAATAGTGTCCGTCACTTTCAAGCAATGTTTGTAATTTCCTATTTCTGCCCTCAATAGATTGTGTTGCTAAATCTTCCTTTTGTACATTCTCATAGGGGATCGAAAACTTGGGCCGTCTGAGGAAACCCCAAAACCAACACCTCCCAAAAAAGGGGAAAGAGCAGAAGCAGAGGAGGAGGAGGAGGAAGGAGAGATCATCGAACTTGGAGAACTTGTCACCACAACAGGTGAGTGTGGGAGAACACAGCTACTGGTAAGCTAATCAATGTATGGCTGCCTCATTTCCAACACCCGATTTTTGTTTGTTTGTGGTTTTTAGGTGACGTGGATGTTGTGGAAGAAAAATCGCACTTTACCACAGAGAGTGCCCACGTACTCATCGGGGAGATAATGGTCTGCAATAGAGATCTAGATTACATAAAGCAAAACATCAATGATGTTCAACAAAAATTGAAGAACATCATTGATGTTTTAGGAAAAATATGAAAACGCACCAAGTAATTAACACACATTTGTGCCTGCTTCTGAACACATTTGCAACTTAAGAACTGTGTGAAATTTGGAACATGCACACATTGTGTCCACATGTGCTAGCTCCCATCATGGTGGATGAATGCCAACGTTTTTTTGGGGGTCCAACCGCTTTATGAACTACGAAAGTGGTTGTGGTGAAGGGGTTGCACCCCCAAAAAACGTCCATTCATCCCCATGATGGAAAATGGCACTTTTGAAGCTTCTAGGCATGTGTTTTACCATCTAATGACCATTTTCAGACCCAAATTGTGTGCATGTTCTAAATTTCCACTTTCCAGGGGTGACCCCCCATGTGATGAAGGCAAGATCAAACACACTTTGAACATATAGTCATGTCTGATCTTGTCTTCACTTTACAAAGTTGAACTTTCCTACTTCATAGGTTCTGTTTTGCTCCATGCCTGGTTTTACCAATTGCGAATGTTTGTAAACAATGTTGTAAATAACCAAGATGTTGTCAGTTTGGGCAAGAAGATTGTAAATGCACTTGTGAATGTTTTCCAAGTAAACTTTTTTAATTTTCTAAATGTGTGGCTTCCTTATTTAAAAAACACAATGCATTATGTATGTCAAATGTAAAGGATATGGGGGGCAATGGGTGTTATTTACTAAAGGCAAGTCCACTTTGCACTGCAAGTTTCTTTTCCAGGGCACTTTTTCACTGCACTTGTAGAGCATAGTCGATTTGACTTATGTAAATGACACCCACAGTGCTTTGTAGGAAAACACGGAGCACAGCATTTTTGAGAATACACACATGTCTGACCTGGTGATGAAAAGGAGTATTTTGGGTGTCAGTTATGCAGTACAAACCTTCTCTAGACCAAAGATTAGGTAGCAAACACACAACATGAGAATAATCTTTTTGGGAAGAAGAGACTGTTACCTCCTTTTGCCCAGAAAGTGCATTCCCACTGTCGAAGGCAAAGGGAAAAAATTTCAAGGTAAAATAAGCTAAAAGGAATACGGAAATGACAAGAAATCATAGGTTGGTTGAAAAATAAGATTTATTAAAAAATGCCTCTCACACATCGTCAGGCAGAGCAATGGCCCCCCTACCCACAAAGTAGTCCATATATTGCTCGCGGACCGCGCGGGCATTTAGAGGGGGCAAGCCTGGACGTGCCACTTGAAGGGCTGTGAGGTCAGCATTTGGAGGGCCCTCCACATCTGGGCCAACGGGCACCACATAGTTCCTGTTATGTCTTTTGAGGAAGTTGTGCAATATGCAACAGGCAAGAACTATGTGGTTCAGTTTGTATTCCGCCAAGTTAATTGCCGTCAAGAACAGGCGGAAGCGGCTGGCCAGGATGCCAAAAGTGTTCTCCACAACTCTTCGGGCTCTGGACAGCCTGTAGTTGAAGACCCTCTGGTCTGGGGTGAGGGTCCTCATCGGGAACGGCCTCATCAGATGGGGAGTCAACGCAAACGCTTCATCTGCGACAAAGACGAAGGGGAGTCCTTCTGCATTCTCCTCTGGAGGTGGCAAGCACAGACTGCCACTTTGGTGACGCCAGTAGAACTCCGTGTGCGCAATGGCACCACCATCCGAGATCCGGCCGTTCATCCCCACGTCCACATACATAAATTCATATGTCGCCGACACCACCGCCAACATCACTACACTATTAAACCCTTTATAATTATAATAGTAGGACCCCGAGTTGGGCGGTGGGATGATGCGGACGTGTTTCCCATCAATTGCCCCTCCGCAGTTAGGAAAGTCCCAACGGCTGGCAAAGTGGGAGGCCACAGTCTGCCATTCCTGTGGCGTGGAAGGGAACTGTGGAGTGAAACAAGAAAAAATAATTAGTCACTTTGCACATAAACATTGCAAGCAGATTAGACAATCAACATCTTGGAACAAGAGCATTGTATAAAATTTGAGGCTGGAAAGTATTTGCACAGAAAAGTAGAGGCTCCCCTTCACAGATTACTCACCCCCCATCAATCCCCCCACTTCTGATGGGCCATTGGCAATAACTAGGGTTTTGAGGGGGGGGGGGGGGTGTTGGACAGGTAACCCTCTGCACTTCATTGATTGGCAAATGGCTCAATAATGTGTGCTAGTTTGGCCAGACCCTCTGTACTTAACACTATTGGCAGCCCCCAGGAAAGCTAAACTAACATTTCAACCCCCCCCCCCCCCCCCAAAAAAAGGAAAGCACATTGTGACATTCTGAAATTACCAAGCAAGCTAATAGGTGGTTAAGAACACAAAAAACTAGGAAATGGAAAGTATGGAGCCAGCGCCTTGCACTACATGCTTTGCTGAATTCATCCCTAAAGATGCCCACTATAAAGAGGTAGGTATATAGTGTGTATTGACCTTGGGAAAGCCAGCAGATAGAGGATTGGTACCATCTGACAGAGCAGTTGGGGGAGGGGGTTCCTAATGAGTTTCCCCCCCCCCCCCCCACACCAAAAAAAAATATAAAAGGGGCTCTACATGAAGTAAACCACACAGCAAACATTTTAGGGGGTGTTTGGGGGCAAACAATACCATGCAGCAGACAAAAGACATTGCTTAAGTGACTAGGCCATAGGTGTCTATTGGGGCAGAAGAGCATGCTGGGGAGGTAAGTGAAGGGAAAAAATGCATGAAGGAGAAAAGGGGCACAGCATATTAGAGCATATTGCAATCATGGTAATTAGGGAAGGAGGTCAAAAATACAAGACATTAGCAAACAGAGCATACATAGAAGGGAATAGTAAAGTAGAAATGTTACCTTAATATAGTCCTCCTGCAGGACCTCGATGATGGCAGAACAGGTCTCTGGAATAATGATTCCCAGGGCCTGGGGAGAGATACCTGAAGAGAACTTCAAATCCTGAAGACTTCTCCCTGTCGCCAAGTACCTCAACGTGGCAACCAGCCTCTGCTCCGGAGTAATGGCTTGTCTCATGCAGGTATCCTGGCGGCTGATAAAGGGGGTCAGCAAAGCCAAAAGACGGTGAAAATCGGGGTCCGTCATCCGAAGAAAGTTCCTGAAATCATCAGGATTATTCTCCCGGATCTCACGAAGCAAAGGCATGTGCGAGAATTGGTCACGCTGAAGCAACCAATTCTTGGTCCACATACTCCTCGTCACTCTGTTCATGGACGGGTCTTGGCTCAAAGCTAAAAGCCCGACACCAATTCCGCGTACAGCACGAACTCGGCGACGAGTACGCACGGGAAACATCGCTCACAAGGTCACAAAAGGTCGGCTGGTCAGAACGGACAAACAGAAAGCACCGATAAACAGCAAGGCCTGAAAGAACGAAATGAATACCAGAAACGAGCAGACAATAAGCAGTGCAAATCAAAGCGTCCTATATCAAGATATAGGCCGCAATGACCAACAAATGCGAACTGACTACACGCACCAGGCCTAAACAGATACGCACGACAAGCACAAACTGAAGAGCAGTAACGATCTGAGTCAGAAAACTGAGAAGCACGAATCTTAAGTCACCAAACTTCGACTAACTCGCGATAAACACGGGATCAGCAGAAGGAGCCCAACGGGTGCCTGACGTGGTGCTGAACTTCCCTTTTCTAATCTCGTGGAAGACGACTTACGTCACAACGTTCTTGCAGACCGGATATTACGACAACGTAGTCCGACCGTGTGTACGCAACACCAACATCGGACAAAGTACGACGGACAGGATCCGACCGACCTGGTCCGCGGATAATCCGACCGTGTGTATGGGGCTTAAGAATTGCCTCAAAAAAGCATACGATAGGGCTATACAAAGACCAAGAAAGGACCTCCTATACAACCCAATCTCTAAAAGTAAAAAAACTAACCCCATCTCCATTATTACAAGGTTCTCGAACCAACAGGAGACTTTCAGAAGAATTACCAGTAAGTACTGGCACGTTCTGTCCATGGACCCTACGATTGGTCCATTCGTTGGCAAAAACCCGTCTTTTACTTTAAAGCGGGCAAGATCACTAAAGGATCATCTGGTAACTAGTAAATATAGTAATCTGGGGCGGCGTGACCACTGCAAATACCCGGGTACTTTTACCTGCGGTGGTTGTAATTACTGCCGTTATATGAACACGGCACGCAGGGTGACACTTCCTAATGGCGAACTTTATCGCCACAAACACTACGCCAACTGCCAGACAACGGGGGTGGTATATCTTCTGTGTTGTGAGTGTACATGCTTCTATGTAGGCAAAACTATCCAACCATTTTGGCGTCTTGTCTACAGACACATTTTATCTATACAAACTCACAATCCTAGTCTCCCCCTAGGAAGACATGTAACTAGTGTACACAACGACATTATCCCAAAAATATCCTTCCTCATACTAGATAGGATGCACTCGGGTATAAGAGGTGGAGACATAAATAAATCACTCTTACAAGCTGAACAGCGGTGGATATTTCGCTTAAATGCGACAAAACCACCAGGCCTATTTCGCTTAAATGCGACAAAACCACCAGGCCTAAATGGCGCGATCTCCTATAGACCATTTTTGGAGGGCTTCTCATCGGGGGGTTCCGAGTGGGAACCTCTCGAATGAGAGTAATGGGCGAACGAGATGTACCAAACTGCTATACAGCTGGATGGTTACAAATCGCATACCACCAACAGGAAACCGGTCTCCCCCTCAAACTAATTCTCCTAATAAAATCCATACATATAATAGTATAATGCCCTGTTGGAGAACCACACTGCATGTGGGGTTTAGTACCTGCTATACTCACTACGTGCTTTCCTTACAATTTGTTTTTTAATCAATCAAGACCTTTTTTTTTTTAAGTGTGATCAGTGTTCAATATATGATATAGACCTTGTAAAGATGAGTGTAATGATTAGTCTAATATATGTTATTACTTAAATCTTCCAGGATATCTATGTAAACCCCATCCAGCGGGATCATTATGTCGGTTCTACCCAGCTGTAAGTAAATCAGGGGAATATTTAGATAGGGAGTCCCACTAGGGTTAAGTCAATTCGCAATGGAATTGTCAACCAGTCACGGGTGTTGTGCAAGGTTTCACTCGGCGCCGGGGGGGCGGATACAAGTCCTAGTGACTTGCGCCGCCTCATTGCATTCCCAGCAGCTTGCAGACATGGTTGTCATGTCAGCGAACAAGCTGGGCTGGCGTCGCGGGAGGATGACGAGGGGCGACTTCACACAATGCACGGCTCGGTCTTCTACGGAGCTGTACATTGTAGGTCTGCTTGTCACTCCTTTACCATCGTCAGCCGACCAATAAGGGGATGGCGGTGTGATGACACCGCACGCCGCCCACTCGGGGGGCACATCCCTCTTCTTCTGACACGCCTCCATTGATGATTAAAGCACAGCTGATTTAGGTAAATAGCAAGTGACGTCTGTATTTAACAGACGCACCGGCATTACCTCTTTCTGCTTGCAGCTGACCACAGGAGTGCAACACATATGGAGCATCAGGCTGGGTAAGACAACTAAGGAACAAGTTACTAATCTATAAACATACAGGAACCCTTAAATGCTTGGTGAGCTAATAGGACGTTTCTTGATACATTTCTTCCTTAGATCTTCCAACATTTAAATATAGGAGTGGGTTATACTAAGAAACCTCCCTATATTGTTGGAGGGTCTGCCTAAACTGAATGCTCCTGGACATACTGGCACCTGTGATCATATATAAACCAGACTAAGACAAACGGTAGGCTTTTCTGATTTTTGACTGGATTACATTACTATATTACTTTGATGCATTATGCTATGAACTATTTTATATAGATTAAACCAGTTAGGAATGGGCCCGGTGCTCGATGCGAACCCACGTTCGCATCGAGCACCGGGCGTTCGCTCGCTCGGCGAGCCCAGAACTATTTGGGCCGTTCGCATCACATTCGTGTGATGCGAGCGGCCCCGCAATGCATTGCGGCCGGCGCGGCCGGCGCAGTGCATTGCTGGCTGATGATTGGCCAAGCATGCACTGTGACCTCGCATGCTTGGCCAATCACAGCGCCGGAAACTCGGAGAGCAATAATTGGCTACAGGCAGGACGCCTGTAGCCAATTAAAGCTCAGGGGCTTTAGTACACGCCCCACCATTTAAAAGGCCGCCACGCCGTCGGCGCCGGTCACATGAGTTCCGGCTTTAGGAGAGATCAGGCTGATTCTGTGTCTTTGCTTGATTTATTGCTACAGAAAGATTTGCTCTTCTTTGCTAAACCATTGGCTATTTATTTGCTAAGCCATTGCTACCTGTCATTGATCGTCCATTGCTGCTGGTTAGTGTGTTATTAGCTGCTGCTGGGGATTAGTCTGGTGCGTGTTTTACTGTTAGTACAGTATTTCAGTAGTACCAACCGCAGTGCTGTTAGCACAGCATTGCACCCCAAAAGCACCCATAGGACTTTTAGTGTGTTAGTGGCAGCAAACAGAGCTCCTATATTTTCTTCCCAGAAGCACCCATAGGACTTCAATTGTGTGTTACTGGCATCACACAGAGCTCCCATATTTTCTTCCCAGAAGCACCCATAGGACTTCTAGTGTGTTAGTGGCATCACACAGAGCTCCCATATTTTCTTCCCAGAAGCACCCATAGGACTTCTAGTGTGTTAGTGGCATCACACAGAGCTCCCATATTTTCTTCCCAGAAGCACCCATAGGACTTCTAGTGTGTTAGTGGCATCACACAGAGCTCCCATATTTTCTTCCCAGAAGCACCCATAGGACTTCTAGTGTGTTAGTGGCATCACACAGAGCTCCCATATTTTCTTCCCAGAAGTACCCATAGGACTTCTAGTGTGTTAGTGGCATTACACAGAGCTCCCTTATTTTCTTCCCAGAAGCACCCATAGGACTTCTAGTGTGTTAGTGGCATCACACAGAGCTCCCATATTTTCTTCCCAGAAGCACCCATAGGACTTCTAGTGTGTTAGTGGCATCACACAGAGCTCCCATATTTTCTTCCCAGAAGCACCCATAGGACTTCTAGTGTGTTAGTGGCATCACACAGAGCTCCCATATTTTCTTCCCAGAAGCACCCATAGGACTTCTAGTTTGTTAGTGGCATCACACAGAGCTCCCATATTTTCTTCCCAGAAGCACCCATAGGACTTCTAGTGTGTTAGTGGCATCACACAGAGCTCCCATATTTTCTTCCCAGAAGCACCCATAGGACTTCTAGTGTGTTACTGGCATCACACAGAGCTCCCATATTTTCTTCCCAGAAGCACCCATAGGACTTCTAGTGTGTTAGTGGCATCACACAGAGCTCCCATATTTTCTTCCCAGAAGCACCCACAGGACTTCTAGTGTGTTAGTGGCATCACACAGAGCTCCTATATTTTCTTCGCAGAAGCACCCATAGGACTTCTAGTGTGTTAGTGGCATCACACAGAGCTCCTATATTTTCTTCTCAGCAGCACCCACAGGACTTCTAGTGTGTTAGTGGCATCACACAGAGCTCCTATATTTTCTTCGCAGAAGCACCCATAGGACTTCTAATGTGTTAGTGGCATCACACAGAGCTCCTATATTTTCTTCTCAGCAGCACCCACAGGACTTCTAGTGTGTTAGTGGCATCACACAGAGCTCCTATATTTTCTTCCCAGAAGCACCCATAGGACTTCTAGTGTGTTAGTGGCATCACACAGAGCTCCTATATTTTCTTCTCAGCAGCACCCACAGGACTTCTAGTGTGTTAGTGGTATCACACAGAGCTCCTATATTTTCTTCGCAGAAGCACCCATAGGACTTCTAGTGTGTTAGTGGCATCACACAGAGCTCCTATATTTTCTTCTCAGCAGCACCCACAGGACTTCTAGTGTGTTAGTGGCAGCAAACAGAGCTCCTATATTTTCTTGTCAGAAGCACACATAGTACCTATAGTGTGTTAGTGTCAGCACCCATAGGACCTACAGTGTGTTGTGAGCACACATAGGAGCTCTATTTTTTATACTATATACACTACCGACTACAATGGCTGGAAGACCGCCAAGGAGAGGCAGAGCGTGCAGAGGCAAGAACACAGGGCAGGCAGGCTCTGTTTCTAGAGACAACAGTGCTGGCCGTGGACGTGGTCGTGCATCGTCATCAGCACATGGCCATGGGACACGCTTGTCTTTGTTTTCGGCAGCTGGACATGTGGAGCCGCATCATGCTGAAGGCTTGGTAGAATGGATGACCAAGCCCTCCTCATCCTCCTCATCCTCTCTCACCCAGGCTCAGGGTACTGGCAGAGCAGCTGCCAACGCGTACTCAATGGCATCATCAGCCACCCCTTCCCTAGACCCACCATGTCCTCCTGAGGAGTCCCCCGAACTCTTTGAGCACAGTGTTGGGTACATGCTCCAGGAGGATGCCCAACGATTCGAAGGCTCGGATGATGATACCCAGCTTGAGGAAGTCAGTAGTGTGCGCGCAGAGAGAGGGGATGCTGAAGGACAGCAATCTGGCAGTACTGTTCCACCAGCTGCAGCTTACTGCCAGGTTTGCTCTAGTGGTGAAGAGGGAGGGGATGATGAGGTCACTGACTCCACGTGGGTGCCTGAAGGGAGAGAGGATGAGGAGGAGGACGAGGAGGAGGAGGATGCGGCGTCACATGTCCAACGAGGCAGGATGCCCCCTGGAGGCCAACTAGAGGCCAGCACAGCAACTGTACCACACCGCAGAGCTCCGCCTGTGCAGGGCGCTGCCTCTGCACGTTACCAGAAAAGTTCTTTGGTGTGGGCCTTTTTTGAGACGAGTGCATCAGATTGCACCACTGCTATTTGCAATATTTGTCTCAAGCGTATCTCGCATGGCCAAAACATCAGCCGCTTGGGCACCACAAGCATGAGCAGACATATGTCGACCTGCCATGCAGCTCGTTGGCAAGCACACATAAAAGACCCACACCAAAGAACAAAGCGGACCTCTCCTTGCTCCTCATCAGCTGGGATCTCCATCCCCACTACATCTTCAGTCCTCTCTGAAAGCTGCTCTGAGAGGACTGAAGGTGTAGAATTAGGTGTGTCACAACCAAGTACTTGCAGTACACCGACGTCCGATTGTAGCAGGCAAATTTCCCTGCCCCAGCTGCTGGACCGTCGAAAGAAGTACACTCCCAGCCATCCACATGCCCAGCGGTTGAATGCTAGCTTGGCTAAATTGCTAGCACTTCAACTGCTGCCTTTTCAGTTGGTAGACTCGGCCCCCTTCCGTGAGTTTGTTCAATGTGCGGTTCCTCAGTGGCAGGTTCCCAAATGCCACTTTTTCTCACGGAAGGCGATTCCGTCTCTCTACCGGCATGTGGAAGGCAATGTCCATGCCTCGCTGGACAGGGCGGTCAGCGGTAAGGTGCATATTACCGCTGACTCATGGTCCAGCAGGCATGGACAATCTTTCTTTCACGGCCCATTGGGTCACTCTATTGGCAGCTGGGAGGGATGCAGGACAAGGTGCAGTAGTGTTGGAGGTTGTTCCGCCACCACGCCTCCAAAATGCTACTACTGCTACTGGTTGTGACACACCTCTCTCCTCCACCCCCTCCTCTTCTTCTTCCTCCAGTGCTCTGTCCTCGGAACCAGCGGTGCTCCGTAGGCGTACAAGGGGCTACGCAAGTACGCAGGCAAAAAGATGCCATGCCGTGCTTGCGCTGGTGTGTTTGGGGGACAGGAGCCACACTGGGCCAGAGGTTCTGGCAGCTCTGCAGGGGCAGGCCGAGAGGTGGTTGACGCCACGCCAGCTTAAGCCAGGAATGGTCGTTTCTGACAATGGCACCAACCTCCTCTCCGCCCTGCGACAGGGGCAGCTCACCCATGTGCCCTGTATGGCTCACGTCCTCAACCTGGTGGTGCAGCGGTTCTTGGGCAGGTTCCCAGGCTTACAGGATGTCCTGAGGCAGGCCAGGAAAGTCTGTGTGCATTTCCGCCGATCTTATAATGCCAGTGCTCGGCTGACTGAGCTGCAAAAGGAGCTGAACCTGCCCAAGAACCGCCTAATATGTGACATGCCCACCAGGTGGAATTCAACGTTGGCCATGCTGCAGCGACTGCACACGCAGCAGAGGGCCATCAATGAGTACCTTTGCGACTACGGCACCAGGACAGGGTCAGGGGAGCTTGGCTTTTTTTCCCCACGCCAGTGGAGCATGATCAGGGATGCATGCACTGTCCTCTCACCATTTGAGGAGGCCACGAGGATGGTGAGCAGTGACAGTGCATGCATCAGTGACACTGTACCTCTTGTCCACCTGTTGGAGCATACGCTGCGTGGGATAATGGACAGGGCACTTGAGGCAGAACAGAGGCAGGAAGAGGAGGACTTCCTTGCCTCTCAAGGCCCCCTTTATCCGGACAGTGTTCCTTCTGTCCCACCCATCACACAGGAAGAGGATGAGGAGGAGGAGGAGGATTGTGTGAGCATGGAGGTGGAGCCTGGCACTCAGCATCAGCAGCAGCAGTCTTTTAGGGATGATGTACAGTCCCAACAAACCAGTGGACTTGTACGTGGCTGGGAGGAGGTGGCTGGCGATCGTGTCATCCTCAGTGACCCAGAAGACTCCGGACCGAATGCCTCAGCTAACCTACGCTGCATGGCCTCTCTGATCCATCAAAGCCTGCGGAAGGATCCTCGTGTTCTTCGGATCAAGGAGAGGGACCATTACTGGCTGGCCACTCTCCTTGATCCACGGTACAAGGGTAAGGTTGCGGACCTTATCTTGCCGTCGCAGAGGGAGCAGAGGATGAGACATCTCAGGGAGGCCTTGTAGAAAGGTCTGTGCAACGCGTTCCCAGAAACTGGGAGGTTACAAACTCCTGGTCCTGGACGACGAGTTGCTGAGGCTTCGGTCAGTAGCAGAAGGAGCGGGGGGGAAGGTGGATGTCTGACCGATGCGTTCAGACAATTTTTTAGTCCGCAGCCCCAAGGTATGATCGGTTCCAGCAACCATCGCCAGCGTCTGATATACATGGTGCAGGAATACCTAGGGGCAAGGTCAGACCTGGACACCTTTCCCACCGAAAATCCTCTGGCTTACTGGGTCTTGAGGATGGATCACTGGCCAGAGCTTGCACAGTATGCAATTGAGCTACTGGCCTGTCCTGCCTTCAGCGTTCTTTCCGAACGCACATTCAGTGCTGCTGGAGGATTTGTCACCGATCATAGGGTGCGCCTCTCCACTGACTCGGTTGATCGACTGACCTTCATAAAAATGAATCAGTCTTGGATCACCACCAGCTACCAGGCACCTGAAGCGGATATAACGGAATAATTTATAATGTCACATCCCTTCAAGACTGCCTATGCTGATGCTGAGTGACTGTCCTGTTATGTTCACTGACTATCCTCTTCCTCCTCCTCAATGATCCATGCCACCACACCAGTGCCTAAGGCACAATTTTTCAGCCCCTGTATAACAGGGGCGTGTACTTACAATTTTTTTTAAAAATGCTTCGCAACACGTGTGACTGCTGTGCTCCAAGTACAGTATCTGTGAGGGGTTGCAGTGTTGTGGCACCAGCACCAGTGCCTAAGGCACAATTTTTCAGCCCCTGTTGGGGCGTGTAATTACAATTTTTACGCAATGCTTTGCAACAGGTCTCATTGCTGTGCTAAGAGTACAGTATCTGTGAGGGGTTGCAGTGTTGTGGCACCAGCACCAGTGCCTAAGGCACAATTTTTCAGCCCCTGTTTAACAGGGGCGTGTAATTACAATTTTTTAAAAAGATGCTTCGCAACAGGTGTGACTGCTGTGCTCCAAGTACAGTATCTGTGAGGGGTTGCAGTGTTGTGGCACCAGTGCCTAAGGCACAATTTTTCAGCCCCTGTTGGGGCGTGTAATTACAATTTTTAGGCAATGCTTTGCAACAGGTCTCATTGCTGTGCTAAGAGTACAGTGTCTGTGAGGGGTTGCAGTGTTGTGGCACCAGCACCAATGCCTAAGGCACAATTTTTCAGCCCCTGTTTTACAGGGGCGTGTAATTACAAATCTTGATCTAATAGTTCACAGCAGGGCCCATTCCTGCGCCCACCAAGAGTAACTATGAGGGCCTACAGTCTTGTGGCAACACCGTCCACCACCACCACTGCCAAAGGCCCAATTTTTCTGCCCTGTTCAACAGGTGCATGCAATTACAAATCTTGATCTAATAACTCACAGCAGGGCCCATTCCTGCGCCCACCAAGAGTAACTGTGAGGGCTTACAGTCTTGTGGCAACACCGTCCACCACCACCACCACCACCAAAGGCCCAATTTTTCTGCCCGGTTCAACAGGTGAATGCAAGTACAAATCTTGATCTATTAACTCACAGCAGGGCCCATTCCTGTGCCCACCAGTCTTGTGGCTACACCAACATCTAATAGGGCAAATTTCTGCAGAGTATATACGCCAGGCCCCTACTTTCAAACATCCAACTTACAAACGACTCCTACTTGCAAACGGAAAGAGAAAACAGGAAGTGAGAGGAAATCTACCCCTAGGAAGGGAAATTCTATCATGTTAGATTTAATTTGGGAAAAAGGTATCTCCTCTCTACTGATGCTTTATCACCAATCCTTGTTTCAATTAAAACCCCACTTTTCCAAAAACATTTGTCATTGGGACAGAAAGTGAGGTGACATGTTCTGAACAGATGTGCAAAGACAGCAAATGTTACAGGGGTGATAACCCCTCCCTATGTGCTCCAAAAAGCTTAAAAATAGATTTTTGTGGGATGGAGCTACACTTCATAATGTACCTGTTCAGATTCTACTTAAGAACAAACCTACAGTCCGTGTCTTGTTTGCACCACCTATATACTGCTGTTCAGAGTATATAGGGTTGTAGGTATAGGGTTTTATTTTGGGTGCGGGGTCCCCCTTAATATCCATACAAGACCCAAAGGGGCTGGGGTGGGGGGGGGGGGTGATGGGGTAGCCGTGCCATTTTTCTCAAGGATTTTCAGCCATATGGCGGCCAGGACAAGACATGACATTAAAGCCGCAAGTGGTTTTAAATGGCTTCTTTTTTTCCTTTACAAATGTCATTTTGTGCAAGGACAGTTCTAAACACGGGAAACACATGCCACTTCACAGGCATACTTTAGACACCCCCCAGGTACCATATTTAAAGGAAAATTTCACATTTTTTTTTTCACTTTATGCATCATTAAAATGACTGCTCCCGAAAAAACGTTAGTTTTTAAAAGTTCTTTTTGCATTGATATATGTCCCCTGGGGCAGGACCCGGGTCCCCAAACCTGTTTTATGACATTAACATGCATATTGGCCGTTGTAATTAGCAATTTTGATTTTGAACGTTTGCGTCCATTATAACGAATAGGGTTCGAAAATTCGCGCAAACTTTCGGTCCGTTCGAAGGTTCTGGTGCGAACCGAACCCGGGGGTGTTCGGCTCATCCCTAAAACCAGTCAACTCTGACATAGATACGTTATGCTTTCTTATATACATTTATGAGAAGTGTTGGATGTCTATTATATACCAGTCCTTTCTTTCCACTCCTTTAGTGATCTGGAGAGGGAGCTCAAGTATTTGTTTCCTTAGTTGTTACATCTCACCATTTTGGAGTGACGTGTCTCGAGAGGGTGCCCTCTGTGCAACCTTGCTACTAGCCTGGATATCTGGTTGATTGGGGACAAACTAGGATGTATATGCGGGATTTGTTCCTGCTCCCTATTGGCCCTCACGTTTCTCTTACACCAGGACATCTCCCTTTTGCTCTGCAAACGGTGCCATTGGGCACACATAGAGCTGTGGCTGACCGACTCTGTCCCTCTGGATGCTGTAAGATACTTGGATGAAGTACTTTGTTCATATACAGGGTCAGTATACAGAACTGTAACGGATTACGATGTTTAAATCATTGTATATTTTATGCTGATCCATATGATGATCTTTCTGGACTACCATGTATTACATATATTCATTACACTGTCTTGTTTGTTTCTTTGTTCCTTTTTCTTCCTTTTGTGTCTTATTCTCCTATTACAGACCTGCCTATTGATATAACCAACCAAAGATTATCCCTGAAGAAGAGGTCAACTGCAAACCACACCTTGAAACGTTGGGTTACTTCTATTGTCATGCATACTTTCAATAGAGTTGGTTTCAATACTGTCTCATGTGTATGCTGTTCAAAATTGCTACATAGATTGATTTTAATGTGAAATTGGTTTTTCAATAAATACTCGTTTTAGTCATTTCTTTTCTTACTTCCTTATTAAGTGTTGGCAACCCTATTTAAAATCCCATTGAGGATACATACACTCCCACCAGAGTGATTCTTTTCTATTTCAATAGGGATGTGGGTTGGCCTACAACACTATACACACACTATACACACACTATACACATACATACACGTACACCCAACTTATTCTTATGCGTATACTGTTTAGGTGCGTATTTTTAAAATTAAAGTGGACCAGTCTGGATGACAGCCAAATTTCTGTCCGAGTCCAGCCCTGTTTTCAGGCCATATGCGCGAACCTTGTTTTTTTTACGACTTTGTTTCTAGTGGACTACTAGTTAATTAGACACATTATTACAATTGTTATGCACATTTTTACTGTGCCTTAGTGACCTATATTTTATCGTAATTATGCGATACTTGTTTTCTTATTACGATCTTAATGTCTACTTGTTCATCCATTGGAATTGGATTGATACTCTCATGTTTTTACTCGCTTATTGTTTAAGATTGTTTGAAACTTAATAAAAACAGATTCAACATAATATGAATAAAGCATATTTATACTTATTTGTAACAGCGCAGAACCATTCATTAGCACTGTATAATTTTTGGTTCCGGAGTCACCTTATCGGTGCTTGCAGCAGTTACACTATTTGTAACAGCGCAGCACCATTTATTAGCAAAGCATACCCTACCTTATATAATATTATAATACCTTATTTAATCACTGCTGTTCAGCAGTCACATGACATTTCCCAAGTCTTTCCCATCCTCATTGAAAGATCTGAGGGAGGAGTTTCAAGTACTCTTCTGAGGACATCTGGACTATGAATCGGTGTCTGCACAGTGCAGACATAAATTGTCTGACAGTCACATGACCAAAAATAAAAACACGTTCAGAATAGAGAATCAAAATAAAAAGTATTACAAATCTATATTACAAAAGAAAATGTGTATGTCTGCCCTTATGTTGTAAAGCACTGTGTAAACTGTCAGTGCTATATAAATCCTGTATAATAATAATAATAATAATATATTGTAGAGGGTCAGCCTGGGGCAGGGTTAAGAAGGGGTTAATCGAAGAGGGCAGGTATTTCCCCTTCAGACCTGCTATTTGTCAGGTGTGCTGAAAGTGTCAGTGTGGAGCTGTTTGAGTAGGAGAGAAACACAGCAGGATGCTGTGTGAAAAGGTCCATTGCTGAGTCTGTCCTGCTGGGTGAGCTTAACCACATAAAGACTGTAGCTCTGATTGGAGCCATGAACTTTTACCTGTAATCCTGTGTGCTGCTGAACTGTGAGCTGTACATGTGTGCACAACCGTGTGACAAGACAAGTCTGTCTGGTCTTATGTTTATTTTTTGCCATTTTGCTGAATAAAGACACTTTTATTTTACTGGACTGTCTCTGAGCCAGCTCTTCACCCCTCTGATCCCCTACAATATATATATATATATATATATATATTTTGCAATAACATGGTGTAGGTGAAGTTTAAGCTGACTGGCAATGGCTTTTACTTTGTTCACACTGTAAAGATATCTGGAGAAGGCTCTGACAATCACAGGCTGTGTAACGCACCTCCAGACTATGTCTATTGTGTATATGTGCTGGAACGAACAGGGAGATGAAACCTCCATCAATTAACATCTTATATCCCCCATAGCAATAGGAGGACATGGAAGAGGAGACAGGAGAATGTCATTTACCAGTGTGTATACATCCATATGTGTGACACTATAGTCACATGGGCTGCACAGATAAAAAAAAAAAAAAACAGGAGGAAATAACAAATTAGAAGGGAACTAAAACTGGAGCATGCTCAGTAGATCAGCTGGTCTATATAATCTCAGGATGCAGGGGGGGCACAGACAAGGACAGAGGGACAGTTAACAGCAGGATCAACCAAGTTTTTTGTAGTTTACAGAAAACAAATGACAAAGTGATTATACAGACAATGTAATTTAGCATGTATTGACAATGATTTGGGTTTAACCACTTGACCTTCGAAATATTTACCCCCTTTCATAACCAGGCCATTTTTTGTGATACAATTGCGCGGTCGTGCGATACTGTACCCAAAAAAAGTATGTCCTTTTTGTCACAAATAGTGCTTTCTTTTGGTGGTGTTTGATCACCTCTGCTTTTTTTATTTTCTGCGCTATAAACAACAAAAATAAGTTTGTTTTTTACTTTCTGCTATAAAACATATCCAAATAAAAAATCTAATTTCTTCATCAATTTAGGCCAATATGTATTCTGCTACATATTTTTGCTAAAAAAAAATCCCAACATGCATATATATTGATTGGTTTGTGCAAAAGTTATAGCGTCTACAAACTATGGGATATTTATATGTATATATATTTATATAATAGTAATGGCAGTGATCAGCAGCTTATAGCAGGACTGCGATGTTGCAATCGACAAATCGGGACACTATCTGACACTTTTGATACTTTTTGGGGACCAGTGACACTAATACAGTGATCAGTGCTAAATAAATATGCACTGTTACTGTACTAATGACACTGGCAGGGAAGGGGTTAACATCAGGGGCTATCAAAGGGTTTACTGTGTACCTAGCCTGTGATTCAGTGTAGTGGGGGAGGTGCTTTTACACTAGTGCTTTACAGGAACACAGGATCCATGCCTTCTGTACTCACAGAGCGGCAATCTGTCTTGTTTACATAGGCAGACTGCTGTTCTACCTCTGTACCGAACGATCGCACGACAGTGATAGCTGTCCCGGAAGTGTCAGATCACCTAGTAGGTATGTGATCTGGCGCAGTAAATGTACGGTGGGTGGTCCGCAAGCGGTTAATGACACTTTCAAAACAAACAGGTAGCAGTAGAATAAATGATGCTTACCACCAAATCTGTCTTTGGTGCATGTCCTTAGGTGCCAGGCACCATTTAACCTTTTCTGAGTTTTCCAAATCTTACAACAATGCACTCCATTTCTTATTTTTTTTATTTTGTTCTTTATTTTTTAGCTAGCTATTTTTACATGGTGGGTTGAGGGCTAATAAATAGAGGGTAGATCAAATTTTGTGCAAGGTTCATTTTTAATAGTTTTTCTCTAATTTAGTTATGTTTTTTTTGGTTTTATAAATGAGCGTCTTTGTTTTGCCAACATTTTTACATGTAATGATATTTCTATTTTTAATTTTCTAGAATCTTTTGTTATGCCTGAGAGAGAGATGTTCTCAGCAGAGAAGTCTATAGTCAACATGGTGAAATGTCAAGGCAACATGCCATCACCCACCTGCTCATCTGCCAGAATTACCGCTAACAGGACCTACAGGAGCAAACCTTCTCAGAATGGCCTTCTGACAAAGATGCATGAGGAAGAACACCACCAACAGATGTCTATCCTCCAGCTTCAGCTAATTCAGATGAATGAAGTACACGTAGCTAAAGTGCAGCAGATTGAGCGAGAATGTGAAATGGCTGAGGTTGAACACCGGATTAAGATGGAAATCCTAAATAAAAAAAAAAAATGTACTGGGAAAGGAAATTGCAAACAATCACAAAAGAATGGCCAGTGGCATCATTTAACAGACCTTTCCCAAACTCACCATAAACATTAACTTAAAACTGATGGAAGTGGAAAACACAAACAACTAATTCTTTAAAAAGGTTTTACCAACTCTATAAACATTAGAATGCCCAACACTGGTTACATTTGTTGTGAAGGAAAAATAGTTACAAATAAATAAACTATAAAAAAATAATGCTACATTGTTAGGGACTTGACCTGGCAGCATAGTATTTTCTCTGTTTGCAGTATTAGAATTAAAACAGATAGCACCTGGCCTGTTTGTTTTGGCCACATTGCTTATGGTAGAATAATGGTAATGGTATGGTTTGGTCTTTTCTCAGACAAACTTATTTCTTAACATTGATCTTACTGACAGATTCAGGTTTGTTATTTTATTATTTTATAAATACTATCACTATGTTGGTTTAATAGATTAGTTAGTACACTGTTTGATAAATGTGGATATATACTCTGTATATGTGTCACTTTGTGTGCCTGTGTGTGTGTGTGTATGTATATGTGTATATACACACACACACACACACACACACACACACACACACACACACACACACACACACACACACACACACACACACACACACACACACACACACACACACGCTATTTTATGAAAGATGAAAAAGATCACCACTTATTGGTAGTGTTATTGAAATACTGAAGATGGTAGGTTATACAGATTAAAGCCCATTGTCCTGATTTTATTTGTTTTTGGAGAGTTTTAAAGCCTCTGTTCGTTTTTTATTGTTATCTATCCGAGTTTTGCCTGACTTCCTGTTAGGACAAGAAGTAATGGAAAATTTCTCCAATGGGGACACAAAAAACACTGATCAAAAAAACATTTCATTTTTAGTAGCGTAGCGTAGATGTTTTTTTGATCAGTGTTTTTGTGTCCCCATGGGAGAAAACATCTGACAATGTTTTATTGCTGTATGTGCCCTTCCGTACCAGTAATGCCTGCACCCCCCCCCCCCCATTTCTTAGTGTCACAGGGACAATAAGGTGTCACAGGGACAGTAAGATTCGGAAAATCTTGTTGATGGGGTCACAAATGGCAATAGAAATGTGACAGTCACTTTTTTTTGTTTTTAATAATCCAGAATTCCATATTTGTTCATAGGTTATCTTAATTATTGTATCTATGAACGAATATATAAAGTGTTGCAAGCATAACTTTACACAGTGTTTTGTGTCTTATGTCACAGTAACTAATAAATCACGGTCCAATATGTTATTTTTCAAACATAGTGGTGGAAGACTGCTGTGCTCCCAAATAGGTCTGGGCTTGAGGTACCCCTCAAAATAACATATTGGGCTGCATTGGGCACTTCAGCAAGAGGGGATGCATACCTATGCTGCTGAGGTAGATAGGGGTGTACTTTTAGTCTTGGATACTAAAGACCCAGCACTGCTCCCAAATGTGGCTTTGCTATGCATATATCTGTTTAAAACATATGTGCCATGCCTCACAATTGTATGTGTCTGCACCATGGAGAAGTAATATTGTGTAAATTGTTTAAAAGGAGGGGAAGTTGGCCCAAATAATGGAGAAAAACGTGTAATTGACAGATTAGTGTTGGAAATCATAATGAGACATAGATGAGTCTTCATTAGAAAGTGAAACAGTCACTTTCTATGTTTTATTTTAGCCAAGTATATGTTTTTGTTTTATGTGCTAAATTTCACTTTGTAGCTTTTTTATTTTATTTATTTTTTATGATATAATTATTTTGTATGTTAGTAATTCATGTGTAAGAGGAAGTCTTGGCTACAGAGAGAATTTTAAATTACATGCAGTTCCTAGTTTGTGACATACAATCACTGCAGAGCAATCTTATGTGAAAAATGAATCCCACATGTAACGACACCCCGAGTATGAAATGGGTTAAAGTCATTTAGGACATTCCCTTCCCAAACATCAAAGCAGCTACTGAACACTTCCATCAGCCGAACAAGGGACCCATACAAATAATTCTTCCCCAAATACGAGACAAGGCTCTGTATAGAGGTTCAAGCAGGAATGAATCTTTATTGAAAAAAATGCAGGCTCTTTTTATACATTTGAGAATACTGCAGGCCCCACAGGAACAATGACCCGGATCCACCCACAACATCACACAATGGTTACATAATGAGCCCCCAATACACATTATTCTGAGTGTCAATACCTGAACAGGTGAGTTCATTAGCACACTTAATAATAGGTGAAGGGGAAACTGCCTCAGACAAGATTAACACGATTTACTTATCCAGACAAGAGCAACATCGTTAAGCAATAGACGGTCTGTCTCATACATTGAACTTCCTGGAATGCCCATATTAGGAGTTATACTTCCTGGCCACAGACCTCACAGTGTACAGGGGATAAAATCTTCTTGAGAGATATTGTTAATGAATATTACCATCTCATTGGAAGTAATCCAATCATATTCTCAGGGTTCATTCTTTTCTTGGTCACCCTGCGCACAAAAGGGACTACCATCACATGGCTCCCTCCTTGTGGGACACTCCTGCAGACCCGGCTTGATCCTTCTCGGGTCAACTTTGGGATGTCTGGAATTAGGAGGCCGGAATGATGTCTGTTTGTCGGGACAACCCATCAGCATTGCCATTTTGCTTACTGGGTCGGTAGCTGATGGTGAAATTGTAAGGTTGCAGGGCTAAGCTCCACCGCAGCAACCTGCCATTGTCTCCATAGACCTGGTTAAGCGAGACCAATGGGTTGTGGTTGGTGACTAATGAAAATTCCTGTCCATACAAATAAGGGTTCAACTTTTTAAGGGCCCAGACCAGGGCCAAGCACTCCTTCTCCACTGACGCATAGCTCACTTCCCGGGGTAATAGCTTTCTGCTCAGGTATGAGACAGGGTGTTCTCCTCCATCCTCCCCGACTTGGCTCAGCACAGCCCCCAATCCAAACATGGAAGCGTCCATGTGGACAAGGAAACGTTTGTTAGGTAGTAGGGGCAGCCAAGACAGGGGCATTTACAAGAGCTTGCTTGAGGGCTAGAAACGCGGCTTCACGAGCTGGAGACCACAGGACCTGCCTAGGTAAATAATTTTTCTTCAGGTCAGTCAGGGGCTTGGCGATAGCACTATAATCAGGGACAAAACATTGGTAGTACCCTGCAGTCCCCAAGAAGGCTAATACCTGGGTCTTAGTACGGGCTGTGGGCCAGTTAGCTACTGCCTCTACCTTGGCTGGCTCTGGTCTCTGGTTTCCACACCCTACTCGGTGTCCCAGGTACTGCACCTCCGCCATACCTAAATGGCACTTGTCTGGTTTCAAGGTCAGGCCTGCGGCCCGAATCTTGTCCAGAACCACCCCTACGTGAACCAAGTGCTCCTCCCACGACCCACTGTAGATCACAATGTCATCCAGGTATGCACATGCAAAATCCTGAAAGCCATCGAGGAGCCTATCCACCATACGTTGGAAAGTAGCCGGGGCATTTTTCATGCTGAATGGCATGACTTGGGGATAGCATCCTCGGCCAGGGGAATCTGCCAATAGCCCTTACACAGGTCTATTTTAGTTAAATAACGTCCCCTGGCTATACGATCTAGCAGTTCATCTACCCTGGGCATCGGTTAGGCATCAGTCACCTTGAGCCACCTGTAGTCCACGCAGAACCGGGTAGCTCCGTCTTTCTTAGGCACCAGGACTACAGGCGAGGCCCAAGGGCTGTCAGAGGGCTCAATGACTCCTAACTGAATCATTTCCTGTATCTCCGTCCGCATTCCTTCTTGGACTGCTTCAGGGATACCGTAGGGGGGCTGTCGAAAGGGTGCTTGTCCAGGGGTCTCTACCTTATGCACAGCCAGGGTCGTGTAGCCCGGTTTTTGGGAGAAATTCGACTGTTTCTCCCACAGAAGCCGCTTAGCCTGTTCCTTCTTTGTGGGGCTTAACTGGTCCTCCAGCTGTACGAGGCTAATGAGGTCAGTCTGGGGGTCTCTCTCTAGTAAGTCAGGGAGGGGTAAACTTTCGGAGTCGTCCGCAGCAGGGGCACATACTGCAGCAATATCCTCCTGCTTCACAGGCTTCAGCACTAAGACCTTCTGCCCAACCTGGAAGATACGCTGTTGGCCCCCGATCGTACCATCTCTTCTGTCTCCCCTAGGCCGCCTGGAGATTCTCCCTTACAATCAGAGACAGTTGCTCCATGCGGTCCCTGAGTTACAGAACATAGGACACATGGGGGTCCTCTTCTGCTCTGTCTCTCCCTCCCAGTGTCCTCGAATGAGATTGAGGGGTCCGCGGACCCTTTTCCCATTGAGTAACTCGAAGGGAGAGAACCCAGTAGATTCCTGGGGTACCTCTCTGTATGCAAATAACAGGTGAGGCAGGAATCTCTCCCAGTCTCTGCAAGCATCCGAAAAGGTCCTCAGCATTTGCTTGAGGGTCCCGTTAAAGCGCTCGCAGAGACCATTAGTCTGGGGGTGGTAAGGTGAGCTCAGCAAGGGCTTAATATTGCACACCTTCCACAACTGCTGGGTGAGCACAGTGGTAAACTGGGTTCCCTGGTCAGAGAGAATCTCCTTAGGGAACCCCACTCTAGTAAATATCTTAACCAGGGCATCAGCTACTGTCTCTGCTTCAATGTTGGACATAGCTACTGCTACTATATTTCTTCCCGGATGGACTAGGCCTGGCCAAGGGACCCACAATGTCAACGGCTATGCAGTAAAAGGGCTCCCCAATAATAGGCATGGACATAAGTCTGGCCTTAGGGTGGTCCCCCCACTTACCTACCCATTGACATGTGTTACACGTTTTGCAGTACTGTCGCACATCGTGGTTAAAATTGGGCCAGAAGAAATTCTGTGTAATTCTATGGGCTGTGCGATGGGACCCTAGATGTCCTGCTAGTGGTACATCATGCCCGATTCACAGAATATCCTCCTGGTATTTCTTAGGTACCACCAGCTGTTGTTTCTGTGAAGGGGCTTTATTTCTCGAGGATGGCTTAGGGATCCTATACAGCCTATCCCCCACCCATTCATAAAGATCCCCATCTATTCCCCTTTCCTGAATATCTGCCTTAGTCCTATACTTGTGTAAGGTCAGGTCCTCCAGGGTTTCCCTCCCGAATGCCTCTGGGGTATCCCAGCCTAGGTGAGCCTGATCTAAGGTACATGTCGGGGAAGATAGTCTTACCTGGGTTTCAGCAGCAAGCGGGCCGCTTCCAACAGCATGGGTCTGGGCACGGGTAGTCACTGGGTTGGCATCGGGGCATAAGCAGAAACGAGGGGGGCCATATCATTCCCCAGCAGTACATCCGCTGGCAAATCCTTCATCACCCCCACATTCACGTGCCCCGAACCAACCCCCCAATTCAGGTGAACACGGGCAACGGGTAGCCGGAAAATGGTGCCTCCTGCAACCCTTACGGCTACAGTGTCTCCGGTGTGTTGGCTCTCTGGGATGAGGTTCTTCTGTAGTAGGGTCATGGTGGCGCCAGTATCACGTAGGCCATTGGCTACCTTTCCATTAAAACGGACAGTCTGTCTGTGTTGCTGCCTGTTGTCCTGGTTAGCTGCTTGTACTGGATCAGCCTCGTGCAGGATGCCCCAATATTGTCCTCCTCCACGCAGTGAGCCGCAGGCATGGATGTGCGGGGATTCCCCCCTGCTGGCTTTCTCCATGCCTGGGACTGGCTGGTTGGATTCAATGGACAGTCTGGCTTTTTGTGCCCTAGCTGTTTACACCCGAAACACCTGATGGGTTGTGAGTAGTCCTGGGAGTTGAACCTGGGCTGCTGAGAATAAGGGGCCGCTGGAGGTGGTTCTGTAGGGCGGTACGACTGTGGTTGGTAAGTGCCCCCCGGGAGGATGCCGCTAATTGATAATCCACCCGAGCTGTTGTCTTGACCACAGGGTTATCCAGTTTGCAGGCGTCTGTGTATTCGTCCGCCAGGCGAGCTGATTCAGGCAAGGTGAAAGGTTTTCAGTCCCAGACCCACTCTCTGACTTCCGGGGACAGCTTGTCAAAGATGTGCTCCAGCAGGAACAGCTGCAGCACCTCTTCTCCGGATACCAGCATCCAGCGACCCAGTGCCTCCGGTTTGACGGCATACCTGGCCAAAAGTGCTTCTTTTACCAGCCCATAGTTCATAATTTCCTCATCTGGGAGGGCCCTGAATGCTTCACTGGCCGGACAATTTCCCAGACAAAATGGTAAGCCATTTCTCTGTGGGCACCCGGTGTAGGGCACATCACCGTTCAAAATCGGCAAGGTACCCATCAATCTCCCCTTCTGCTTCGATTAAGTTTTTAAAAGCAGCAAAATGTACCTTTCTCCTTTCAGTTGGTGCTGCTGTGACTCCTGCTGCTGCAGCACCTCTTTGCTGTAGCCAATTTGCCTCCACAGCCACTATAGCTCGGTCTATGATCTCCGCTGTAGGGTTAGGGCCATAATGTGGCAGTCTTATGTTAACAGCCCGATCAAAACTTGCCTCTTCGGGTGTCCTGTCTGTTACACTGGGCCTTTCGGTTGTGTTGGGTCTTGCGGCTCTATCCATTTCGACTAGTTCTGCGATAATGTCCCTCTTCTTACGGTTGTTGGCCGGTCGGCCCCGGATCTCCAGTAAGTCCTTGAGAGAAGAGCGCTTTAGCTGTTCATACTGTGCTTCCATTGGTCTGTGTCCTCTTGTAGCTGTCCTTCTGGGCTGTGGGAATCATCCCGCTGCTTCCACCAGTGTAACGACACCCCGAGTATGAAATAAAATAAATAAATTTCACTTTGTAGCTTTTTTTATTTTTTTTATTTTTATGATATAATTATTTTGTATGTTAGTAATTCATGTGTAAGAGAAAGTCTTGGCTACAGAGAGAATTTTAAATTACCAGCAGTTCCTAGTTTGTGACATACAATCACTGCAGAGCAATCTTATGTGAAAAATGAATCCCACATGTAACGACACCCCGAGTATGAAATGGGTTAAAGTCATTTAGGACATTCCCTTCCCAAACATCAAAGCAGCTACTGAACACTTCCATCAGCCGAACAAGGGACCCATACAAATAATTCTCCCCCAAATACGAGACAAGGCTCTGTATCCTCAAAAAGCAACATCGTTACGCAATAGACGGTCTGTCTCTTACATTGAACTTCCTGGAATGCCCATATTAGGAGTTATACTTCCTGGCCACAGACCTCACAGTGTACAGGGGATAAAATCTTCATATTTCTTGAGAGATATTGTTAATGAGTATTACCAGACATGGGAGTAAGTCACACATGTGCAAGTCACAAGCAAGTCTCAAGTCTTAACTATCAAGTCTCAAGTAAGTCCCAAGTTACCCAAGCAAGTCAAGTCGAGTCCCTGCTAGAAGTCAAGCAAGTCAAGTCAAGTCATTTATTTTGGTCAAGTCACAAATCAAGTCAAAATACTGATCTACCCCATTTCCACCTTTAAATTAGTCAGTGTTCAGGAAAGGTTTTGTTTTATTTTCAACATTAACAAAACAGCTTCGTGCTTTTTTCTTGACATATTAAAGAAACACTTTGAATGCCCAAACAGCAGACAAGGAGCAGAACACTCAGCAATTAAATGGCCAACAAGCCTGAAAAAATGTAGTCCTTGCTGAGGAGGAAAATAACTACGGTAAGTTCAAAGTTTGAACTTCAAACTAATAACAAAGTATTTTAACATCTAAATCAGTGGACACAATGCCAACATCTGGACACTTGAATGGTGATGAGAATAGCCACTTAAAATGCCAGATATGGGGGTGTGCAATGGATCAGTTTTAGGGTTTTACTATACTTTGTAAATAGCACCCTATACATTTATAGTCAGTGGTAGTTGTATCCTCTGCATTATGCCCTGATAAAATAACTTTTTTTTAACAGAGGAGTTTATTAGACAAATCAGCATTACAGTACAAACTAATATAGTAAGTTCAGTGGCATACAAGTATAGACAGGAGAAACCACCTTCATCCGGCAGTCATCCTTTAGTTAATGATCCAACAATACAGGTGTCATGAGCATCAGCTACACACAGTCACAAGTGCATGTCATCATTAGTGAAACCTTACATACATTATGTGGATACCTGGAACCCATGTGCAGGTGGGGGGGGGGGGGGGGGACAGCAGAAAAAATAAAGAAAAAAGGGGGAGGGGGAGGTCAGGGTGGTAATGGATGGGGGGAGGGGATATGGTGGCTAGAGAGGAGGGGGGCCAGTTCAGCCGGCATGGTCCGAGTCATAGTTAGGGGGAGGGGGGCTCAAGGTCATGGGCATCATCATCAGGGGCATCAATCTAGGAGGACCAGATTTTATCAAACTTCCCTGGGCATTGTCTGCTTTCATAGGTCAGCTTATATAGGGGAAGTACTAAGGTCACCGATCGCCTCCACGAGGCAAGGGTAGGGGGTCTTTCAATATCCATCTCAACAAAATCTCCCGTCTGGCATAGTATAATGAGAAGGTAATACACAATTTACAATACCTGTCCCCCTCTATGTCTTCCAAATGGCTTAGTAATAAAGTTTGAGGATCAACCTGGAGATTCGACCCGGTCACTTCATTCAGCCTCGAGACCACTGCCGTCCAGTAGGGCTGGAGTTTGGGACAGGACCAGACCATGTGCCAGAAGGTACCCACCTCTTGTTTACATCTTTGACAGTTAGGGTCTCTTTGAGGGTAAATGCGCGCCAGCCTCTGTGGGGTGAAGTAAGCCCTGTGTAGGAACTTAAATTGTATAAACCTGTCTTTTGTGGCAATCATAGAAGGAATGTATGAAGTTAGACATTCCTCCCACTCTTCTTCGCCCAGGGATGGTATATCTGCCCTCCATTTTTCCCAGGATTTGGTCAGTTTGGTGTCATATTCTACTGTGAGGTAAAGGTATAAGGTCGAGAGAGGCCTCCCCATTACTCTGGAAGTCAGTAGACGCTCAATGTAGTCCGATTCCAAAGTCAGGGGGGGCAGGGAATTGGGCCTCAAAGGCGTGCTTCAGCTGCCAGTATCTGAACTGAAAAGAGATTGGAAGTGCATATGTTCGTCACAGTTCCTGGAAAGTCATAAGCCTACCCTCATGAACTATATGTTTTAAGGTGATGATTCCTTTTTTCGCCCACAGAGAAGGGTCTGGGATACTGTTTAAGTGGGAGATCATAGGATTACCCCATATATGTGGGGAGATGTGATTGGGCTTCCCATAAATCTTCCTTGCCTCCTGCCAGACCCTCACCGTGGTTCGCATCAGACTTGTCATGGATGAGCTAGCCCTAGGTCCACGAAATGGGAGGTTACTCAGAGCTGCAAATGAGCCAAGGATGGCCGCCTCCAGGGTGACCGCCGGGTTTTGTCTGGGCTGGGAAAACCACCACCGGACTGAGACCAGGACGGCCGCCCAGTAGTAGAGCTGAAAGTTTGGGAGCGCCAGACCCCCCCTATAACGGGAGGTATAGTATCTGCCTGGCCACCCTGGGGGGGCTTCCCAGCCCAGACAAAGGATATCAGCAGACTCTCCAACCTCTGGAAGAAAGTCCTGGGGATGTGTGTGGGGGTATTACGGAAGAAATACAGGTACTTGGGGAGATAGATCATTTTTAGCAGATTGACTCTGCCCACTGGGGTCAAGGGGAGGAACGCCATGCCGCACATCTGTCCACTAGTTGTGTCATGAGTGGCTGTAGATTGTCGTCCATATAGGTCTGAACTTTGGTACTAATTTTAACCCCAAGATATGTAAAGCTTTCTACCCATTTAAGCTGCGGATGAGGCACTCGAGGGGTCGAGGAGTGGAGCGGGAAGAGGACCGATTTGTCCCAGTTAATACAGATCCCTGAGTATCGACTGAATCGGTTAATCAGTTCAAGTGCAGTTTGTAAAGAAGACGACGCGTCTGCTAAATAGAGCAGAGCATCATCTGCGTACAGAGACAGCTTTCTTCAATTGGTCCTACCTGTAGTCCCTTAATTCTAGGGTCTGCTCTCAGCAATATAGCCAGGGGCTCCATTGCGAGGGCAAATAAGGCGGAGAGAGGGGGCACCCCTGTCTTGTGCCCCGGGCTAAATGAAACATCCCAGAGAGGCAGCCGTTGCTGTGGATTCTAGCTGAAGGACTGTGATATAACATGCGGAGCCAGTTTGTGAATCCCGGACCAAACCCGAATCGCGAGAGCACCTCCCATAGGTATCCCCACACGACGGAGTCAAAAGCCTTCTCCGCGTCGAGAGAGGCCACCACCCCCAACGTTCCCCCATCCGCTCTATCTATGTGTGTGAGAAGGCGTCTGATATTAATGTCTGTGCCTCTTCCAGGCATAAAGCCTGTTTGATCACTGTGGACGAGGGCAGTGATAACCAAGTTTAGTCTAATGGCGAGGATTTTAGCCAATATTTTCGCATCCACATTTAGCAGGGATATGGGGCAGTATGATGAACATAAAGTGGGGTCTTTTCCCGGCTTGGGGATTACGACTATGATCGCTTTGCTCATAGTGTCAGGAAGTTCTCGATGTGCCTCGACGCGGAAAATGGATTGTGGAGTCTGTCAGCGAGCTCTGTAGCTTATTGCTTATAGAATTCCACAGGAATTCCACCTGGCCTTGGTGTCTTCCCCGCCTGCATGGATTCAAGCGCCTGGAGAATCTCCAAGACCGTTATAGGGGCGTCCAGTTTGTTATGTTATGTTTCCGGCAGGATTGGTAAGTCAATGTTAGCCAAGTATGTCGTCAGGTCTTCCTTACTGTAATCCGACCTAGAGGTGTAAAGGGATAAACAGTGATTAATCCCGTCTGGGGTGTGAGTCAACTGTCCTGAGGGGTCCCTGATATGCAAGATGCTCATCCCCCTGCCTGTTCTCTGGAGAGCCAGGCCAGCAATCTCCCCGACCTCTCCCCCTGCTCAAAGATCCTTTGGGATTGTGCTAGCATTTTCTTCTGGGTGGGGGAGGTACGGAGGCAGATAACCTCCTTAGTCAGGAGCTGCAGTTGCGAATAGTGTTGGGGTCACGAGTGCGAACAAAGAGTGCCTCTGCACTGACTGCCTCCCCCTCAGCCCTAGTCAGATCTTCTCTGTGTTCCCTGCGTATTCTGGCAATGATGGTCTGGTAGTGTCCCCTCGTCGTGGCCTTAAAGGCATCCCACACAACCATGGCCTCTGCCGAGCCAGCATTCGCTGCCCAGTATCCGTTCAATTCAGTCCTGAATTGAGTGTCCACAGCCGTGTCCGAAATCCAAAATCTGGATAGCCTCCATAACCTGACAGCTGGGCCCAGGGAAAGGTCTAGTGTCAGGAGCAGGGGTGCATGGTCTGATATTCCCCTTGGCAGTATTTGTATGTCCGCGACCCTTGGAAGAACTGGGCTCCCCGCAAAAACCAAGTCTATGCGAGAGAACATTCTATGGGAGGCAGAGTGACACGTAAATTCCCGAGATCGGGGGTGTATCCACCTCCAGACATCTGTCAGGCCGTAGGTGTCCGCCCATTCAGCCAGCCCAGGGCAGTGGTGTCCCCCAGGCGTCAGTCTGTCCATGTCTGGGTCAGGAACTAGATTGAAATCTCCCAGGATGAGAGTGTTGTCAGAAGCAAAGTCGGCCATCTTGCTAGTGATTTGATTCAGCACCAGCAAGGAGGACGGCGGAGGTAGATATAAACCCACAATGGTCCATGTCATCGAGTGGATTGTAGCGTGAATGATGACATACCTACCGTCTGGGTCCAGGGCCAGATCCAGGAGCCGAAAGGGAAGGGACTTCAATACCAGGACACTGACACCCCTGGCAAAACTGAAATGGGTGGAGTGATAATGATAACCCACCCAGAGTTTTTTTAAGGAAGAGGATCCTGTTCCCGATGAGGTGCGTTTCCTGGAGCACACATATATGCGGGTTATAAGCTTTAAGGAATTGGAACACCAGAGATCGTTTAACCAGGGAGTTCAACCCCCTGATGTTCGGGGGCGTGGTTTCTGCATGGCGCTGGTCGGACGCTTCTAGACAGAGCTCCGTCCGAGTACCGGCCTGATACCTCTGGCAATGCCTGCAAAAGCAACCAAACCCCGCTCTACCACCGGTAAGAGGACGGGGAACATCACCGCTGCCTCGATCGCCTCATCGGGATCCATAAAAAGATTCCTGGCCGCCGGAAAACATAGCCCCAACGTGCGGCCCTCACAAACCAGGGCCTCGAGGTCCTGCGGATCTCGCTCTGAGAGGACGGCGTCGCCACGTGAGAGCTCCCCGGCATCCTCATACGGATCGGAGCTGATGGAGGACCCAGGTTCCCCGGCGGGCTCGGAACTTTCCTCACTGGTAAGCGGGCTTAAGAAGGAGATGGCGGGGATGTTCAAAAGTTTAGAAAAATCCCTCAAGAAGGACATAGCTGCAGTCCGCACGGACATGTCACATGTGCTGGAAAGGGTAGAGGAGACGGAGAGGCGCCAAGACTCCCAAGCCGCCGCCATTATTGAACTACAGACTGTGGTCAAACGCCTGGCACTAGCTCACAGATCTTCCCTCTACAAGCTGGAAGATTTGGAGAACAGGAACCGGAGGAACAACCTCCGGATCCGTGGTCTGCCGGAGGCAACCAGGGACTCTGACCTAGAACCCACGATTCAGGGCATTCTTAATACGGTGCTGGGAAAACCGGTCACAAACCCCTTACGCTTCGACAGAGTGCACAGAGCTCTCCGCCCACGTAACCTAGCCTCAGACCTCCCGAGAGACGTGGTGTGCCGTCTGCACTATTTTGAGGAGAAAAACGCCATTATGATTAAATTGAGGGGCATGCAGGACATTGACTTTGATGGCGCTACTCTGCATATCTTCCCGGACCTCTCCAAGGAGACACTGGTGAGGCGACGGGCCCTCAAGCCGCTCCTGGAGCACCTGAGGGGAGACAACATTACGTACAAGTGGGGCTTCCCCGCCTGTCTCATAGCAACAAAAAATGGCCGCTCCTCCACACTAAGGTTCCCAGAAGAGTTACCTGCATTCTCGAAGGAGATGGGCATCCCGCTGGTAGACTTACCCGGCTGGCAAGACGGGGCCCTGGAGCTCACAGAGACCCTGGAGCAAGAATGGAAAGGCTCCCCACGTAAGAAACGGCGAGCCAGCATGCCGGGATCGGCAAAGAAGAACGGCTAAGCCACACAGAGTCTGAAGTTTTGTTTGCCCCTACACTCCTTCTGGGCTCACCGTGCCTTATCCCTTACCTTGACTTTGATTTTCTCTCCTGATTACCTAACGCTTTAATTTTCACTAAATTCCTTTAAGGCATCAGGAAGACTACCCTTACCCTGTAACCGACATCTGGTTCCTGAAGATCTCGTGTCCTCTCAAAATCTGCTGATACCCCAGAAGGAGTGCTAACCCGTAACATTCTGCCATGTTACGACTGTTCAAGGTTGCTTTGCTGAAAAGCGTAAGAGTTCTTTATTGTGTATGAAGCCAGAGGTACAATTTATTGTTGACAGAAATGTTTTGTTACTGTTTTAGAAGGTGTTGGGCCGGGACCGGAGGGACTCCAGGGGAGTCTCCACCGGCACTACAGATTCTGAGTGTTCAACACTCAGGTTGTGGGACCATTGTCCTCCCCACTCTTCTGCCGGGGGAGGTGAGGGAGAGCCCCCCGCGTGATTTCACAGGAGACCCCCCTACAGGGGGCTTCTGGGGTTCTCTCCCACACGCTCCCCCACGGGAGCACTGCGGTTTTCCGCGTGATAGTAGGCACTCTCCCAAGTGCGGTTTTGTGATGTATTCCACAATGTATTTCCTACTTGTGTTCCCATCCCCTCTCCCCCCCCCCCCTCCTCCCCTCCCCCCCCTCCTCCTCATCTCTTTCCTAATCTTATCTCTCTCCTCTTCTTCTCCTTTCTCTGCCCTCGGGCAGGATCTCTTGAGCTTGGTTGTCAATTTAAGAGGGGTGGGCGGATACTGTTACTCCAATGGCCACCCTAAAAATTACATCGTATAATGTCAGGGGCTTACATCATGCTGCTAAACGACACCAATTGCTGAGGGAATTAAAACTAGCCTCGAGCTCCATAATGTTCCTACAAGAAACACACCTCACGCATAATACTGCCGTGAGAATCGCCTCACCATACTTCACTAAATACAGCCTCTCAGACATTAATAATGCAAAGGGGGTGGCCATTGGATTTCACAGAGATGTCCCCTTTCAGCTTGAGGAAATGTCCTCTGATGACAGGGGTAGATTTTTATTTTTGAGGGGTTCTATGGGAAGTACTCAGTGCACGCTGGTTAATGTATACAGCCCTAACTCCCAACAGCCAACCTTCTTAGCCACTGTTCTCTCCAAACTATCCGCCTTTGCGAAAGGTATTATTATTGTGGCGGGAGATCTTAACGTACCACTTGACCCGGTTCTGGACACGTCCCAAGGCAAATCTACCATTTCATTTAGAAGAATAGCGTTCATTAAAAAGAAGCTACATGAACGCCAACTCATTGATGTATGGCGCACACTACACCCAAAGGTTAGGGACTACTCCCATTATTCTAAAACTCACAATTCATATTCGAGGATCGACAACATCCTACTGGACCACTACCACTTACCCCTTCTAAAACATGCCTCAATTGGGGTCGCCACTATTTCGGACCATGCCCCGGTCCATATGCTACTCGCTATGCCCTCCCTCGCTAAGCGCTCGACTAACTGGAAGCTTAATGAGTCCCTACTGAACAATTCTGTAGACGCAGCCCTCTTAGAGGGCGAACTCAAGCAATTCTTTGTGGATAATGGTTCCGCCGAGATCTCCCCACCTCTGTTGTGGGAAGCCCATAAGGCCACTATGAGGGGTAAGCTCATAGAGCTGGGCGCCAGAAGGAAAAAAGAACAGACTAAACAATTGCAGGACCTGATGGTACAGGTATCTACGTTAGACAGACAGCATAAATTGTCCCAACACAAAGCCCATCTAGATGCCCTGACACAGAAAAGGGAGGAGTTATCCAGCCTACTGGAGTCTCAAACGAAAAGACAATTCCAAATTTTCTCCCAAAAGTGGTATGAATGGGGAGACAAACCAGGTAAACAACTGGCACGCTCGATTACTGCAAAAAAATCGGCCTCATTCATTCCCAAAATCCAAAACTCTACAGGAACGATGGTACACTCCTCCCCTCAGATTGCCAAAGCCTTCCAGGCCTACTACGCTGAGCTATACCACGTCAAAGGGGAACTAGATGGGCTTTCACCCCCCGCTAAACGCTCACGTATACTAAAGTACCTCCAGCAGGCCAACTTACCCAAACTCCCCAGACAGTCCCTCACACAATTAGAGGCCGAATTCACGGCCGAAGAGTTTAAGTTGGCTCTAAAAAACACCCCCGCAGGAAAGGCTCCCGGCCCTGACGGGTTCACAGCAAAATATTACAAGACCTTCGGCGAGACCCTAATCCCTAGATTGACTGCCTACGCAAATTCGATCTCAAACACCACGGGCTATAGACCAGAATCACTTGCCGCCCATATCACAATCATCCCCAAACCTGGCAAAGACCCCACCCTGTGTGCCAGCTATCGCCCCATCTCCCTTCTAAATCTCGACTTGAAGCTTATGGCCAAAGTTATGGCCACCAGACTTCTCCCTCTCATCCCTAAATGGATCTCAACCGACCAAACAGGCTTTATCCCCACTAGAGAAGCGAGGGACAACTCCCTTCGCTCAATCTCACTGATACACCATGCCCGTAGGTGCTCCCAGTCCACCCTCCTCCTGTCAACAGATGCTGAAAAAGCGTTCGACAGGGTGGACTGGGACTTCCTCAAAATGACATTGCGCCATCTGGGACTAGGCCCAAGATGTACTATAGGATAGCGTCACTTTACTCCCAACCGACGGCCCAAATCCGAATTAATGGCACGCTGAGCGATCCTTTTACCCTACATAACGGAACTAGACAGGGGTGCCCGCTGTCTCCCCTGCTTTTCGCCATTTCCCTAGAACCCTTTTTAGCGCATATTAGGCAGAATAATAGTATCCATGGAATCAAAATAGGAACCAGTGACCACAAATACGCCGCGTATATGCAGACGACATTCTTTTCTTCATACAGCAGCCACACATCACTCTCCCTAATATCATGTCGGCCTTTCGGACCTACCAAACTTTATCAAATTTTAAAATAAGCCTATCCAAATCCGAAATTCTTAATATAAATATCTCTCCCTCTGCTGTCGCCCTACTGAAACCTCAGTTCCCCTTTCAATGGCAACATAAAACTCTGAAATACTTAGGAATCTATCTCACACCTGACCCTAGAAACCTCTTTAGACACAACTATATACCACTACTGAACGCCATCAAGTCTGACCTACGCCGTTGGTCCTCGCTCTCACACTCCTGGTTGGGCAAAATGAGTATAATCAAGATGAATATCCTCCCTCCTCCCCTCACTTTCCAGATGCTGCCACTGGGTGTTCCCATAGGACTTTTCTCCATTTTGCAATCCATGGTTTCCCGATTTATATGGAAAGATAGACACCCCAGAATTTCTAGATTAACGCTGTACAGGGGTAAAAAAGCAGGGGGCCTGGCCCTACCGAACTTCAAAGCATATTACCAGGCAGTTACCTTAGCCAGGATGGCGGATTGGAAATATGCTAGAAAGTCAAAACGTTGGGTACAAATTGAGCAACAACTGAGTGAGGTAGACTTAGCTACGGTACCGTGGATTCCAAGAGCTCATAGGAACCTGTCACCTCACGCCTCACCCTTGACCAAATCCACCCTGGCACTTTGGGACGCTATGCATAGGCAGTTCTCCTGGCAATTCAATTCCCCCTTGATGCCGATTCTTTCGCACAACTTTTTCCCGCCAGGCCAAATGGACAAGGGCTTTAAGAACTGGCGCCCCGATGAACCTATCCTCCTTTATCACATCTTGGGGGCCAACGGTATCAAACCGCTTGCAGAAATACTATCCCCCAACCCTTCTACCACCATGGATGCATGGAGGTACAGACAGATCCAGGGTTTTGTACGCTCTCTCCCTCTACCAATACGAAGCTTTCAAGAACTAACACCAATTGAATATGTGTTCTCGCTGAAAGACCCGCCACTACACTGTATCTCTTCTTTCTACAAGGGCCTCATACAACTACTCAACCCATCTTACCCGGACTTCCTCAGCAAATGGGAGGCGGACCTCCGCACGACAATCCCGGATTCCCAGAAAGACAAAATTCTACAGCTGACACATGTATCTTCTATTTCCTCCAAAACCTCAGAAATGAATTACAAACTACTTACGAGATGGCATCTCACACCAGCCAAACTTCACACCATGTTCCCCTCCAACTCCCCGTTATGCTGGAGGAGCTGTGGGAATGTAGCATCTCATGCGCATATCTGGTGGTCATGCCCAGTCATACAGCCTTTCTGGACCAGGATTGTTCACCTGATCAACCAGATTGCCAGCGCGTCCATCCCTATGGACCCTGGGACGGTTTTACTTCACAATACAGTGGAATCGGTGGGCCCGTACAAACGCTCCATTGTCCCCCACCTTCTAAATGCGGCCAAATCCCTTATCCCTGCTAGATGGGGACAACCCGCGCCACCGACTCTAAAGGACTGGATACAAGCAGTGAACCATACTTGCCTCATGGAGGAACTTACTCTCACAGCAAAGGACAAATTTCATAGACATACCACCACCTGGCTGTCTTGGATTGAATTCAAGAGTTCACCCAGCTACATGAACATTTGTCAATCACCCCAAACGACAACACAACCCTGAAAGGTTACCCTCTACATGCCGCAACGGCTAAGTGACTTGTTCTCAACAACAGATTGCTGAAGACAGGGTCTCTGGGACAAGGGCATATTGTATAAAGTAATAAGTACGGCATATGTTATACGCATCCATAGATGTAAATGTTCAATGTCGGTTAACCAAGCTCACACCTGCTTTTCTCCTCTCTTTTTCTACTCTCTCTCACCCTTCCCTTCTCTTTTCCTCTCCTTACCTGTCTCTCACTCCCTCTACCCCTCACGCCTCCCCCCCAGAAAAGGACATATGGCAGTTAGTAAACGTTTGTAGATGGAAGCCATGATCACAGCTGTTCAGCTAGATCCCTGACCCGTTAGGGTGCGGGGGCGACCAACAGTTTTAGTACAGACGCTGTGATGATGCTCACAGAAACGAATTTAAGTTGTAATGTTCTGCAAAACCAAAGGACTTGTTTTAACCTGTATAAGCTGTATGTTAAAAATGTTCAATAAACAAAAATTAAACAAAAAAAAAAAAAACCCCTGATGTTCCATGAGAGGATGTTAAGAGTAGACATGGGCTCTAGGGACAATAAAGGGGTCAGGATCATTATGGATCTCGGCTCCTGGAGTGGACCGCTGGACTTGAGACAGAAACTTCTGAAGACAATGCAACGCTGAAATATCAAGTGTTTTAGTATACAAATATAACAAAACCAAACTAAGAACATTTGTAAGAACCCAATAACTAAAATGAAAAGAAAAGAAAAACCCCAACTGGCCCCGTTAGGGGAACACACCCCCCCCACCCCACCCAACCCCCTTAAACTGAGGAGGGTATACATCCCAAACTGTGTCAGCTCCCCGGCTGCAACAGGGGGTCTGTGTAAGAGGCGCGTTCTGCCCCCCGAAACTTCTTGGGGGGATCAGGCAGCAGTCTGAGCAACTCTTTATGCGTGAGACATTCGCCGGCTCAATGTAGGAAGCTGTAAGGGACACAGAACTAAGAGGAGAAAGGAAACCTGGAGTGTTTCCCATCAGTGAAATTGATCAAATAGGAAGTTGGTAAACATAGTATGGGCCCCTATGCGCCAGGAGGGGGCAAAACAAGCACAGAGGAGCGGCAGGTCAAAACATTCTCCTGACATGTCTTTTGTCAGGGGTACTAACTTAAATTCCCACAACAGAGGAGTCTACTTCCGCTGTCGGGGCCGTACACACCATGGGTGCAAACAGGGCACAACAGGTGCAACAAAAGGTGTGGGCGGCTCAATCGTGGGATAGATTGTGATCAATACAGTAAAATTGAGGGTGTCATTCCATGGTCGATCAGCGGGCCGGTGGTAGCGAGTCCATCCAAGTAGATGCCTCTCTGGGGGTGTTAAAGAAGAGGGTCGTCTCACCGTCCTGGACTCTTAGACGGGCCGGGAAGAGGATGCTATACCGGATGTTACGTGCTCTCAAAGCCGCTTTGACATAGTCAAAGGATTTCCTGAGCTTTTGAGTCTCCACCGAGTAGTCAGGGAAGATCATCAACTTGGTATTCTGATATCGGAGGTCCCCGACGGTTCTAGAGGCATGGAGAATTTCGCCTCTATCCCTGAAGTTGAGGAGGCGGAGAATGAAGGTTCGCGGGGGGGATCCAGGAGGCCCCAGTTTAGGTGGTATGCGGTGTGCCCTTTCCACCGCGTAGTGGGGAGACAGGCAAGCATCAGGGAGGAGCATACCTTCCACAAAGCACGTGGGGTTGCTTCCCTCTGCACCTTCCGGCAGGCCGACAATGCAGAGGTTATTGCGTCGGTTCATATTTTTGGCATCTTCGGCTCTGTACTCCAGGGCCTTTACTTTAGTTTGAAGGGTGCGGATTGCTGCTCCATGTTCTGACACTGTATCTTCATTATTGCTCACCCTTTGCTCGGTCTCAGTGACTCTGGACCTGAGTTTGTCTATGTCTTGGCGGATGAGACCCATATCCATCTGCCACAGCTTCTATCTTTGCCGTTAGCGTAGTTTTGCAAGTGGCGATGGCTGCCATGACCTCCACCAGCCAGGGAGGTCGGGGCTCGGGTGGATCCATGGGGCCCGTTTGTGAGGCTCTGTGGGCGCTCCGGGTGGTGTGAACCTCCACTTGGGGGCCTGTGGGGGTCTGGGGGGGTCCGGCTGTGACTGAAAAGTCAGTCGCTTACCCCTTTGCTAAACTTCGCGCCCGAGTTACAGCGCCTCATTCAGGTGTTTGGGGCCCACGCTGCTAGCCGTGTGTATTGTGGGTAGGGATGGGCCCGGTGCTCGATGCGAACCCATGTTCGCATCGAGCACCGGGTGTTCGCTCGCTCGGCGAGCCCAGAACTATTTTGGCCGCTCGCATCACGTTCGTGTGATGCGAGCGGCCCCGCAATGCATTGCGGCCGGCGCGGCCGGCGCAGTGCATTGCTGGCTGATGATTGGCCAAGCATGCACTGTGACCCCGCATGCTTGGCCAATCACAGCGCCGGAAACTCGAAGAGCCATAATTGGCTACAGGCAGGACGCCTGTAGCCAATTACAGCTCAGGGGCTTTAGTACACGCCCCCTCTTATAAAAGGCCGCCACGCCGTCTGCGCCGGTCACATGCTGTTCCGGCGTAGATAGAGCAGGATCGTTCTGTGTCACTCTGCTGGATTTAGTTAGAGAGATTTACTTAGAGAGATTGAGTTAGATAGATTCATTTAGAAAGATTGATTTAGAAAGAGGGGCTTGTAGTGTGTTCGTGGCAGGCAGGCACTGGCAGCAAACAGAGCTCCTGTATTTTGTTCCCAGAAGCACCTATAGGACTTGTAGTGTGTTCGTGGCAGGCAGGCAGAGCTCCTATATTTTGTTCCCAGAAGCACCTATAGGACTTGTAGTGTGTTCGTGGCAGGCAGGCAGAGCTCCTATATTTTGTTCCCAGAAGCACCTATAGGACTTGTAGTGTGTTCGTGGCAGGCAGGCAGAGCTCCTATATTTTGTTCCCAGAAGCACCTATAGGACTTGTAGTGTGTTCGTGGCAGGCAGGCAGAGCTCCTATATTTTGTTCCCAGAAGCACCTATAGGACTTGTAGTGTGTTCGTGGCAAGCAGGCAGAGCTCCTATATTTTGTTCCCAGAAGCACCTATAGGACTTGAAGTGTGTTAGTCCCATCACACAGTGCTATATTTTCTTCCCAGAAGCACCTATAGGACTTGAAGTGTGTTAGTCCCATCACACAGAGATCATATATTTTGTTCCCAGAGGCACCTATAGGACTTGAAGTGTGTTAGTCCCATCACACAGACCTACATTTTCTTCCCAGAAGCACCTATAGGACTTGTAGTGTGTTAGTCCCATCACACAGAGATCATATATTTTGTTCCCAAAGGCACCTATAGGACTTGAAGTGTGTTAGTCCCATCACACAGACCTATATTTTCTTCCCAGAAGCACCTATAGGACTTGAAGTGTGTTAGTCCCATCACACAGACCTATATTTTCTTCCCAGAAGCACCTATAGGACTTGAAGTGTGTTAGTCCCATCACACAGACCTATATTTTCTTCCCAGAAGCACCCATAGGACTTGAAGTGTGTTAGTCCCATCACACAGAGATCCTCTATTTTCTTTGCAGAAGCACCCATAGGACTTCTAGTGTGTTAGTGGCATCACACAGAGCTCCTATATTTTCTTCTCAGCAGCACCCACAGGACTTCTAGTGGCATCACACAGAGCTCCTATATTTTCTTTGCAGAAGCACCCATAGGACTTCTAGTGTGTTAGTGGCATCACACAGAGCTCCTATATTTTCTTTGCAGAAGCACCCATAGGACTTCTAGTGTGTTAGTGGCATCACACAGAGCTCCTATATATTCTTCTCAGCAGCACCCACAGGACTTCTAGTGTGTTAGTGGCATCACACAGAGCTCCTATATTTTCTTCGGAGAAGCACCCACAGGACTTCTAGTGTGTTAGTGGCATCACACAGAGCTCCTATATTTTCTTTGCAGAAGCACCCATAGGACTTCTAGTGTGTTAGTGGCATCACACAGAGCTCCTATATTTTCTTTGCAGAAGCACCCATAGGACTTCTAGTGTGTTAGTGGCATCACACAGAGCTCCTATATATTCTTCTCAGCAGCACCCACAGGACTTCTAGTGTGTTAGTGGCATCACACAGAGCTCCTATATTTTCTTTGCAGAAGCACCGATAGGACTTCTAGTGTGTTAGTGGCATCACACAGAGCTCCTATATATTCTTCTCAGCAGCACCCACAGGACTTCTAGTGTGTTAGTGGCATCACACAGAGCTCCTATATTTTCTTTGCAGAAGCACCCATAGGACTTCTAGTGTGTTAGTGGCATCACACAGAGCTCCTATATATTCTTCTCAGCAGCACCCACAGGACTTCTAGTGTGTTAGTGGCATCACACAGAGCTCCTATATTTTCTTTGCAGAAGCACCCATAGGACTTCTAGTGTGTTAGTGGCATCACACAGAGCTCCTATATATTCTTCTCAGCAGCACCCACAGGACTTCTAGTGTGTTAGTGGCATCACACAGAGCTCCTATATTTTCTTTGCAGAAGCACCCATAGGACTTCTAGTGTGTTAGTGGCATCACACAGAGCTCCTATATATTCTTCTCAGCAGCACCCACAGGACTTCTAGTGTGTTAGTGGCATCACACAGAGCTCCTATATTTTCTTTGCAGAAGCACCCACAGGACTTCTAGTGTGTTAGTGGCATCACACAGAGCTCCTATATTTTCTTTGCAGAAGCACCCATAGGACTTCTAGTGTGTTAGTGGCATCACACAGAGCTCCTATATATTCTTCTCAGCAGCACCCACAGGACTACCGACTACAATGACTGGAAGACCGCCAAGGGGAGGCAGAGCGTGCAGAGCCAAGAACACAGGGCAGGCAGGCTCTGTTTCTAGTGGACGTGGCCGTGGCGGTGGACGTGGTCGTGCATCGTCATCAGCACGTGGCCATGGGACACGCGCGTCTTTGTTTTCGGCAGCTGATGTACAGTCCCAACAAACCAGTGGACTTGTACGTGGCTGGGAGGAGGTGGCTGGCGATCATGTCATCCTCAGTGACCCAGAAGACTCCGGACCGAATGCCTCAGCTAACCTACGCTGCATGGCCTCCCTGATCCTGCAAAGCCTGCGGAAGGATCCTCGTGCTCTTCGGATCAAGGAGAGGGACCATTACTGGCTGGCCACTCTCCTTGATCCGCGGTACAAGGGTAAGGTTGCGGACCTTATCTTGCCGTCGCAGAGGGAGCAGAGGATGAGACATCTCAGGGAGGCCTTGCAGAAAGGTCTGTGCAACGCGTTCCCAGAAACTGGGAGGTTACAAACTCCTGGTCCTGGGCGACGAGTTGCTGAGGCTTCGGTCAGTAGCAGAAGGAGCGGTGGGGAAGGTGGACGTCTGACCGATGCGTTCAGACAATTTTTTAGTCCGCAGCCCCAAGGTATGATCGGTTCCAGCAACCATCGCCAGCGTCTGATATACATGGTGCAGGAATACCTTGGGGCAAGGTCAGACTTGGACACCTTTCCCACCGAAAATCCTCTGGCTTACTGGGTCCTGAGGATGGATCACTGGCCAGAGCTTGCACAGTATGCAATTGAGCTACTGGCCTGTCCTGCCTCCAGCGTTCTTTCCGAACGCACATTCAGTGCTGCTGGAGGATTTGTCACCGATCATAGGGTGCGCCTGTCCACCGCCTCGGTTGATCGACTGACCTTCATCAAAATGAATCAGTCTTGGATCACCACCAGCTACCAGGCACCTGAGGCGGATATAACCGAATAATTTTTAATGTCACATCCCTTCAAGACTGCCTATGCTGATGCTGAGTGACTGTCCTCTTATGTTCACTGACTATCCTCTTCCTCCTCCTCAATGATCCATGCCACCACACCAGTGCCTAAGGCACAATTTTTCAGCCCCTGTTTAACAGGGGCGTGTACATACAATTTTTATAAAAAAATGCTTCGCAACAAGTGTGACTGCTGTGCTCCAAGTACAGTATCTGTGAGGGGTTGCAGTGTTGTGGCACCAGCACCAGTGCCTAAGGCACAATTTTTCAGCCCCTGTTTAACAGGGGCGTGTACTTACAATTTTTTAAAAAAATGCTTCGCAACACGTGTGACTGCTGTGCTCCAAGTACAGTATCTGTGAGGGGTTGCAGTGTTGTGGCACCAGCACCAGTGCCTAAGGCACAATTTTTCAGCCCCTGTTTAACAGGGGCGGGTAATAACAATTTTTAAAAAAAATGCTTCGCAACACGTGTGACTGCTGTGCTCCAAGTACAGTATCTGTGAGGGGTTGCAGTGTTGTGGCACCAGCACCAGTGCCTAAGGCACAATTTTTCAGCCCCTGTTTAACAGGGGCGTGTACTTACAATTTTTTAAAAAAATGCTTCGCAACACGTGTGACTGCTGTGCTCCAAGTACAGTATCTGTGAGGGGTTGCAGTGTTGTGGCACCAGCACCAGTGCCTAAGGCACAATTTTTCAGCCCCTGTTTAACAGGGGCGGGTAATTACAAATCTTGATCTAATAGTTCACAGCAGGGCCCATTCCTGCGCCCACCAAGAGTAACTATGAGGGCCTACAGTCTTGTGGCAACACCGTCCACCACCACCGCCAAAGGCCCAATTTTTCTGCCCTGTTCATCAGGTGCTTGCAATTACAAATCTTGATCTAATAACTCACAGCAGGGCCCATTCCTGCGCCCACCAAGAGTAACTGTGAGAGCTTACAGTCTTGTGGCAACACCGTCCACCACCACCGCCAAAGGCCCAATTTTTCTGCCCTGTTCATCAGGTGCTTGCAATTACAAATCTTGATCTAATAACTCACAGCAGGGCCCATTCCTGCGCCCACCAAGAGTAACTATGAGGGCCTACAGTCTTGTGGCAACACCGTCCACCACCACCGCCAAAGGCCCAATTTTTCTGCCCTGTTCATCAGGTGCTTGCAATTACAAATCTTGATCTAATAACTCACAGCAGGGCCCATTCCTGCGCCCACCAAGAGTAACTGTGAGAGCTTACAGTCTTGTGGCAACACCGTCCACCACCACCACCACCACCCCCAATTTTTCTGCCCTGTTCAACAGGTGCATGCAATTACAAATCTTGATCTATTAACTCACAGCAGGGCCCATTCCTGTGCCCACCAGTCTTGTGGCTACACCAACATCTAATAGGGCAAATTTCTGCAGAGTATATACGCCAGGCCCCTACTTTCAAACATCCAACTTACAAACGACTCCTACTTGCAAATGGAAAGAGAAAACAGGAAGTGAGAGGAAATCTACCCCTAGGAAGGGAAATTCTATCCTGTTAGATTTAATTTGGGAAAAAGGTATCTCCTCTCTACTGATACTTTATCACCAATCCTTGTTTCAATTAAAACCCCACTTTTCCAAAAACATTTGTCATTGGGACGAAAAGTGAGGTGACATGTTCTGAACAGATGTGCAAAGACAGCAAATGTTACAGGGGTGATAACCCCTCCCTATGTTCTCCAAAAAGCTTAAAAATAGATTTTTTTGGGATGGAGCTACACTTCGTAATGTACCTGTTCAGATTCTACTTAAGAACAAACCTAAAGCCGCAAGTGTTTTTAAATGGCTTCTTTTTTTCCTTTACAAATGTCATTTTGTGCAAGGACAGTTCTAAACACGGGAAACACATGCCACTTCACAGGCATACTTTTGACACCCCCCAGGTACCATATTTAAAGGAAAATTTCACTTTTTTTTTTTTCACTTTATGCATCATTAAAATGACTGCTCCCGAAAAAACGTTAGTTTTTAAAAGTTCTTTTTGCATTGATATATGTCCCCTGGGGCAGGACCCGGGTCCCCAAACCTGTTTTATGACATTAACATGCATATTGGCCGTTGTAATTAGCACTTTTGATTTCGAACGTTCGCGTCCATTATAACGTATAGGGTTCGAAAATTCGCGCGAACTTTCGGTCTGTTCGAAGGTTCTGGTGCGAACCGAACCCGGGGGTGTTCGGCTCATCCCTAATTGTGGGTAGTTTAGGGAGTGGGGCCAGGGGGTGTCTAGGAGAGTCTCTAGGAACAATTGGGCCCCCCCAGGCAGTCTGTCCTCCTTACCAGCAGTCCCTGGAGTGTGCAGCAGAAGGCTCCGGATGTGCAGGGGCCGTCAGGAAAAGATGCTCCCGTCGCTGCCTATGTGGATGAGAAGGCCTGGATGTGTGCTGGGGGCAACCTTCCGGTCCGTTGCCCATGTCCTGGGGGCTGCACAGAGGTCCTCACAAGCAGGGGTGAGATGGAGTCTCCAGCCTGGTCGGGATCCACGGGGACTGTCAGGCTGCGGCCTAGTAGCAGGTGGAGGCCAGGATGTGTCCCAGGTGGAGCTTGGAGACAGACTTCTCCACCTGTGTGTGGCCTGCAGGCTATGGAGGACTCCAATTGTGCGTGCAGGGAACACTGGGTGTGTCACGGTCCCTACCATGCCTTTTAGACAGCCAGGCGTGGTAGCGCCCCAAGTGGCTCTGGGTGGTATTGAACTCGTGACTGTCAGTTGTTGCTCCTGTTTCTTTACCTCTGAGCCACATCTCAGTTCTATTCAGCTTGCTTTCCAGCCATGTCTAGTTTTAGCATAAAGTACTGTGCGCAATTCTCTGTACCTCTCACTCCTGGATCAGCTGAGGCAGGTTACCTAATTAGCTGGGTATAAAACCCTGTCTCACGCTGAGGGCTTTGGCAGTTCATTTTGTCATGTGTGCCAAGTGTTCTTGTGCTCCTGTTGCAGAGATTCAGTGTTCCAAGACTGACCCCGGCTTCAGACCCCGGCTTTGTTTATCGTTATCCTGACTTCTGGAATCCCTGACTGCGGCTTTACTTTGACTATCCCTTGGCTATTCCTGTCAAGCCCCTGTGCACAGATTCACAGCCCAGGTAGCTTATCTCTTTGTTACCTTGGGCTGTGTTTATTTGCAAGGGTGAGCATACATCTCTGCGCCATGGACTCCAACCTAGGTAAGCCCTTACATAATGAACTGCCCAACAAGGAGTCCGCAGAGATGTACAGGATGCTCACCTCCCTTGTTCTGCAAGTCTCCAGCCTGGGCCAGACCATTGCTGAGTTGCAGCAAGAAGTCCGCTTGTTTAAAGGCACAGTACGCCCAACCCTGGAACCTACATGTCCGGAACCGTTTGTTGTGATGCCTGAGAAGTTTGATGGGAATCGTGCATCATTCTTTAACTTTAGGATGGATTGCGAGCTGTTGTTTGCTCTTAAGCCTAGGACCTATGCCTCTGACTTTATAAAGGTTCGCCCATCCATCAATCTTCTCACTGGGCTAATCAAGACATGGGCTTTTCAGCTATTACAGGAGAAGAGTACAGTCTTGGACAGCTGGGAAGCTTTCATGTTTGCTCTGGACTCTTATATTACAGTTTCTAAGAAAACCAGTGTTCCCAAGTCTGCTCCTAGTTCACGTGGCCTACGGGTACCCAGGGAAGGAATACCCTGTACAGATACGACTCCAAGCCAACCCTGTCTGTGCCAAGTTATGAAGCTGTAAGCCCTCAAAGCCTAGACGCTCCTGAGGTTTTATCCACTCCTACCCTGGATGACGTGGAACCCATGGAGATCGGGTCCATCCGGTACAAGCTGTCTAAGGGAGAGAGAGAGCAGAGGAGAGGCTGTGGACTCTGTTTCTATTGTGGAGTAAGAGGGCACCTTATCTCTCTCTGCCCAACCCATCCACTTCGGCCAAAGTTTCAGCAAGTGTGTACTACTAGGATCCTTCCTGCTACCCCTGACTCTCTGCCTGCTATCCAGCTTCCTGTGCCCCGGTCTGATGTCCCAGTGCCTGCTACCCGGTCTGATGTTCCAGTACCTGCTGCCCGGTCTGATGTCCCTGTGCCCATGTTCCAGCTAGAAGTTCCTGTTCCTGTTCCTGTGTCCCCGCTTGAAGTTCCTGTTCCTGTGTCCCCGCTTGAAGTTCCTGTTCCTGTGTCCCCGCTTGAAGTTCCTGTGTCCCCGCTTGAAGTTCCTGTGTCCCCGCTTGAAGTTCCTGTGCTGGTGTCCCCGCTACCTCCTGACTGTACGTATGCCTCGAATGGCACCATAGTTCGTAAGCAGGACCTGAAAATTTTTGAAAGAGCCTTGCGAGTGACGAAAGTCTCCCCAGCTGGAACTTCTAAAACAAAGAGAGCCCAAAGGAGATAAGGAAGTTTTCTGTTCCATGCCCTGAGGGCATTCCTAAGGGGAGGGAACTGTCACGGTCCCTACCGTGCCTTTTAGACAGCCAGGCGTGGTCGCGCCCCAAGTGGCTCTGGGTGGTATTGAACTCATGACTGGTTGTTGTTGCTCCTGTTTCTTTACCTCTGAGCCACATCTCAGTTCTATTCAGCCTGCTTTCCAGCCATGTCTAGTTTTAGCATAAAGTACTGTGCGCAATTCTCTGTACCTCTCACTCCTGGATCAGCTGAGGCAGGTTACCTAATTAGCTGGGTATAAAACCCTGTCTCACTCTGAGGGCTTTGGCAGTTCATTTTGTCATGTGTGCCAATTGTTCTTGTGCTCCTGTTGCAGAGATCCAGTGTTCCAAGACTGACCCCGGCTTCAGACCCTGGCTTTGTTTATCGTTATCCTGACTTCTGGAATCCTTGACTGCGGCTTTACTTTGACTATCTCTTGGCTATTCCTGTCAAGCCCTCGTGCACAGATTCACAGCCCAGGTAGCTTATCTCTTTGTTACCTTGGGCTGTGTTTATTTGCAAGGGTGAGCGTACATCTCTGCGCCATGGACTCCAACCTCGGTAAGCCCTTACAGGGTGCCTCCGTCCGGTCCGGAGGCCGTCAGGAAAGGCCGCGGCTGCGGCCTAGTCATGAGTGGAGGCCAGGATGTATCCCAGGGGGAGCCGGCGTCCGCCGGGGGACGGACTTCTCTGCCGCTGCGTGTGGCCTGCGCGCTATGGAGGGCACTGACCGTAAGTGGGGGGGATCGCCGGGTGCCTTTGTCCGGTCCGGAGGCCGTTAGGAAAGGCCGCTGGTTCGGCCTAGGTTCTTGAGGGGGGGCCGGGATGCGTCCAGGGGAAGTGCACCGGCTCTCAACCCCTCTCCTTTTCTCACGTCTGGGGCAACAGGCAGTCCCCACTCTCTGGAGGGGCTAAATATGGGGGGAGTGATCAACCCTGGATCCGGATGGATGGTGGAAGAGCGGAGCTCACTAAAAAAATCTGCCGCTCACAGTGCCATCTTGGCCACGCCCCTGATAAAATAACATTTAATTACAGTGCAGGTCAGTGTGATAATCACTGTGATTGCATCAGCTAGCACTTATGTACAAGTTTCATATATAAACACTGTCTGCATGACACGCTGATCAGGTAGGCAGATGGCGGCTTGCGGTTAGTGTGTTAGTGGTGGTTACGGTTAGGGGTAGTGTTAGTTAGTGGTGGTAGTGTTATGGTGTCAACTTGCCAAGTCATTGCAAGTCATATAGCCCAAGTCAAAGTCAAGTCGCAAGTCAGTAGTGACAAGTCAAAGTCAAGTCGAGTTATTTATTGAATTCAGTCAAGCAAGTCGCAAGTCCTCAAATAGGTGACTTAAGTCTGACTTAAGTCAAGTCCCCCACCTCTGAATATTACTGTCCCATTTAAAGTAATCCAATCATATTCTCAGGGTTCATTCTTTTCTTGGTCACCTTGCGGCCAAAAGGGACTCCCGTCACACCACATATAGACAGTTCCTTGTCCAAAAATGGTCAAGGACCCACCCAACTTTGCCAACTTTCCATTTTGTTGTTGCTGTGTGATAAAGTCTATCAATCATGCCCCTAAGTTGGGTCCTATGAAATCTTTTCCAATCTTTTGCAGTCACAGTCATTATTGATTCAACCACCTGATCCTGTGAAATCCAGACACCAAATTATATTTATAATATCTGGTATATGTGCAGGCTTGTGCCTATAAAAAGGGCATGATAAGTACTTAGCAAACATTAAAAGAACAATAGGAAATTGATAGAGGATGGGCCTTTTATATGGTTGTTCCCATGGTTATATCAAAGTATATTACAAGAATACATATAAATTATTATGAAAATGTAAAAAGATTTTTATTGATACATACAAATCTAATATCTCAAAAAAATCAAGGCAACAGAAAGGCCCGTATAAGTAAAAACACATTAAGGCCGCGTACACACGATCGGACTTTCCGGCGGGATTGTCCGCTGGACTAGAGTCCGCCAGACATTCCAACCGTGTGTGGGGCTCCGGCTGACTTTTTTGTTCCCAAAAGTCCGGCGGACCTAGTTTTAAGTTTTGACTTAAAATTGTCCGCTGGACTCAGGAGTCCGGAGGACAATCCCGCCGTCTGTGTGCTAGTCCGCGGGACTTTTGAAATGAACGGACTTGCCTCACACACGGAGGAAAGTCCGTTCATTTAGAACGTGACTCCAGGTAGACGGGACTAGAGAAGGAAGTCAATGTCGCCGCACTAGCCTCGTCACCTGGTATGGATTTAAAGGGGAATCCCTACGCCAAAAAAACGGTGTGGGGGTCCCCCCCAGATCCATATCAGACCCTTATACAAGCACGCAGCCCAGCCGGTCAGGAAAGGGGGTGGGGACGAGCGAGCGCCCCCCCCCCCCTGAGCCATACCAGGCCACGTGCCCTCAACACGGGGGGTGCCCTGGGAAAAGGGGGGCTTTCTCCTTTCGTCACCGCTGGCGTCTGAGGGTCTTATTCCGAATTCGGGGGTCTTGTCCCGCTCTTCTGTTCTTCTTGCCAGGCCTCCGCTTTCTACTTCCAGCTCTTTTACGAGTGGTGGTCCGGGCTTCTGTCGCCGTCGCCTTCTGCTTCTTCTTGTTCTTCTTTCTTCTTCCGATGTTGACTCGTCGCCGTCTCCTCTTCTAATGGCTCAGACGTGTTGCGCTGCCAGTTATATAGGGACAAGGGGCGGGGCCACCAGCTCATGTCACGTGGTGACCCCGCCCCCATATGATGTCACAGTCCCAGCATCCTCCGGTGTCAATTTAGCCGATCGAGGCGGCGGCATTGATTTCCTTCGCTAGTCCCGTCTACCTGGGGTCACGTTCTAAATGAACGGACTTTCCTCCGTGTGTGGGCAAGTCCGTTCATTTCAAAAGTCCCGCGGACTTTCGCCAACACTCCGGCGGATTGTCTGCCGGAGAAGTCCGGGTGTGTGTGGGCAAGTCAACACGTTCGGAAAGTCCGGCGGACCTCCGCTGAAAAGTCCGGCGGATTTTCCGGCGGACTTAGTCCTCCGGACAATCCGGCCGAAAAGTCAGATCGTGTGTACTCCGCATTACATATATTAGACATAGTATATTACATGTCATACAGAGACTGCCAACATGTTTTTACGGACCGCTTCTTCAGGGCTTCATCATCCGTGTTTGACTCAAAGTATCTGATAAATACATAGACGAAAACAAAATTAGTGACTGACTATACAAAATACTACATTATTATTCAAATATATATATATATATATATATATTGTACAGGACGCCAAGGTTGGGTCCTGGACGGGTGCTATATAGCACCAGTATTTGGGCTGTGGTCCCTTTAAAAGAGTCGCAGCGTTGCTCAGGGGGTCACCCAAAATGGGTGAGGGGTTCCGGGAGTAGCCGAGCAGGAGAGGACTGACTTGCAGTCCTCTCTAAGTTAATAATAGTTATTTGGGACCCGGAATTTGGGAGGCTCTGAAGAGATATTCGGGTGGGAAAAGAGCCTCCCTCCCTGACCACAATGATTCAGCGCACAGGGGGTTAAGGGCCTCCAGGAAGACAGCTCAAAAGACAGGAAGTAGGGAAGAGTTGTTGGTGTGAGGAGGAGTAGGTGATTACACCTGTTAGCTGAGCTGTGTGGATGTCTGGAGGCTGCTAAAAGAACCTGCTGCAAAAACTGTATGTGTTTTCCTTAAACTTTGTTTTGTGCTGAAGATAAGCTGTTTTTTTTGTTATGCTGAAGATAAGCGGACTTTGTTTTTGTACTTTACCTGTGCGCTGAAGAAAGCCTTATTTTGATTTTTCTTTCAAATAAATGTCTTTTATTTTACAACTGACGGTTTATGCACTTAATCCCGTGGAGCTAATGTCCCCAAAGTTCACAACTGGTGTCTTGGATGCTGGCAAAAGTGCATTTGCAGCCGCAAAAACCGTTTAAAACTAAACTGACATTTAAAGAGACAGTGTACAAATGGCATGTCGTGGGTGAAGTCAGCTCAGACGCTGCAAACAGCAGGTAAAGGCATGGAGGAGGTCATCAGGGCTTTGGCGCAAGCCACCGTGACCCAGCAGCAAGCTTCAGCAGATGCAAACCGTCGCCATGAGGAAGCGATGGCTCAGCAGCAGCAGGCCCTGGCACAGGCTATAGCTGCACAGCAGGAAAACACACGGTTGCTAGCCGCCCAGTTTACTGCTCAGCAGGAGTCCACTCAAACACAGGTGACTGCCTTACAGGAGGCAGTGCAGCGGCTGGCTCAGGGACGAGAACAATCGGTCGTTGCCGTTGGCAACCAAGTGTCTGTGAGAGCCAGCCATTTCTTACAAAAACTGACACCCAGCGATGACGTAGAGGCCTTTCTCACCACCTTTGAGAGGATAGCGGAGAGAGAGGGGTGGCCCCGTGATCAATGGGCCGGCATTATCTCTCCTTTTCTCACCGGTGACCCGCAAAAGGCCTACTTTGACCTCCCAACTGAACATATCAGCAACTATGAGCTTCTGAAGACAGAGATCCTGGCCCGCCTAGGAGTGACCATGGCTGTCCGGGCTCAGAGGGTGCATCGCTGGCGGTACAAACCTGACCGACCACCCAGGTCCCAAATGCATGAACTGATACAGCTGGTTAAAAAATGGCTACAGCCAGAAAAACTGTCAGGCCCACAAATGGTGGAACGGGTGGTGATGGACTGGTACCTGCGGTCCCTGCCAGATGACCTACAGCGCTGGGTAAGCCATGGAGACCCTGCAACCGCTGACCAGCTGGTTGAGTTGGTTGAAAGATACACCGTGGTAGAGGACCTGCTTGGGCCTGCCAAACGTCGGGAACCCACACCAAGGGCAACAAGACCGGCCACAGCACCTAGGAGAGAAGCCCTGCTAGACATTGGAACCCGCAACCCTGCACCATCTTCTGCAGAACCTCGAAGGTTGGTTCCTGTCCCTAGGATGGGAGGCCTACAGTGTTGGCGATGTCGGTCCTGGGGTCATACCCGGGCACAATGCCCACTTCAGGAGGAGCCGATGGATGGCGGGACTGGTCGTAGAAGCTCCTTCTATGTACAAAGAGCGTGTACCACTCATCTTGATCTGGCTGAAGGACGGTTCGAGTGTGAAGTGTGGGTGAACCACCTTCCTGCCAGGGCCCTACTAGACTCCGGGAGCATGGTAACACTGGTACATGCCAGGGTGATTGGGAGACTTGGCCCCGTAAATAAAACTCTGCGCGTAGTGTGCATCCATGGGGATACCAGGGAGTACCCCCTGGTTCCTGTGACGGTTTCTTATGGACGTACCTCAGTGACACAAGAGGTTGGGGTAGTAAATAGTCTAATACATGATATTATAGTGGGGCGGGACTGTCCGCTATTCCTCGAACTGTGGAACCAGGCACAGGTGGGGCTGCCAGGAGAACTGGGGACACTGGGCCTGGAAGAGATGGAGTCTGAGGGGTCTAGGTCTGAAACCCCCACAACACACCCCTCTAAAACAGAGATACCTGTCACTAATAAGGATATTGCAGAGAATGTTAATTTGAATGACAATGTTTCTGTTTCAGGCCTCAACACCGAGTTGACTTCTGAGGGGGGGGAAGCCTTCCCATTACAGGTTATGCTGGGGGAGGATGATGAGGAGCTCTCCCCGTTACAGTTCCCAGTTGAGGAGGATGAAGGGGAAACATCCTCAAGGTCAGTGCATCCAGACCTGGACGTACCCAGGGGTGCGTTTGGCTCCGCCCAGTTGCAGGATCCCACCTTGGTCAATGCTCGAGAGCAGGTTTCTGTTGTTGATGGGGTCCCACAAATACCAGGGGCAGATCAAAGGTTTCCTCATTTTGCATTAAAGGGGGATTTGGTTTATCGAGTGGCTGAAAGCCGAGAGGAAACTGTAGAGCAGTTACTGGTTCCCCAACCATATAGGCGGATGCTACTTGACCTAGCCCACAATGACGCACTGGGAGGACACTTGGGGGCAGAGAAAACGGAGGCCAGGATAACCGACCGGTTTTACTGGCCAGGGGTGAAGGCCGAGGTTAAAAGATATTGTGCATCTTGTCCCATTTGCCAGTTAACTGCCCCAGGGCCACACTATAGAAGCCCTCTGGTACCCTTGCCGATTATTGAGGTTCCGTTTGAGCGGATCGCCATGGATCTCGTGGGACCCCTGGTAAAGTCGGCAAGGGGGCACCAATATATATTAGTCATCCTAGACTACGCAACCAGGTATCCAGAAGCAGTTCCTTTGAGGAAAGCCTCCTCTAAGGCCATTGCCAAGGAGTTATTCCAAATGTTTTCACGAACTGGATTCCCCAGGGAGATACTTACGGACCAGGGCACCCCTTTTATGTCAAAGGTGATGGCTGACTTGTGCAGACTATTTCAGATCAAGCAGTTGCGGACGTCCGTCTATCACCCGCAGACCGATGGCCTAGTTGAGAGGTTTAATAAAACTCTAAAGTCCATGTTAAAAAGAGTGGTCCAGAAAGACGGGAAGGATTGGGATATGTTACTCCCTGCCCTCTTGTTTGCCATCCGGGAGGTTCCACAAGCGTCCACGGGTTTCTCACCGTTTGAGTTAGTGTATGGACGAAGGCCCCGGGGGTTGCTTGACCTAGTCAAAGAAACATGGGAAAGTGAATCCTCACCACACAAGACCGTGGTAGAGCATATCTCTCAAATGCGAGAGAGGGTGGCTAAAGTGATGCCGCTGGTGAGGGAGCACATGCAGAAGGCTCAGGATGCCCAAAGAAGGGTGTATAACAGATCGGCTAAAATTAGACAGTTTCAAGTAGGAGACCGGGTGGCTGTCCTAATACCCACAGTGGAGAGCAAGTTCTTGGCCAGGTGGCAAGGCCCGTTTGAGGTAATAGAAAAAGTGGGTGAGGTGAACTACAAGGTACACCAGCCAGGGAAAAGAAAACCATACCAGATCTATCACGTAAATCTGTTGAAACCCTGGAGAGACAGAGAACAGGTATCCGCTGTGGTAGCGGTACAGTCAGGGGACCATGCAGGAATCGACCTGGTGCAGGTGGCTGCTACCCTAACTAGGCCCCAAACCCAGCAAGCAAAAGAGTTTCTGCAAAGAAATAGGGACATGTTTTCAGGGTTGCCGGGTCTCACCAACGTCATCGAGCATGACATTGTGACGGAACCCTGTATAAAAATCCGGTTAAGGCCTTACCGTATCCCAGAAGCTCATAGAGTGGCAGTGTCTGAAGAGGTCAAGAGAATGCTCGAGCTTGGAGTCATTGAAGAGTCGCAGAGCGAGTGGTCGAGTCCAATCGTGTTGGTACCCAAACCCAACGGCACCCTCCGCTTCTGCAACGACTTCAGAAAACTTAATGAAATCTCCAAGTTTGATGCTTATCCAATGCCACGGGTAGATGAGCTAATTGAGAGGTTAGGTCCAGCCAGGTATATAACCACGCTAGACCTCACAAAAGGGTATTGGCAGATTCCCCTGACCAAGAAAGCCAGGGAGAAAACAGCTTTCTCTACCCCGGAAGGCCACTTCCAGTACAAAAGAATGCCATTTGGTCTACACTCTGCCCCCGCTACATTCCAAAGGGCCATGGACAAAACTTTGCGTCCACATCAACGGTATACTTCGGTTTACCTAGATGACATAGTCATTTTTAGCACTGATTGGGAGTCCCATCTTCCCCGAGTTCAGGCAGTCGTAGACTCCTTGAGAAGAGCAGGATTCACCATCAATCCGGAGAAGTGCGCGATTGGAGTAGAGGAAGCCAAGTACCTAGGGTACATTGTGGGTAGAGGACTGGTGAAGCCCCAAATGAGTAAGGTAGAAGCCATACAGAACTGGCCCCGCCCCCTATCCAAGAAGCAGGTCAGAGCGTTTTTGGGCATAGTTGGCTACTACCGGAGGTTTGTCCCCAACTTTGCCACCATTGCTGCACCATTGACGGACTTGACCAAAGGCAGAAAGTCAGTGATGGTACAGTGGAATGACGATGCCGAAAAAGCTTTCCAGAAGCTTAAGACGGCATTGTGCCGGGATCCGGTGCTTGTGGCTCCAGATTTTTCTAAGGATTTTGTAGTACAGACAGATGCTTCAAGTGAAGGGCTAGGAGCAGTCCTGTCTCAGGTGATCAATGGGGAAGAGCACCCCATAGTTTTTCTAAGTAGGAAGCTGACGGCAGCGGAGAAAAACTATGCGGTGGTGGAGCGGGAGTGTCTTGCCATCAAGTGGGCTTTAGACTCTTTACGCTATTTCCTCCTAGGTAGAAGGTTCCGCCTAGTGTCCGACCATGCCCCACTGACCTGGATGAGACAAAACAAAAACACCAATGCCAGGGTGACAAGGTGGTTCCTTTCTCTCCAGGAGTTCAATTTTGTGGTAGAGCACAGACCAGGGAGACAGCATCAGAACGCCGATGCCCTCTCCCGGGTCCATTGTATGATGTCGAGTGGTGCCTCCAACACCTCCGCGTTGGGGCAGAGGGGGGGGATATGTACAGGACGCCAAGGTTGGGTCCTGGACGGGTGCTATATAGCACCAGTATTTGGGCTGTGGTCCCTTTAAAAGAGTCGCAGCGTTGCTCAGGGGGTCACCCAAAATGGGTGAGGGGTTCCGGGAGTAGCCGAGCAGGAGAGGACTGACTTGCAGTCCTCTCTAAGTTAATAATAGTTATTTGGGACCCGGAATTTGGGAGGCTCTGAAGAGATATTCGGGTGGGAAAAGAGCCTCCCTCCCTGACCACAATGATTCAGCGCACAGGGGGTTAAGGGCCTCCAGGAAGACAGCTCAAAAGACAGGAAGTAGGGAAGAGTTGTTGGTGTGAGGAGGAGTAGGTGATTACACCTGTTAGCTGAGCTGTGTGGATGTCTGGAGGCTGCTAAAAGAACCTGCTGCAAAAACTGTATGTGTTTTCCTTAAACTTTGTTTTGTGCTGAAGATAAGCTGTTTTTTTTGTTATGCTGAAGATAAGCGGACTTTGTTTTTGTACTTTACCTGTGCGCTGAAGAAAGCCTTATTTTGATTTTTCTTTCAAATAAATGTCTTTTATTTTACAACTGACGGTTTATGCACTTAATCCCGTGGAGCTAATGTCCCCAAAGTTCACAATATATACACACACACACACACACACACACACACACACACACACACACACACACACACACACACACACACACACACACACACACATTTTTTTCCCCCCCAATTTTTTTTTTTTTTTTTTTTTTTACATTATCTATCATCTCCCCATTGGGAGGGTGTTCTATTGATTTTCACTGGTTTATTTACATTGTGTGTTATTTTTGGGTTATGCTTTGCTAGCGCTGGTTGGTCGGCATTGGGTTGTGGCCCCTGGTGTCCCCAGCTGTTGTTTTTGGGCTGATGTCCCTTCTTCCTTGTCCTCCTCCCCCTGTTTCTGGGCTGGGCCCCAAGGTGTATCCTTGGCTTGGTTCTGTCCGGGGCATTTTGCCTCGGGCTGGTTTTGGCTGCTGGCGTGGGGGTTCTTGCCTGGTTGCTATCAGGGTGCACAGCCATGCTGGAATGCACTCCCGGATATGGCAGCTGGTTGTGATCTGGTTGCTATCAGGGGAGTGTATTCAAGCACGCTGAAACGCACTTCCAGATGTGGCGGCTGGCTGTGACTGTATTGACGTCACTTCCACCTATTGGTGGTATTGAGCGTCACATCCGCCTTCCGCCGCATCCAGGTTAGTGTGATGGTGGTGCTTGTACTGATCATGAGGTTGCGGGCAACAGTGGGCTTACACATATATTTGTTTGGCGCCTTCGCCTCCTACTGGTACTTGGACATCCATATAGGCATTGGTTTATGATAGGCCAGATTGAGGGAGGACCCACCCAGCTCCCCAGTTAACACCCCTACTGTCTTTTTAAGGGCTAGTCTGTGCAGGGGTTTCTTGCTGGACTATTGGGTCCTCAGGAGACCCAGACACCATTCCCAACCTTTTGGGGTATTTGCACATATTCTTCGTTTAGAACAAAGTTGCTGACACTTGGCTGAATGTGATTATGACCCCCCTTAAATAGGGTAAGGACTACACCCTCTATACGAACTTCTGAAGTTTGCATTTACGTCTGTGTATAATTATCCCCATTAATTTCTGCCAATGGGAGCAGAAATTAATGGGGATAATTATACACAGACGTAAATGCAAACTTCAAAAAATTGCAGAACTTAAGGGGCCTATGACCCCGTTCATGGGTTCAGCGGAATTCCAGGAAAAACAACATAAAATTGCAAGAAGCCGAAAAATTAAAGACATACTCTAGGGACAAAAAAGATTATGCCACAAAAAAGATTTATAAATGGCAGGAAAATACAAATGGGGAACAGGTGCATAACCCTATAGAAAATAGGAACATCCAAGTAATACAGGAGAAGTTTTTCCAGGTCTCAAAACACTATGAATTCCACTCCAGCACACCAACTTGCACCATCCCAGAGAGGTAGGAATGACTCTCCTTAATACGCAGTTCCTACACACAACAGGTATGATTCCCTACAACATGTGCAGTAGCGCTCGCCTGACCACCATAGAGACCCACAGGGCCAATCTAGGCCATGGAGGGGTATAGGGAGAGGTAAAGGGAAACCTTCCCCATATTATAATGGGAAGAGGGTGAATGGAGGGAATGGAAGGAGCCATACAAGTCTTACTCCAACACCCCCAATACCATTCCCCATTGGGAACCCCCATACTGGAACCCCCACCACAACGCAGTCGCGGGTACAGAGGGGGAAAACTTCACAAAAAGAAAAAGAAAATTATGGGAAGGCGTATTTAATTTAAGTACCATCACACTCACACAGAAGGAGCTACAGTATCTCACAAAAGTGAGTACACCCTTACATTTTTGTAAATATTTTATTATATCTTTTCATGTGACAACACTGAAGAAATAGCACTTTGCCACAATGCAAAGTAGTGGGTGTACAGCTTGTATAACAGTGTAAATTAGCTGTCCCCTCAAAATAACTCAACACACAGCCATTAATGTCTAAACTGCTGGCAACAAAAGTGAGTACACCCCTATGTGAAAATGTCCAAATTGGGCCCAATTAGCCATTTTCCCTCCCCGATGTCATGTGACTCGTTAGTGTTACAAGGTCTCAGATGTGAATGGGAAGCAGGTATGTTAAATTTGGATTTATCGCTCTCACTCTCTCATACTGGTCACTGGAAGTTCAACATGGCACATCATGGCAAAAATCTCTCTTAGGATCTGAAAAAAAAGAATTGTTGCTCTACATAAAAATGACCTAGGCTATAAGAAGATTGCCAAGACCTTGAAACTGAGCTGCAGCATGGTGGCCAAGACCATACAGTGGTTTAGCAGGACAGGTTCCACTCAGAACAGGCCTTGTCATGGTCAACCAAAGAAGTTGAGTGCACATGCCTGCAAACAGTTTGCTGAAGACAAGCAGACTAAGGACATGGATTATTGGAACCATGTCCTGTGGTCTGATGAGACCAAGATAAACGTATTTGGTTCAGATGGTGTCAAGCGTTTGTGGCGGCAACCAGGTGAGGAGTACAAAGACAAGTGTGTCTTGCCTACAGTCAAGCATGGTGGTGGAGTGTCATGGTCTGGAGCTGCATGAGTGCTGCCGGCACTGGGGAGCTACAGTTCATTGAGGCAATCATGAATGCCAACATGTACTGTGACATACTGAAGCGGAGCATGATCCCCTCCCTTCAGAGACTGGACCGAAGGGCAGTATTCCAACATGATAATGACCCCAAACACACCTCCAAGATGACCACTACCTTGCTAAAGAAGCTGAGGGTAAGGGTGATGGACTGGCCAAGCATGTCTCCAGACCTAAACCCTATTGAGCATCTGTGGGGCATCCTCAAATGGAAAGTGGAGGAGCGCAAGGTCTCTAACCTCCACCAGTTCCGTGATGTCATCATGAAGGAGTGGAAGAGGACTCCAGTGGCAACCTGTGAAGCTCTGGTGAACTCCATGCCCAAGAGGGTTAAGGCAGTGCTGGAAAATAATGGTGGCCACACAAAATATTGACACTTTGGGCTCAATTTGTACATTTTCACATAGGGGTGTACTCACTTTTGTTGCCAGCGGTTTAGACATAGTGTGTTGAGTTATCTTGAGGGGACAGCACATTTTTCACTGCTACTACACTGACTACTTTTACATTGTAGCAAAGTGTAATTTCTTCAGTGTTGTCACATGAAAAGATATAATAAAATATTTACAAAAATGTGAGGGGTGTACTCACTTTTGTGAGTTACTGTATATGTGTTAGATCAAGGTTTAACCAGTTAACAACCGGCCCATAGCCGAAAAAACGGCTACAGGGCGGTTGCTTAACTCTGGGAGGCCGTTAATTAACGGCCTCACAGAATTCTGCTCTTGCGCGCCCCCTGGTGCGCGCACTCGAGAGCATCCATGATCGCCGGGTCCAGAGGACCCGGCGGATCATGGATCACGGTAAACGGCCGCTCATAGCGGCCGTTTACCACGTGATCGCTCCGTCAAATGACGGAGTGATCACATGTAAGCAAACCGGCGTCATTTGATGACGCCGGTTCCTCTCTCCTCCTCTCTCTGTACCGATCGGTACAGTATGAGAGGAGAGGGGGAGGGATCGGTGGCAGCAATGCTGTGGGCGGGATCTGTAGTGCCCACAGCCTGCTCTGCCACCACCGATCCATCCATCCATCCATGCTCAGCCATCCCACCATACCCTGCAATACACAGCAATAGCCTGCAGTGTATTGCTGGGTATTGCAGGGTATGGAGGGATGGCTGAGCATGGATGGATGGATGCTCTGCCATCCCCTCCAATACTGTGCCATACCCCCCAATACTGTGCCATACCCCCCAATACTCTGCCATACCCTGCGATACTCTGCCATACCCTGCGATGCTCTGCCATACCCTGCGATGCTCTGCCATACCCTGCGATGCCCTGCCATACCCTGCGATGCCCTGCCATACCCTGCGATGCCCTGCCATACCCTGCGATGCCCTGCCATACCCTGCGATGCCCTGCCATACCCTGCGATGCTCTGCCATAACCCTGCGATACCCTGCGATACTCTGCGATACTCTGCGATACTCTGCAATACCCGGCGATACTCTGCAATACCCTGCGATACTCTGCCATACCCTGCGATACTCTGCCATACCCTGCGATGCCCTGCCATACCCTGCGATGCCCTGCCATACCCTGCGATGCCCTGCCATACCCTGCGATGCTCTGCCATACCCTGCGATACTCTGCCATACCCTGCAATACCCTGCGATACTCTGCGATACTCTACCATACCCGGCGATACTCTGCGATACTCTGCCATACCCTGCGATACTCTGCCATACCCTGCGATACCCTGCGATACTCTACCATACCCTGCGATACTCTGCAATACTCGGCGATACTCTGCAATACCCTGCGATACTCTGCCATACCCTGCAATACTCTGCCATACCCTGCGATACCCTGCGATACTCTACCATACCCAACAATACCCTGCGATACTCGCTACGATCAAAGCCAGGATCGTTTTTTTTTTTTTTTTTATTCCAGGCTTTCCAGCCTAGAGGTGAGATGTGGGGTCTTATTGACCCCATATCTCACTGTAAAGAGGACCTGTAATGCCATATTCCTATTACAAGGGATGTTTACATTCCTTGTAATAGGAATAAAAGTGATCAAAAAAATTTTTGGGGGCAAAAAAAGGGTCAAACTAAAATAAATAAAGTAAAATGAACAATAAAAATATATATATTTTTTTTTAAAGCGTACTTGTCCCCGTGTGCTCGCACGCAGAAGCGAACGCATACGTAAGTCCCGCCCACATATGAAAACGATGTTCAAACCACACATGTGAGGTATCGCTGCGAACGTTAGAGCGAGAACAATAATTTTGGCCCTAGACCTCCTCTGTAACTCAAAACATGTAACCAGTAAAAAAAAATTAAAGCCTATGGGGATTTTTAAGTAGCGAAGTTTGGCGCCATTTCACGAGCGTGTGCAATTTTGAAGGGTGACATGTTCGAAAAATTGCTGCGCAAGTACCGTGCTAGATAAAAAGTTGCAACGACCGCCATTGTATTCTCTAGGGTCTTTGCTAAAAAAACATATATAATGTTTTGGGGTTCTGTGTAATTTTCTAGCAAATAAATTATGATTTTTACATGTAGGAGAGAAATGTCAGAAATGGCCCGGGTGCTCCAGAACACCTGATGGTGCTCCCTGCATGTTGGGCCTCTGTATGTGGCCACACTGTGTAAAAGTCTCACACATGTGGTATCGCCATACTCAGGAGTAATAGCAGAATGTGTTTTGGGGTGTAATTTGTGGTATGCATATGCTGTGTGTGAGAAATAACCTGCTAATATGACAATTTTGTGAAAAAAAAAAAAAATGAAAAAAAATCTTGATATTGCAAAGAATTGTGGGAAAAAATGACAACTTCAAAAAACTCACCATGCCTCTTTCTAAATACATTGGAATGTCTTCTTTCCAAAAAGGGGTCATTTGGGGGGTATTTGTACTTTTCTGGCTTGTTAGGGTCTCAAGAAATGAGATAGGCCGTCAGTACTTCAGGTGTGATCAATTTTCAGATATTGGCACCATAGCTTGTGGACTCTATAACTTTCACAAAGACCAAATAATATACCCCAATTTGTACTTATTTTTACCAAAGATATGTAGCAGTATAAATTTTGGCCAAAATTTATCAAGAAAAATTACAAATTTGCTAAATTTTATAACAAAAACGAAGAAAAATTCATTTTTTTACAGAATTTTCAGTCATTTTTCTTTTATAGCGCAAAAAATAAAAAACCCAGAGGTGATTAAATACCACCAAAAGAAAGCTCTATTTGTGTGAAAAAAAGGACAAATTTCATATGGGTACAGTGTTGTATGAATGAGTAATTGTCATTCAAAGTGTGAGAGCACCGAAAGCTGAAAATGGTCTGGTTATTAAGGGTGTTTAAGTGCCCAGTGGTCAAGTGGTTAAAATATGCTCCCATATCGATTTGCAAAAATTTGTCCGAACACCAGGAATTAAAAACCATTTTGCCATGAGGAATAATGGTACCACTACCACGCAACCTCCAAAGGTATACCCACAGTGGACTTTGAAATAAGTCCATCTTCAACCCCAAGACCCCAGCCCATCAATTTATAGAGCTTTTGAAGAAAATGGTTGAAGCAGAGATTATGGAAATCCCAATAGCAAAAGGATCTAAAGACAAACATATATGGGAATGGATCAGGAATATAGAGAAGCAGAGAAATGTGGTAATACGTCCGGCTGATAAAGGTGGGGGTGTGGTTGTCCTTGACAAGGACGACTATGATGCAGAAATGCAGTGCATCCAAAGTGACAAGAGCACATACAAGAAACTTACTAAAAACCCAACAAAAGAGTTAAAAATAGCATTACAGCACATGGTGAATAAAGCAGGGGATATACTGAATAAAAAGGAATCCAGGTATCTGGTCCCTGATGCTCCAATTATTCCAGTATTATACCAAGTTCCTAAGGTGCAAAAAAATGCAGAGAAACCACCAGGTAGACCAATACTGAGTGGGATAAACTCATTGTTCACTAGACTAGGTGAGTACATTGAGGTGTACCTCCAACCTCTGGTGAGCAAGAGTCCAAGTTATCTTAAGGACAGTATGGATGTCATCAATAATCTACAGCAGGTCACAGTTGGCGACAATAGCAAACTGGTCACTATTGATGTAGAATCACTGTACACCAACATCCGGCAACCAGATGCTATCAAAGCAGTCAGGTGGGCTATGAACAAATTTACCAACTTAAAATACAAGCAAAAACAGTTTATCCTCAGGGGCCTTAAACAAGCCATGATGAACAATTTCTTCTGGTAAGGTGGGCAGCACTACAATCAGATAAAAGGAGTCTCCATGGGAGCCAAATACACCCCGCGCATAGCGAATGTTTTTCGCAATAAATGGGAAGATGAAGCAATATATGGTGAACTGTGGCCAGGCCTAAAAAGCTACTATAGGTATATAGTATATAGCTAATATAGATGATATACTGATTGTGTGGGAGGGGCCAACTACATCTATTAACCAATTTATTGACCATATCAATGGAAACGAGTATGGAATGAAGTTCACGGTCAATGTACACGAACAACAGGCTGTCTTTCTGGATTTGCATATACTCAGGGATGGTGACAAACTTTTAACCAAAACCCATTTCAAGAACACTGACAGGAATGGGTACATTCCCATTCAAAGTTGTCACCACCCTAAATGGAAGTCTGCAATCCCAAAGGGACAGTTCATCCGCATACGCAGAAACTGTTCAGCATTTAAAGACTATATTGACCAGACTGATGTGCTTATCAATCGGTTTCTGGACTAAGGTTATGCCCACGAGAGAATCAATAGGCCGAATAGATAGAGAGGCCCTCCTGGCAACAAAAGAAAAACAAGAAGCCACAGGTTTTAATAAACAGTACAAGTACCTTGAGAAAATGTTTAAAAAGTATTGTCTATTTTACAAAAAGCCCCCTCTTTGAGAGAAATTTTACCAAATAGACCTAAGTTCATCTATGCAGAGCCCCTGAACTTAGAACTAAACTAGTTAAAAATATACCTGATTTCCCCCCAATCGACCCAAAACCACCATGTTTGACTTTAAAGGTTTTTACAGGTGCGGAAGGTGCCTACCTTGTAGGAACACCCTGACTGCACCCAGGAAACACACACATTTTAAATCCAATCAGACCCACAAGGAATACCCCATAAAAAGTTTCATCACCAGCAATACCAGGCATGTTAGCTATGTGCTGGAATGCAAGTGTGGGTTTCAATATGTGGGTCATGCCTCCCAGACTCTATAGACGCTATACGCGTTGGAGAACATATTTCAAATATACGCAATGGTTTCCCGAAACATAGCGTATCGAACCATTTTCTTTCAGTCCACAGTCAGGACCCCTCATCCCTGTCTTTCTACGCTATTGATCACTTGGACAGTCATTGGAGAGGTTCAAATATGAAACCAATTTCCTTGCTCAATGTTGATCTAAAAATCTTTACGAAGATCATAGCAACAATATTAATGTCCCACATCCCTATGCTGATAGATCCTGATCAAGTGGGCTTTACTCAAGATAGAGAGGGTAGAGAGAATACTCAGCAGGTGCTGAGTGCTATACATCTCTCCCAAACTCATCATATCCCCCTAGTGCTGTTATCCACAGATGCAGAGAAGGCATTTGATAGGGTTGACTGGAGATTTTGGTAAGCTATGATACAACATTACAACATTGGACTGGGGCCGGGGATGCAGAGCTGGTTCTAAAATCTATATTCAACACCAACGGCATGAGTTAAGATCAATAATATATTGTCAGATCCCTTCCCAATAGGAAACAGGACTCACCAGGGTTGCCCATTGTCTCTTATCATTTTTGTTCTTACCTCAGAACCACTTTTGAGAATGATACGAGCCAATGGGGATATTAGAGGTATTTTAACAAAAGGCGGAGAACATAAAATTGCCGCTTATGCGGATGATTTGATCTTCTTTGTTTCTTAGCCACTAATATCCCTTCCATCCCTACTACAGGAACTGTGCACATATGGGGCACTGTCTAATTTCAAGGTGAATTATGAAAAGTCAGAAGTGACGGGGGTGGAGCTGGATACTGCTCTTCAACACCAGATCGCTTCCCAATTTGCGTTTAAATGGACAAATTCTCATGTTTCTACTTGGAACAAAGATATCAAAGAAACTGTCAAGGGTCTTTGAACTTAAATTTGCCCCTATGATGCATCGGTTTAAATTAGATTTTCAGCGATGGAATTTTTTTACATGTTTTGGTAGGATCAATATTATCAAAATGAATGTTATGCCAAGGCTGTTGTACCTATTCCAGACACTACCCATAAAAATCCCCATGGGTTTTCTCAAAGATATTAGATCAGAGTTTATGAAGTTAATTTGGGCCGGAAAACCAGCGAGGTTGCATAGAAATATTCTATTGCAAAGGAGAAAGGGGGTGTGGGAGTCCCGGATCCAGTTAAATACTATGAGGCCTCTCATCTGGCACGGGTAGTGGATTGGTGTGTGCATTTAAAGAAACCATGGATCCATATGGAACAGGCAACTATTGATTTACCTTTGGAGGGGCTTGTCTGGATTCCAGAGACATTCTGCAATCTGCGAAGAGACACCCAATGGTGGTGTGACCCTACGAACAGTTAAGAAGATCTTTAAAACCACCACTATCTCACTAGATCCGACTCCCATAGTTCCAGTTCTGGGCACATCGACTTTTCAGCCAGGAATGACAGATCCCCGTTTTAAGGCCCTGTTACGACAGGGCATTAGTAGGCTTTTTCATTTTTCAATAAAAGGGGCGAGTGATGACAAATAGAGAGATTGAAGGCAATTTCTCAGCAGACCTAGATTTCCTTCGCCGGTTACGAATCCCTACTTTAATACGGGACCCCTCGATTTTTGAACAGATATGTTTAAAGGGAGAATCATTGAAACACTCACTGTCATATCTATATGCCCTGCTAATTGAAATAGAGGCCCCACATGAATTGCCTTTTCTGGAATGTTGGGAAAGAGATCTGGGGGTATCTTTCTCACAGGCACAAAAGGATAGGATTTTATTTTTCACTCACAAAGCCTCACTGGTGAGTAGATATCAAGAAGGAGGCTATAAAATCCTTACGAGGTGGTATAGAACACCGGCAGCATTGCATCGGATATTTCCTCAAGTATCGGATGTATGCTGGAGATGTCAGGAATCAGAAGGCACCGTGATACATATTTTTTGGGAATGTCCAATGTTGAGGGAATTCTGGAAGGTGGTTGAGGAAACCGTTGAAACGATTACGGGTGTGTCTCTTGGAGAGAATCCGGCAGCCTTTCTCTTGCATGACACCCCATTGTTAAATGAAAAATATAAAAACTCACTGTTAAAACATTTGCTCACTGCAGAAAAGGCTTGTATTCCAGTACTGTGGAAAAGAAATTTATCCCCAACCACAATTACAGTGGATGGCAAGGGTTTTCGGAAATTCAACAGATGGAAGATCTGACTATGACACTGACTATGACACTGAAAGGACAGGTGGAAAAATATTGGAGAATCTGGAATCCCTACTTTCAATATAGGGAACTATTGATAATGTTTAATGAGTAATGTTGGTCAATCCTGAGATAGTTATTTAATAGTTAGAGACTGGGCAGTGAATATGGCTGAGATGGGCCTTATGGGGGGGATGAGAGGTGAGGGGGAGGAGAATTCAATGTATTTTTTTTCTCTCTCCTTGTTTATTTCTCTGCCTATAGAGGCAAAACCAGGACAAGAGATTGAGCATGTAACATGATAATTAATATCAATTAGGATTAAGATAAAAGGAAGAAACAAAAAATATATATATAACTGTGGTGTTGTGCACTATGAATCCTTTATTTGATATGATTGTACAATGTTCTGATATATGAAAAAGTAAAAGTAAAACTAAAAAAAAAAAATGATAAAACACATTTCCCAGAATGAATCCAGGTGGATTTTTGATCTCCAGACTCTTACCCCGCAGGGGTTAAACACTGAGCTGGACCTCAATTGTTTTATTACTAACTATTAGACCCTAGTCCCTAAATTGTAGGTTTTCCCCCTTTTTTTCCGGTATTTCTATTCTTTGGAAGTAAACAATTTTAAATTTTTACATATTTTTTATATATTTTTTATCACCATTATCCCTGACTAACATATTTTGGTTAGTTACCATCCATGGCCAGTAGGGGACCACTTAGTGGGCTGTAATATAGGAATGACTGTTGACATCCTTGCCTTCTATTGGAATAATGTGCACAGATCATCGGTCTAGATATTCACCACTAGATGTTGCCACACTCATCCCATGGTTGAATATGTACTGTCTATATGGAGGGTTTTTGCCATTACATTTAAACTTTTTAATTTTGAATTTTTAATCGTTTTTAATTTATTTTATGATTGCACGTTATTAAAATGCTTTTTGATTATACTAACAATGCCAAAAGGGCATTTTTAGTCAGATTGTAAGCAGTCTTAAGTTAATAGCAGGGAAAGTAATGCTGCGTACAGTCCGATGGGAGCTTTCCATTGGATTTTCCGACCGTGTGTATGCCCATCGGTCTTTTTCTGTCGGCATTTCCGACGGACCTTAGATTGAGAGCCGGTTCTTAATTTTTCCGACGGAAAACCTTTCTATTGGATTTTTCGCTCATGTGTATGCAATTCCGACACGCAAAATTCAGACGCATGCTCGGAAGCAATTCGACGCATGCTCAGAAGCATTAAACTTCCCTTTTATAGTGCCGTCAAACGTGTTGTATATCGCGGTGTTATTGACCGTCGGAATTTGGTGTGATCGTGTGTTGGCAAGACAGTTTGAGCAAAATTCCGTCGGAATTCCGACGGGAAAACCATCAGAACCTTTTCCGTCAAGAATTCCAATGGTGTGTATGCGGCATAAGGCTATTGGCCATGCCAAATCATGTGATTCATGCTGAGGGTATTTATTAAAACGGTGGAATTGTAACTTCCTGAGGAAGGCCAATCTGATAAGCCGAAATGCATAGAGGTTGAGTCACGTTATCGTGACACACTTCCGCCCACACATTTAACCCGGAAATCAAGCCTTCATTGAGCCAGCGGCTGTATGAACTAACCTAGCGGATTTCACGGATTTACTTATACCTGTTGTTCACTCCGGGTGCCAGGACATTAGGCACTCATACATGTGAGTTGAATACCTTTATATTTTTTGGAATAAAAAGTTCTTTATTAACGGTACGCTAACGGCTGCGCAATGAGGCTTTTTCTATTATGTCTATTTATATGAGGAACATTCACTGCAGCCAATCATCAGTCCAGAGGACATCCACATGTGTATTTGACCTAACTAGCAATAGTTGGTCCACTCCCAGGGGTGAGTGCATATCTACTGGGGGGGCACCCTATTTAAGCACTTAAGAAGCACGGAATTATCCATCTATTATTCAAGTCACAGCACTGGATACTGTTCCACTAGCACAAGCACCTTTTTTTAACTGGGGACTGCTTTATTAATTTTATTAATTGTTACCAGTGTATCACCTATATCTATTACATGTATGTAATTTTTTAGCATTTAGCGCGGTATACTTTTTATCATGTATTAATTGTTTTACACCAATTTCACATTGCAGCTGCTTTAATTATGTGGTAAACAATTCGTTTTCTTTATCCATATTAACACATACATGAGATTTTTTTCACTTACTTTCATCCTTTGGCGCTTTGATTCATTTTCATATTTGAGGACATGTTACAGAGGTGGTGAAGCGGTTGCACACCAAAAGGTATACTATAAGGAAACATGAAAAACATTTGAAATATGCATGTTAGAAAGAAGGTCTAATGCCTAAGCCACTGGGTTGATCCTATGTAGAATACAGAAAGGCCCAATAAATTGTGGTGCCAGTTTCAGTGAGGGAACATGGAGTCTGAGGTTTACCAGATGACAGCCAGACCCTCTCCCCAACCTGGTAGGAAGGCGAAGGTAGGCATCAGCGGTCACCATGAAGTCTGTACCTCTCATTGGCACATCGCAAGAACTCCTGGACGTGCACCCAAGTGGAACGAAGATCGCAGAGATGCTCTTCTAACGCAGATATTCTTTGAGGAACAAATGAGTTAGGCAACAAGGATGATTGGAAACCATAAATGGAGACAATTGGGATTGGGTATTGATGGCCCTCTTGTGAGCAAACTCTGCCGAAGGTAGGAGGTCTGACCAGTTGTTGTGGTCAGAAATATAGCAGCGTAGAAACTGCTCCAAAGCTTGGTTGGCTTAATCTGCGGCCCCATTGGACTGTGGGTTAGACACAGAGGAGAAGGAAAGCTGAATTCCTAACTGTGTACAAAAGGCTCGCCAAAACCTGGAGACAAACTGGCTACCCCTATCAGACATAATAACCTTGGGTAGCCCATGTAACCAAAAGATCTCCCAAGCAAAAATGGATGCCAGTTATTTGGATGTGGGCAACTACTTTAGTAGAATACAATGTGACATTTTCAAGAAATGGTCAACCACCATAAGAATAACTGTGTTGCCCTGGAGTTGGGTAACTCTACAAATCCATAGACAGGTGGGTTCAAGGACTCTCTCCATTGGGTATGGGTTGTAGGAGGCCCACTGTAAGGTGTCGTGATGTCTTACTCTGCGCACACAGAACAAGCGGCTACAAAGGCGGTTACATCAGCGTGGAGACTAGGCCACCAGAATTGTTGAGAAATAGCCCAAATCAGTTGATTCTTCCCTGGGTGGCCTGCCGACTTGGGAGAATGGTAAGTCTGAAGCAAAGCTTTGCGGAGATTCTCAGGGACAAAGCAGCTGTCACCAGGTTTCTCGGGAGGAGACTGGATCTGAGCGGCACAAATTCTGTCACCCAAAGGTGAGGTGAGACTGGTGCATACAGTAGCCAGAATGCATTAGGGAGGTATTACAGGAGCAGGCACCAACTCAATCTTGAAAGCAGAAGAAAACTTTTGCGACAGTGCGTCAGCCCTTACATTCTTAGAATGAGTAAGAATGGGTAAGAATGAGACTATGTAATTGAAGCTTGACAGAAAAAGAGCCCACCGCACTCTTCTGGGCGATAAGCGTTTAGCCTCAGACAAGAATGTGAGATTATTATGGTCAGTCAAAATGAGGACCGGCACAGTGGTACCTTTGAGGAGATGCCTCCATTCTTTAAGAGCTAAAATGATAGCTAACAATTCCCTGTCCCCAGTCTTGTAATTGCATTCTGCAGGAGACAATTTCTTAGAAAAGTAGCCACAAGGATGCATAGCACTCCCAGAGGTAGGATGTTGAGACAGAAGGGCACCCACTCCAGTTTTAGATGCATCAACCTCAAGAATGAAGGGTAGCATAGGATCAGGGTGTGCCAACACAGGAGCTGAAACAAAGGCAGCCTTGAAATACTCAAAGGCTTTAATGGAATGCGGAGACCAATTCTGTTGGTTACAGTCCTTTCTGGTCATATCAGTCAGGGGTTTGACCAGAGAAGAGAAGTTCTGAATACATTTCCGATAATAATTGGCAAAGCCAAGAAAATGTTGTAACGGACGTAGAACTACAGGTTGAGGCCACTGTAGAACTGCAGATAATTTCTCTGGGCCCACCCAGAGAAGTAGAAAATATCATCATAACCCAGAAATGTAACCTGTTCACGATGGAACTCTCACTTCTTCAACTTACAATACAAGTTATTATCTCTCAGCCTCTGTAGCACACAGGAGACATCTGTGTGGTGGCTCTCTAGGGAGTTAGAATACATGAGAATATTGTCGAGATAAACCACCACACATTGCTGCAACATATCTCGGAGTACATCGTTGATGAACTCCTAAAAAACTGCAGGAGCGCTGCAAAGACCAAATGATATTACAAGGTATTTGTAATGTCCTGTCCTGGTGTTAAACGCAGTTGATACTTACAAGATTGTAGGCCCCTCTCAGATCAAGCTTCGTGAAAACCGTTGCTCCCTTAAGGCGGTCAAATAATTCTGTAATCAATGGAATTGGGTAGGCGTTCTTAATAGTGATGCGATTAAGACCCCTATAAATCGATACAAGGTCTGAGTTCACCACTGAGAGCCAGCACCAGCAGTAGACAAGGATTTGTGGATGAACCCTCGAGAAAGTGTGTCAGCAACATAGTCGTCCATAGCTTTATCCTCCGAGACAGACAAAGGGTAAACCTGGCCACAAGGAGGCATAGCACCAGGTTGATGGTCAATTGTGCAATCATATGACCGGTGTGGAGGCAAAACTACTGGCTTAACCCTTGTCAAAGACATTGCTAAAGGCGCAGTACTCCTCTTGCAAGGAGGAGAGGGGAAAGGTTACCTTAGTCACTTTTCGAAAACATGTCTTACTGCATTGTGGCGACCAGGAGGAACGAGGAGAGGAAATGACTTGAAATCGGATTATCTTATGGTGAAGAGTAGAGATGGGCCCGGTGCTCGATTCGAACCCACGTTCGAATCGAGCACCGGGCGTTCACTCGCTCAGCGAGCCCAGAACTATTTGGGCCTTTCGCATCACATTCGTGTGATGCGAGCGGCCCGCAATGCATTGCGGCCGGCGCAGTGCATTGCTGGCTGATGATTGGCCAAGCATGCACTGAGACCCCGCATGCTTGGCCAATCACAGCGCCGGAAACTAGGAGAGCAATAATTGGCTACAGGCAGGACGCCTGTAGCCAATTAAAGCTCAGGGGCTTTAGTACACGCCCCACCATATAAAAGGCCGCCATGCCGTCGGCCCCGGTCACATGTGTTACGGCTTTAGGGAGAGCAGTCTGCTGATTTGCTTCTTTGCTTGATTGCTATTTCTTTGCTAAACCATTGCTACCTGAGTCATTCATCATTACTGATCATTCATTGCTGCTGATTGCACAGTGAGTGTGATATTAGCTGCTGCTGGGGATTAGTCTGGTGTGTGCGTGCTGTTAGTACAGCATAGCAGTAGCACCAATCGCAGTGCTGTTAGAACAGCATTGCACCCCAACTTCTGTCCCAACCTTCTGTCCCATACCAGGCAGGGATTTATAGGAGCCATATTGTGTTTGTGGCAGCACACATAGGACCTATATTTTCTTGTCAGCAGCACACATATAGTACCTATAGTGTGTTAGTGTCACTCAGCACCCATAGGACTTATAGTGTGTTTGTGGCAGCACACATAGGTCCTATATTTTCTTGTCAGCAGCACACATATAGTACCTATAGTGTGTTTGTGTCAGGACCCATAGGACTTATAGTGTGTTTGTGGCAGCACACATAGGACCTATATTTTCTTGTCAGCAGCACACATATAGTACCTATAGTGTGTTTGTGTCAGCACCCATAGGACTTATAGTGTGTTTGTGGCAGCACACATAGGACCTATATTTTCTTGTCAGCAGCAAACATATAGTACATATAGTGTGTTTGTGTCACTCAGCACCCATAGCACTTATAGTGTGTTTGTGGCAGCACACATAGGTCCTATATTTTCTTGTCAGCAGCACACATAGTACCTATAGTGTGTTTGTGTGAGCACCCATAGGACTTATAGTGTGTTTGTGGCAGCACACATAGGTCCTATATTTCCTTTTCAGCAGCACACATAGTACCTATAGTGTGTTTGTGTGAGCACCCATAGGACTTATAGTGTGTTTGTGGCAGCACACATAGGTCCTATATTTCCTTTTCAGCAGCACACATAGTACCTATAGTGTGTTTTTGTGTCAGCACCCATAGGACTTATAGTGTGTTTGTGGCAGCACACATAGGTCCTATATTTTCTTGTCAGCAGCACACATAGTACCTATAGTGTGTTTGTGTGAGCACCCATAGGACTTATAGTGTGTTTGCACACATAGGTCCTATATTTTCTTGTCAGCAGCACACATAGTACCTATAGTGTGTTTGTGTGAGCACCCATAGGACTTATAGTGTGTTTGTGGCAGCACACATAGGTCCTATATTTCCTTTTCAGCAGCACACATAGTACCTATAGTGTGTTTGTGTGAGCACCCATAGGACTTATAGTGTGTTTGTGGCAGCACACATAGGTCCTATATTTCCTTGTCAGCAGCACACATAGTACCTATAGTGTGTTTGTGTCACTCAGCACCCATAGGACTTATAGTATGTTTGTGGCAGCACACATAGGTCCTATATTTTCTTGTCAGCAGCACACATATAGTACCTATAGTGTATTTGTGTCAGGACCCATAGGACTTATAGTGTGTTTGTGTCAGCACCCATAGGACTTAGTGTGTTTGTGGCAGCACACATAGGTCCTATATTTTCTTGTCAGCAGCACACATATAGTACCTATAGTGTGTTTGTGTCAGGACCCAAAGGACTTATAGTGTGTTTGTGGCAGCACACATAGGACCTATAGTTTCTTGTCAGCAGCACACATATAGTACCTATAGTGTGTTTGTGTCACTCAGCACCCATAGGACTTATAGTGTGTTTGTGGCAGCACACATAGGTCCTATATTTTCTTGTCAGCAGCACACATATAGTACCTATAGTGTGTTTGTGTCACTCAGCACCCATAGGACTTATAGTGTGTTTGTGGCAGCACACATAGGTCCTATATTTTCTTGTCAGCAGCACACATATAGTACCTATAGTGTGTTTGTGTCAGGACCCATAGGACTTACAGTGTGTTTGTGGCAGCACACATAGGACCTATATTTTCTTGTCAGCAGCACACATATAGTACCAATAGTGTGTTTGTGTCAGCACCCATAGGACCTACAGTGTGTTGTGAGCACACATAGGAGCTCTATTTTTTATACAATATACACTACCGACTACAATGGCTGGAAGACCGCCAAGGAGAGGCAGACCGTCCCGAGGCAAGAACACAGGGCAAGCAGGCTCTGTTTCTAGAGACAACAGTGCTGGTCGTGGACGTGGTCGTGCATCGTCATCACCACCATGTCTTCCTGAGGAGTCCCCCGAACTGTTTGAGCACAGTGATGGGTACATGCTCCAGGAGGATCCCCAACGATTCGAAGGCTCGGATGATGATACCCAGCTTGAGGAAGGCAGTAGTGTGCGCGCAGAGAGAGGGGATGCTGAAGGACAGCAATCTGGCAGTACTGTTCCACCAGCTGCAGCTTACTGCCAGGTTTGCTCTAGTGGTGAAGAGGGAGGGGATGATGAGGTCACTGACTCCACGTGGGTGCCTGAAGGGAGAGAGGAGGAGAAGGAGGAGGATGATGCGGCGGCACATGTCCAACGAGGCAGGATGCCCCCTGGAGGCCAGCTAGAGGCCAGCACACCAACTGTATCACACCGCAGAGCTCCGCCTGTGCAGGGCGCTGCCTCTGCGCGTTATCACAAAAGTTCTTTGGTGTGGGCCTTTTTTGAGACGAGTGCATCAGATCGCACCACTGCTATTTGCTATATTTGTCTCAAGCGTATCTCGCGTGGCCAAAACATCAGCCGCTTGGGCACCACAAGCATGAGCAGACATATGTCGACCTGCCATGCAGCTCGTTGGCAAGCACACATGAAAGACCCACACCAAAGAACAAAGCAGACCTCTCCTTGCTCCTCATCAGCTGGGATCTCCATCCCCACTATATCTTCAGTCCTCTCTGAAAGGTGCTCTGAGAGGACTGAAGGTGTAGAATTAGGTGTGTCACAACCAAGTACTTGCAGTACACCGACGTCCGATTGTACAGGGACGTTATCTTTCTTTCACGGCCCATTGGGTCACTCTATTGGCAGCTGGGAGGGATGCAGGACAAGGTCCAGTAGTGTTGGAGGTTGTTCCGCCACCACGCCTCCAAAATGCTACTACTGGTTGTGACACACCTCTCTCCTCCACCCCCTCCTCTTCTTCTTCCTCCATGTCCTCTTCGAGTGCTCTGTCCTCGGAACCAGCGGTGCTCCGTAGGCGTACAAGGGGCTACGCGAGTACGCTGGCAAAAAGATGCCATGCCGTGCTTGCGCTGGTGTGTTTGGGGGACAGGAGCCACACTGGGGCAGAGGTTCTGGCAGCTCTGCAGGGGCAGGCCGAGAGGTGGTTGACGCCACGCCAGCTTAAGCCAGGAATGGTGGTTTCTGACAATGGCACCAACCTCCTCTCCGCCCTGTGACAGGGGCAGCTCACCCATGTGCCCTGTATGGCTCACGTCCTCAACCTGGTGGTTCAGCGGTTCTTGGGCAGGTACCCAGGCTTACATGATGTCCTGAATCAGGCCAGGAAAGTCTGTGTGCATTTCCGCCGATCTTATAATGCCAGTGCTCGGCTGACTGAGCTGCAAAAGGAGCTGAACCTGCCCAAGAACCGCCTAATATGTGACATGCCCACCAGGTGGAACTCAGCGTTGGCCATGCTGCAGCGACTGCACACGCAACAGAGGGCCATCAATGAGTACCTTTGCGACTACGGCACCAGGACAGGGTCAGGGGAGCTTGGCTTTTTTTCCCCACGCCAGTGGAGCATGATCAGGGATGCATGCACTGTCCTCTCACCATTTGAGGAGGCCACGAAGATGGTGAGCAGTGACAGTGCATGCATCAGTGACACTGTACCTCTTGTCCACCTGTTGGAGCATACGCTGCGTGGGATAATGGACAGGGCACTTGAGGCAGAACAGAGGCAGGAAGAGGAGGACTTCCTTGCCTCTCAAGGCCCCCTTTATCCAGACAGTGTTCCTTCTGTCCCACCCATCACACAGGAAGAGGATGAGGAGGAGGAGGAGGATTGTGTGAGCATGGAGGTGGAGCCTGGCACTCAGCAGCAGCAGTCTTTTAGGGATGATGTACAGTCCCAACAAACCAGTGGACTTGTAAGTGGCTGGGAGGAGGTGGCTGGCGATCATGTCGTCCTCAGTGACCCAGAAGACTCCAGACCGAATGCCTCAGCTAACCTACGTTGCATGGCCTCCCTGATCCTGCAAAGCCTGCGGAAGGATCCTCGTGTTCTTCGGATCAAGGAGAGGGACCATTACTGGCTGGCCACTCTCCTTGATCCACGGTACAAGGGTAAGGTTGCGGACCTTATCTTGCCGTCGCAGAGGGAGCAGAGTATGAGACATCTCAGGGAGGCCTTGCAGAAAGGTCTGTGCAACGCGTTCCCAGAAACTGGGAGGTTACAAACTCCTGGTCCTGGACGACGAGTTGCTGAGGCTTCGGTCAGTAGCAGAAGGAGCGGTGGGGAAGGTGGACGTCTGACCGATGTGTTCAGACAATTTTTTAGTCCGCAGCCCCAAGGTATGATCGGTTCCAGCAACCATCGCCAGCGTCTGATATACATGGTGCAGGAATACCTAGGGGCAAGGTCAGACTTGGACACCTTTCCCACCGAAAATCCTCTGGCTTACTGGGTCTTGAGGATGGATCACTGGCCAGAGCTTGCACAGTATGCAATTGAGCTACTGGCCTGTCCTGCATCCAGCGTTCTTTCTGAACGCACATTCAGTGCTGCTGGAGGATTAGTCACCGATCACAGGGTGCGCCTGTCCACCGACTCGGTTGATCGACTGACCTTCATAAAAATGAATCAGTCTTGGATCACCACCAGCTACCAGGCACCTGAAGCGGATATAACTGAATAATTTATAATGTCACATCCCTTCAAGACTGCCTATGCTGATGCTGAGTGACTGTCCTGTTCTGTTCACTGACTATCCTCTTCCTCCTCCTCAATGATCCATGCCACCACACCAGTGCCTAAGGCACAATTTTTCAGCCCCTGTAACAGGGGCGTGTAATTACAATTTAAAAAAAAAATGCTTCGCAACCGGTGTCACTGCTGTGCTCCAAGTACAGTATCTGTGAGGGGTTGCAGTGTTGTGGCACCAGCACCAGTGCCTAAGGTACAATTTTTCAGCCCCTCTTGGGGCGTGTAATTACAATTTTTAGGCAATGCTTTGCAACAGGTCTCATTGCTGTGCTCAGAGTACAGTATCTGTGAGGGGTTGCAGTGTTGTGGCACCAGCACCAATGCCTAAGGCACAATTTTTCAGCCCCTGTATAACAGGGGCGTGTAATTACAATTTTTAAAAAAAATGCTTTGCAACAGGTGTGACTGCTGTGCTCCAAGTACAGTATCTGTGAGGGGTTGCAGTGTTGTGGCACCAGCACCAGTGCCTAAGGCATAATTTTTCAGCCCCTATTGGGGCGTGTAATTACAATTTTTAGGCAATGCTTTGCAACAGGTCTCATTGCTGTGCTCAGAGTACAGTATCTGTGAGGGGTTGCAGTGTTGTGGCACCAGCACCAATGCTTAAGGCACAATTTTTCAGCCCCTGTATAACAGGGGCGTGTAATTACAATTTTTTAAAAAAATGCTTCCCAACAGGTGTGACTGCTGTGCTCCAAGTACAGTATCTGTGAGGGGTTGCAGTGTTGTGGCACCAGCACCAATGTCTAAGGCCCAATTTTTCTGCCCTGTTCAACAGGTGCATGCAATTACAAATCTTGATCTAATAACTCACAGCAGGGCCCATTCCTGTGCCCACCAAGAGTAACTGTGAGGGCTTACAGTCTTGTGGCAACACCGTCCACCACCACCACCAAAGGCCCAATTTTTCTGCCCTGTTCAACAGGTGCATGCAATTACAAATCTTGATCTAATAACTCGCAGCAGGGCCCATTCCTGCGCCCACCAAGAGTAACTGTGAGGGCTTACAGTCTTGTGGCAACACCGTCCACCACCACCACCACCACCACCAAAGGCCCAATTTTTCTGCCCTGTTCAACAGGTGCATGCAATTACAAATCTTAATCTAATAACTCACAGCAGGGCCCATTCCTGTGCCCACCAAGAGTAACTGAGGGCTTACAGTCTTGTGGCAACACCGTCCACCACCACCACCAAAGGCCCAATTTTTCTGCCCTGTTCAACAGGTGCATGCAATTACAAATCTTGATCTAATAACTCGCAGCAGGGCCCATTCCTGCGCCCACCAAGAGTAACTGTGAGGGCTTACAGTCTTGTGGCAACACCGTCCACCACCACCACCACCACCACCAAAGGCCCAATTTTTCTGCCCTGTTCAACAGGTGCATGCAATTACAAATCTTAATCTAATAACTCACAGCAGGGCCCATTCCTGTGCCCACCAAGAGTAACTGAGGGCTTACAGTCTTGTGGCAACACCGTCCACCACCACCACCAAAGGCCCAATTTTTCTGCCCTGTTCAACAGGTGCATGCAATACAAATCTTGATCTAATAACTCGCAGCAGGGCCCATTCCTGCGCCCACCAAGAGTAACTGTGAGGGCTTACAGTCTTGTGGCAACACCGTCCACCACCACCACCACCACCACCAAAGGCCCAATTTTTCTGCCCTGTTCAACAGGTGCATGCAATTACAAATCTTAATCTAATAACTCGCAGCAGGGCCCATTCCTGCGCCCACCAAGAGTAACTGTGAGGGCTTACAGTCTTGTGGCAACACCGTCCACCACCACCACCACCACCACCAAAGGCCCAATTTTTCTGCCCTGTTCAACAGGTGCATGCAATTACAAATCTTAATCTAATAACTCACAGCAGGGCCCATTCCTGTGCCCACCAAGAGTAACTGTGAGGGCTTACAGTGTTGTGGCTACACCAACATCTAATGGGGCAAATTTCTGCAGAGTATATACGGCAGGCCCCTACTTTCAAACATCCAACTTACAAACGACTCCTACTTGCAAACGGAAAGAGAAAACAGGAAGTGAGAGGAAATCTACCCCTAGGAAGGGAAATTCTATCCTGTTAGATTTAATTTGGGAAAAAGGTATCTCCTCTCTACTGATGCTTTATCACCAATCCTTGTTTCAATTAAAACCCCACTTTTCCAAAAACATTTGTCATTGGGACGGAAAGTGAGGTGAAATGTTCTGAACAGATGTGCAAAGACAGCAAATGTTACAGGGGTGATAACCCCTCCCTATGTTCTCCATAAAGCTTAAAAATAGATTTTTTTGGGATGGAGCTACACTTCATAATGTACCTGTTCAGATTCTACTTAAGAACAAACCTACAGTCCGTGTCTTGTTTGCACCACCTATATACTGCTGTTCAGAGTATATAGGGTTGTAGGTATAGGGTTTTATTTTGGGTGCGGGGTCCCCCTTAATATCCATACAAGACCCAAAGGGGCTGGGGGGGGGGGGATGATGGGGTAGCCATGCCATTTTTCTCAAGGATTTTCAGCCATATGGCCAGGACAAGACATGACATTAAAGCCGCAAGTGGTTTTAAATGGCTTCTTTTTTTCCTTTACAAATGTCATTTTGTGCAGGGACAGTTCTAAACACAGGAAACACATGCCACTTCACAGGCATACTTTAGACACCCCCCAGGTACCATATTTAAAGGAAAATGTCACTTTTTTTTTTTTCACTTTATGCCTCATTAAAATGACTGCTCCCGAAAAAACGTTGGTTTTTAAAAGTTCTTTTTGCATTGATATATGTCCCCTGGGGCAGGACCCGGGTCCCCAAACCTGTTTTATGACATTAACATGCATATTGGCCGTTGTAATTAGCAATTTTGATTTGAACGTTCGCGTCCATTGTAACGAATAGGGTTCGAAAATTTGCGCGAACTTTCGGTCCGTTCGAAGGTTCTGGTGCGAACCGAACCCGGGGGTGTTCGGCTCATCCCTAATGAAGAGCTCCTACGGCCATGGTCGATGGAGCAGTCTTATGTGTCACATGGGCAGGCTGTAGAGGTCTCCCATGAATAGCCTCAATAGCAAGTGGAGTGGCACAAAACTGCAGCGGAATCGAGTGCTTAGACACAAAGGCACTGTCTATGAACAGGCCTGCAGCTCCAGAGTCGATTAGAGTCTGTGTATCGATGGACAACTCAGACCACAAAAGGTTAACCAAAACTAAAGGCTTATGCTTCAAGGTAACCGGGAACATGACAACGCCACCTAAGGTCTGTCCCCTGCAGGACCTCAGGCGCAAGAGTTTCCCGGACGGGTAGGACAAGACTTCAAGAAGTGTCCTGCCGGAGGAGTGATGAGAGCAGACGTGTGAGGAGTTAGCTCCCTCACACGCCCGGACCTCGTAACATAACGCCAGGAAACTCCCTCACAGCAGAGCCTTGTGAGCTGAGGATGCCGATTCTTATAGGACTGCACCGCCGGAGGGGAGCGAGGGCGGCGTGATCTGAGTAAGACGCGCTGTGTGATTCAGCTCCCGTTTCCCGGCTCCTGGCCACGAGAAACCCTGCACTAACTTGCCATCCCCCATCCACCCCCCAGCAGGCTGAGGCACACTGAGACCCGGCTTCTGAAATCGGGAGCTCGGGGTTTAGAGGAGGCATCTAACTGCAAGCCGTAGCATACCACAGCAAGCCACAGCAATATAGGAAGAGGATTAAGGAGCCAGCTGACAGTGGGAAGGGTGAGTAAGGGAGCTGAGGCACATCGCCCCCACCACCCCACTGTTCCAACGCCCATCGCTACATAAACGGTACCCCAGTTGCATACCGGAGCAGAGAGCAGTGAAAGTGCTCAGAAGGACCAGAACCCCCTGGAGCTATATTTTAAGAGTTGGGGAGGTTTTCAGTGGACCCCAGGATTCTATAAGGTATGATCCACCCATATTACACAGCCCACAGCTGAAAATCATTGGAGGTCAAAGCAACTGAAATAACACTGGCACCCAAAATAAAAGACATTTTCTGCATGTATTGTCAAAACCCTGTACATATAACCTTGTAATCAAACTCAAAACACAGCACGAGGCAAATTAAAATATATGGCATATGTACTGAACTGTTGGTATACTATAAAACTACACGGGAACATGAATATACTCGTTTGATTAAAAAGGTCGCCACCACAGAGACAACTGCTTAAGTATAAGCATATTGCCCCTCTGATACCCCCCTCCCACAGTCCTTCTCTCTTTTTTGGGGGGAAAGGACATAATCATAAAAAGCCAACGGTAAAGAAAGAGGAGCCCCAATATAGAACTTATAGCCCCGTTGGAATGGCCACCCGTAGGCGGGCAGCACAGCAGCCGATTGAAGGGGGCAGGAACATGACCGGAGGGCTCAGGGCTTATATGACCCCTCAGTCCCCCCAGACTCCTCAGGGTGGGAGCATGGCAGCGGGACTTAAAAAGCAACTAAGTAGCTCCCCTAAGGCGGCAAGAGGACAAGGGACGCAGGAATTTGGTGGCAGAGGTTCCCCAGGGTTAACATCATATAAGATACAACTCCACAGTAAACTACCTGGAGGCAGAGGCAGACATCTGTTGGAGGTGAGCCAAGTAGAATCCGGGGCAACATATCAGAGAGACCCGGAGGCGGTGATGGAGCAAGAAGGGAACTTACATACCACATGCACCCCTAAAAACATGAAAGATCACGAAGGGAGGAAGGATATACGTTTAAGTATGGACAGAGGCAAGAGGGAATTCCCCGAACCAGGACATACTCCTTCGGAGGTAGGAGATGCAATATTGGCACAACCAGGGAAAGAAACACTGGGAACGCACGGGAATCAACCAAATCATCTCACCCATCTCCCCCATCCCCAAGCTCTTCAAAATGCCCTCCCTGACAGGGAAGACACAGACCCCTCACAAGCCTTAATAGATAATTTAAGCGGAGAACAAAGAGAGGAAGATTCAAGTGGAATGGGGGAGCCAGAAGAGAAGGATATAGGGGGAAAAAAAACCCAGGCGACAGAACCCCCGAAAGAAAAGCCACAAGAGCTAGAGACAAAACAGATAGATGGGAAGACAGGGAGAACGGGTAAAGACCGGGACTCGGATTTTACCGAATTAAGAAACCTGATAAAGGCTCTACCGACAAAAGAGGATATACAAGGTTTAATAGCATCAGTTGACAGGGCATGCAAGCAGTCAGCAGAGGAACTAAAAGAGGAGATAGGGGCTGTGGGTTACAGAGTGGAAAGCTTGGAAGAGGAACAGGATGAGATAAAGCTTGCAATGGGAGAAGTCCAAGGGCTTATTAAGAAACAAGAAGACACTATGAACTCCTACAGAGACCAATTAGATGACTTAGAGAACAGAGATCGACGCCAGAACATCAGGATAAAAGACCTACCTGAGGCCCACAGTAATAAGGACCTACCCGAAACAGTACAGAGGATATTTCAACAGATACTGGGGCCTAGTGGGAGGGAGCACATCGAGATAGACAGAGCACACCGCATTACTTACCGGACCATCCAGACAAGACAGAATAAAGAAAGGCCAAGAGATGTAATCTGTAAAATACATAATTATATTGAAAAAGAGAAGATTATGAAGGCAGCACGAGAATTAGCAACAATTAATTTTGAAGGGGCGGAAATATCATTATATCCCGATATTACACGCAGGACACTAATGCAGCGCAGGATGGTACGCCCCCTGCTGGAGGCAATGAGAAAAAAAGAAATAAGATATCAATGGGGATACCCTTTCTCATTAATAGCAACAAAAGACGGTAAGACTGCAGTGTTACGCACTAAAGACGACCTGAAAAAGTTCTGTGAAACACTGGAACTACCCCAAATAGATTTTGAGGACTGGAGAGTCGATACCAAGAAGAACATAAAACAACCCCCCATGCAATGGTCCACCGCAAACAAAGAGATAAGGAGGGGTCGGGGCAACAGGAGCTACTCATGCCCCCCCCCCCCCCCCTCTTGACTCTTGACCCCCCCCTTTTTTTTTTAAACCTGAAATGTAAACAGGCCCAACAGGAGGCTATTGCAAGAACTATACAAGAAATTAATGTGGGTCTTCACTGTTGGGGGTTTATATAATGCGTGAATATTCTTTCTACTCTGTTGTTTCCCCCTGTTCAAGGGATAAGGTAATAAAGGCGTTGGAGGGGGGTGGGGGTGGGGTGAGGGGATGGAGGGAGAGCGGGAATAAGAAAGGGAGAAAAGGTGTACTGTAAGAGGAAGAATAAAAGCAATAGGTCCGGGCGGGGAGGGGGCTCTAGGATAAGGGTGGGTTAATTTTAGCGTTTTCAATAAAATTAGGTAGGTCCGGGGCTCGGACTTGTAATCCGCAACATGCGGATGAAAGGGAGGGGGAGGGAAGGGCAAGGGTTGCCTGAGCAGGGGACCCCCTCTACTAGTGGGCTCGGGATGGGAAAGATGGGCCAAGGGGGAAAGGGAATAGGAAGACAGGTTGGGGAACAGAAACTCCCAGAAAGAAAAGAAAAATACCCAAATGGAAAAGAGATAAATAGGAAAGTGTATTTCAAAGAGAAACTAGAGGATGGATAAAGTGATGAAAATAATGACATATAATGTGAGAGGGCTGAACTCTCCCCAAAAAAGGGACCGCTTGTGGCACGAGGTGAGTCACCAGGAGGTGGATATAATTTTTCTTCAGGAGACCCACTTCGGGCCAGGACCGGTCCCCAAATTACCAGTATACCTATACAACCAGTGGTTCCATGCTATATCCCCAATAGCAAGAGCAAGAGGAGTATCCATAGCTCTCGGGAAAACCTGCCCCATGAGAATAACCGAGGTGCAGTCGGACCCGGAAGGAAGGTTTATATTTATAAAAGGGGCTCTTCTAGGATCAATCTATACGTTGGCATCCATCTATGCACCAAATGTGGGCACGGCAGAATTTTTACTGAAAATATGGAAAAAGCTAGACAGGTTTAAGGAGGGATGTGTGATTCTGGGGGGGGACTATAACATAATTATGGACCCTGACCTAGACACTACATCCCAGAGAACTGGACTATCATTCAAGATATGGAAACGGGTGAAAGAATATTTAAAACAAGTGCACTGGGTAGATACCTGGAGAGCACTTAATGATGGAAAAAGAGATTATAGTTATTTTTCTAAAACCCACGGGGTATATTCAAGGTTGGATATCTTGATGGTAGACCAGTACTATCTGGATTATGTACAAGAAGTGAAAATAAGAGCTATAACAATCTCTGACCACGCCCCAGTAGTTATGAGGTTTTGATTGTTATCTGGAGGTCAGAAGGAAAGAACCTGGAGATTAAACGAGTCACTATTAGATGGCAATCAGATATCAGAAGACATAGAAAATAAACTGGTGGGCTATTTTGAAGAAAATAGATCGGGGGAAACATCAGAACAAGTAAGATGGGACGCCCATAAAGCGGTGGTAAGAGGAGTATTAATAGCCCATGGAATTAGGAAAAAGAAGGAAAAAAAAAAAGGAGCTGGAGGAACTGATCGGAAAGATACATAAAATGGAACAGAAACATAAAAATAGTATGAACCCGGAAGAGGCCAGACAGCTGGAAAAGTATAGACTAGAATATAATCTGCACCTGGATAGGAAAACGCAAAACAAATATAGATATGCAGCGCACAAATTTTATGAAAATGGGAACAAATGCAGCAAGCTGCTAGCCAACCAACTTAAAAAACAACAAGAAATTTCACATGTACATGGCATCCAATCCAGGGACAAATTAATAACAGACACTAAATCGATAGTAAAAGAATTTGAACATTTTATAAAAAACTATACAATATAAAAATGGAAGAGGGAGATGGGGTTAAGAAGGAACAAGTGGAAAGAATTAGGGAATACATTAAAGAATCCTCACTGCCGAACTTGGCACGAGAAGAGGTAGAGGGGATGGAAGTGCAGATAACTGAGGAAGAGATAAAAAGCATAATAGAAAGTCTCCCTAATGGTAAGAACCCAGGCCCTGATGGGTTGACGAGTGCATATTATAAAAAATATAAAAACATACTGGCAACACCGTTAAGTGATTATTTTAATCAAATAACGGATAACCAGAAAATGTCCCCAGAATCCCTGACAGCCTTCTTGACAGTAATCCCAAAACAAGGAAAAGACCCGAAACATTGCTCTAATTACAGACCCATCTCTCTTTTAAACACAGACACGAAACTACTAGCAAAAATCCTAGCAAACAGATTACAAGAAAAAATAACACGGGTGGTGCATCATGATCAGACAGGCTTTATGGTAGGCAGAGAGGCTAAAGATAATACCATAAGAGCTATACACCTGCTACATTGGATGCAGAAGGGACCCAAAAAGAGCCCAAGAGTTATTCTGTCAATGGATGCCGAAAAGGCCTTTGACAGAGTGAACTGGGTCTTTATGCTAGAGGTACTAAGGGAAATGGTGCCCCAATTCATCTACACCAAACCACCCACGTTACGACTTCAGCTAGCACATAATGTCGTCAATCCCCCTAAGAAGCAACATACTTTTTTAGATCAAACTGGCTTTTTCAGCTGTGGTAGATGCGTGGTTTGCCGTACCTCGAAACATAGGATAAGAAAAACCACACAATTTACATCTCAGACCCAAGGCAAAACTTACGAAATCAAAAAATGTATCACTTGTGCGACCACCCATGTTACTTACCTTCTGGCTTGTCCGTGTGGCCTTCAGTACGTGGGTAGGACCACTCGCAAATTAGGCATCAGACTGAGGGAACACGTAAATAGAATTAAAAAGGGTTTCAAACAACATAGTCTATCCAACCATTTCAGACTTTTCCACAACCGTGACCCTAGAGGTCTGAGGTTTTGTGGTATAGATAGGGTAGAACCCCATTGGAGGGGCTCTAATCTTAAACAGGCGATATCCAGGAATGAAACCCAATGGATCCATAGATTAGGTACTCTCCATCCGCATGGCCTCAATATTGATCTAGATTTGAATTGTTTTTTGTCTAATTGGTAAACTATCAATTTTTATATTAATTTAGATCTCATTTTCACACACATTTTTCCACATTTTTATTTATTTTTCTTATTTTTATTTTATTTTCATTTTTATTTATTTTTTTATTTTTTATTTTTTAATTTTTTAATTTTTTAAATTTTTTAAATTTTTTTAATTTTTATTTTATTTTACTTCATTTTATTTTTATTTTATTTTATTTTCATTTTATTTTTCTTTTAATTTTATTTTTATATTTATTTTTATTTTTATTTTCATTTTATTTTCATAAATTTATTTTTTATTTTATTTCTTTTTATTTTATTTTATTTTATTTTCATTTATATTTATTTTAATTTTATTTTTATTTTTTTTTTATTTCTACCACACTTATTCATATTTTATTTTAAGTTTATTATTCTTATTGGTCTTTATTTACCATTTCCTTATCAATTGTCTTTTATTAATGGTATCTGAAATTACTGTTTATATACAAAAATATTTTATTCTGTTATACTTTGTATTTTGCTTATCATGTTCCGTCATGTTGTTCATTTGCTAATAAAGTTTTCAATGAGCAACTGACTAGAGGAAATGATGTAATCCGGAAGCAAAGTTTAATTCTGTCCATTTCTGATTGGCTGTTTAACTGGGAGGCGTCAGCTGCCCAGGGTATTTAAGCTCCCTAATTCTGTCCGGAAGTGATGTCCTTGATGACGCCCTGGAGGAGGGGCGAAACGCGTCAACTCAATTTCCGGTCAGTAAGCCAGTGACGCTGCTTCCTGTTCTCTTTTGGAGCGCACGCCAAGCGCGCACCCGGAACTCACTGATCCCTGTCTGCTCAATAGTGAGTTACTATTGTACAGTGTTCCACAGGTCTATCTCGGCGATACTACACATGTTGTTTTATTTCTTTCCTTTCCACGGCTTTGATATTTATCTGGAGTCCCTGCTGATCCACCCCGAGTTTCAATAGGATCTTTTACATCATCCACTTCACCGTCCTGAAAACCCTTTTTAAGACCCTAGGACTGCAAAGCCGTGGGTCATTTCGTTTTGGTGAGTGGGGTTTCAAAAGGGGACCATCGTCCAAATGACCACCTGCAATTTATGACTTCAATCATTTTAATAGTCTAATTAGTTCTGTCCATCACCCATGATTTAATTTTTGATTAATACAATAAGTCACCTTTGACACTATTCTATTTTTGTAGCCATTGTTGCACAATTTGATTGTTATATCAATATATATGTTTCTATTTTTTTCACATACACTCACAGTGAGTCACATTTGCTAATTTAGTCTCTAATTTTGTTTTTTGTGTATGGTTTATCTATACTCACAGTGGTGAGTCACATTTGCTAGCGCAGCCTTCAATTGCCTATATTCCAGTCTTCAAGGTTCATTTAACCTTTCCAGGCAGCAGCAGCAGTAGTTTGTATCACGTGATTATTTTATCGCATAGTGATTGTAATGCGATTTTCACAATTTATGTTTGTTTAATATCATTCCATTTGGCGCAGGCTATTAAGTTTTGTTTTATATACTAAGGGAAATGGGACTGGGAGAGCGGATGATGGGATGGGTGACAGCACTATACACCGGGCCAAAAACACGGGTGAAAGTAAACGGGGCACTGTCAGAAGGATTTGAAATTACAAACGGAACAAGACAGGGCTGCCCACTGTCCCCCTTATTATTCTCACTGGTATTAGAACCTTTCTTAGGCAAAATAAGGGAGAACAGGAGGATAAAGGGAGTAGAAATAGGCATCAAGGAATACAAGGTCTCAGCATACGCTGATGACCTACTGTTCTTCCTGTCAGACCCACAAGAGTCAGTGCGAGAGGTAATGGGGGAGGTGAGGAGATTTGGAAATCTCTCAAACTTCAAGATTAATGTAGAGAAATCGATAATATTACCTATACATGTGTCAAGAGAATTAAGAACAAAAATACAAAATAATTACCCATTTGAATGGCAAGAAAAATCACTGTTTTATCTGGGAGTACAGATTTCAGCAGACGTAAAAACAATGTTCGAACAAAATTTTAGCCCTCTATTAGTAAGGATAGAAGAAGACCTGAAGAAATGGAAAGGAAAGATACTAACCTTATTCGGTAGAATAAACACGATAAAAATGAATATAGTGCCTAGGCTTCTATATGTTCTAAATACACTACCAATCCCAATATCCCAAAAATTCTTTAAAAAAATACGGAAAATATTTGCTGCCTTCATATGGGAAAATGGGAGAGCAAGGCTAGCGCATAAGATCCTATGTAGGAACAAGGGAGAAGGAGGGGTAGGCTTACCGGACATGTTCAAATATTACAGAGCAATGACACTAGTCAGAATTCTGAACTGGTGTCATGACCAGGATAATAAAGCATGGGTGCTGCTGGAAAAGAACTTGGCCGGCAGAGACTTAGCAGGGGCACCATGGATACCAACTAAAGACAGGGGACTATCGGAATGGACATCACCGATAACGAAGAACACGTTGTCGGTGTGGGGCAGAATGAATAGAACGGGCAGATATGCCCCGAAAATATCACCCTTAGCCCCATTAGGTGGGTACCCATGGTTCCCCCCAGGCGAGGAAAAAGGAGCGTTAGGACCCTGGGAAACAGAAGGAAACACGATGAGTTTAAAATACGCCCCGGAAGGGGTTATCCTGTCACAGAGGGACCTAGAATTATGGTATGGAAGTACGAGATGGGCGGGTTGGAGGTATAATCAAATGAAACAGTTTTACAAGAAAATAGAAAAACAAACTCGATCACAGGATTCCCTAACGGTATTCGAGAAAATGTGTATAGACATATCAAAGCCCAACCATCTATTATCCCAGATGTATAAAATAGTAATCAGTGAGGAAGAAAACACAATACCATACTTTATAAGGGAATGGGAAAGAGAACTAGGGTACAAATTTACAACACTACAAATAAAAAAGGTAATAGAAGCCACCTACTCTTCATCAACAAGTCCAGCCACACAGGAAATGTCATATACATTTTTAACCAGATGGCATAGAACCCCTGCCCAATTGGCACAAATATACCCAACCGCAGAGAGCTCCTGTTGGAGAGGATGCGGAGAAAAGGGAACTCACCTCCATATATGGTGGACTTGTCCGGAGATAAAGAAATATTGGAGTGAAATAGCCCCATGGATCAGGAAAATGGAAAAAGAGAAGAGTGAGATGAAACCAGAACATTACCTGTTCCATGGGGCTATGAACACCAAGGCAGCATACAAGGAAAATATGATACAGCATTTATTGAACGCAGCCAAGAAACTAATACCAAGAAATTGTAAACAGACCAAGGGCCCAACATTGGAGGACTGGAAAAGAGAGGTGGATAAAACGCAAGAGGCAGAAAGATGGGTATATAAAATGAGAAATAAACAAGAGAAATATGAAGCAATCTGGGAGGGATGGGAAGAACAGGCCAAGGAAATAGAAACTGAAATACAAGCTAGGAAAAACAAAGGGAATTGAAGTAAATAGATGGGGAGGAGACCACAACCTGGGCAACCTATTCAGGGAATATATAATTGTGTTTTCAAGTTCTTTGTTTTAAAAAAAAAAAAAAAAACAGACATGTATAAGGAAATGCTGAATACAAATTTGACTGATGCGGGTTGTGGAGGGAGAGGGGCGCTCTCGGTGGCCATGGACCACAGGGATGAGGAGCAAATTAAACCCTTTTAAAAAATCCTTTTTATATATATTTTTTTTTTTTTCTCACAAATATAAGACAAACCACACTTGACTAGGTAGGCACAAGGATGGGGAATTAGGAGAAAATAAAATGACACATAGACCGAGCGGTGGGTAGGGGTAGGAGGGGTGGGGGGAGGGGAGAGGTAATAGGAGGAGGTTAAGAAGGGAAATTTGAGATCGGAACACGGTAGGTGGAGTAATGGGGAAATGCACATACACACATAAGGACACATATAGGGAGGAATGAGATTTCCCCACTTAATCAAACAAACACGTATAAATATATATATATATCAAGATTTTTCCTTTGTTACTATAAACTCAGGAAATCACATTTTGAATAGGAAGGCACAAGGATAGAGTAATGAGAGAAATCAATACAACACATAAATTGAGTAGTGCACAGAGGGTGGGAGGACGGGTGATAGGGGGAGACGGCAGGAAACACACACTCTCACAAGGAATCACCTTAAACACCTTCATCCAACAGGTGGAATGACATTTAAGTAATCAAAACATTATAGGGAGCGGGGATGCGCCAGGACGTGCTGACGTAGCTGAGCACGGAGGGAGGGGCCTGATGCAGCGGGCGACCTGAGGCAGCGCTGACCGCGAGGAGGGAAGACGCCGGCGCTCCATGGAAGGTATGCGCCGTGTGCCTCTGAGCGCCAGGACTGAGCTCGGGCGATGCCTAGTAGGACCCGGGCCAACTTGCTGACACTGGCGAGACCAAGATCGGGGTAACCTCTCTTTACCCTATGGCAAGCTGTCTCTCCCGCCGATCCTGACCCCAGATGCTCTCTCACTCCAGCAAAGCTCTTACCATCCGGATGTTCGATGGGGCCCCCCCGGACCGTGAGTATCTCCGGCTACTAACTCTCTCTGAGAGGGGTGAGCTCAAATCAGCGGCGAAAGGTAAGCAAGTATCTATCTATACCATCTGCCAGCTTATATCTTTCTAAGGAGGACTCTGGATCTGGAATCTCCGTGTTAAATTGGACTAGCAGACTTAAGGTTTTGATGGATGCATTATTTACAGGACTTTTTAAGCAAGTTTGATATCACTGCAGTTACCAGCCGTCCTTTTCTCTTTGTTTTATATTTTGTGTTCTGAAGTAGGGGGTCCGTTGCATTTCCATACTGCATAAACCCACATAGGGACTTGTACCCGGATTGAACAACGGTCTTCTTAAGTGTTTGCAAGGATTGGTAAATTGTTATTAACGAGGAATAACCGGGACCTCAATTTAGAAGGAGTCTGGTCGTGATAGTGCACTGTACTTATTTTTTTTTGCTAAATCAACAGAGCAAGGAGCCTTAGGGCCCTAGATCATAACGTTGCAGGCTATCACCTGACCTACCACTAGGGGAGGAGCCCACCCCCTCTAAAAAAAGGGGGGATTACCGATGCCCACTCTCTCGGTAATTTTGGGCTTTATATCCTGTTTTTTGATATTCAATCTTCCCCTTCAAGATCCCTGTGTTGTGTAAAACTGTTCCAGTAAACCATACCTAACAGGCACTCTCCTAGCCAGCCCCTCTCACCCCCTCTTAACCCCTCAGAGGGACATAGCCCGAAAGGATACCTAGAGCCTTTGTCACCGTATAAAGTCCTTCCATACTGGGGGTCTACGCCAGAGAATTAATTGCGGACTGCAAGGAGGGAGGAGTGGGAGGTCCCCTTGAGTGATACCTTTCAGGGGTGTGTGCTTTACGTCCCCGGGGTACTGGGTTGGTCGCACCCCTGGGAGAAGAGGTAGATGCGGATCGCTTAACGAGGGAGGCTCTTTTCACATAGTGTATAGGTGCCCCTAGTCACTCCTCGGACGACGGCGGGTTGGACACGAGGGTACTGACAAAAAACCTGGGATAGATCTCCCTCCAACAGAAGTGAAAGGAAGAGGAGCGAGAGCTGGGTCAGGAGAAGGCAGTGTGGAAGTTTGAGAGTAACTTAAAACAACCTTTGGAATTACCCCTCCCAGCAAACTGGGGAGGAGAATTAGAAAAATCTGTAAAGTAAATATGAGTAAAACATCCAAGAAAGCCCCCCCAAAAACCTCTAAATCAGCGGCAAGCGATATAAAACAATATATGAGAACAGGAACAAGTCCACAACCGCATAATTCGGACCAACAACCCAAAGCAACGATGGATAAAAAGAAAGCTAAAGAAAAAAAAGTAGATGTGACACTCGATCAGACAATATCAGAACAGGTATTGGAAAGCGAGACGAACGAAAGTGGGTCCTTGGAACAGGTGACGGGGGCCCAATGCCCTACAAAAAATTAGATGGAGGAAATGCTCCATAAGATGGAAAATGCTATTAAAGGGGAATTCCATCTCCTTAGAGAAGATTGGGGTCACTTACTGGGAAGGGTTGAACATATCGTGAGTAAAGTGGAGTCTCAGGACCAAGAAACTCTCAAGTTGAAGGAACAGATCAGATCAATACATCTAAGCCAACGGGACATTAAATATAAGTTGGAAGATTTTGAAAACAGAAACAGGAGACAGAACATCAGAGTGAAAATGGTCCCTGAGAAAAAAGGAGAAGATCTAAGGGATATTGTATTCACGATATTCAACCCTTTGATAGGAAGAGGAGAGGAAGACTTCCCCAAGATTGAGAGGGCCCACCGAGTTGGCAGAATGCAGACAGCAGAAACTGGCAGACCCAGAGACATCATTGTTAGATTTCGCTACTATGAGGACAAGGCTGAAATTTGGGCAAAACTGTACCGAAGCCCTCCTTTGAAATTTGGGGACACTGAAGTCCAAATATATTCAGACCTGTCTCCCCAAACCTTAGAAAGGCGTAGGCAGCAGAGACCCCTACTAGAAGCAATGCGACTCTCGAATATAAAATACACCTGGGGTTTCCCTGCATGCCTGATTGGAAATAGGGACGGGCGCTCGGCCAGATTGCGCTTCCCGGAGGAGCTGCCAGAGTTTTGCAGTAAATTGGGCATTCAGGTCCCGGAGTTGCCAGGTTGGGCAGATAGGGGAGAGAACGGATAGCCTTTCTATGAGGAGATTGGGAAAGGGAGGGGTGCGGATTGGGGGAGAGGGAGCCGTGGTTTCGAAGAGGGTCGAACGAGGGTCAGTATAGTTGAGAACCGTGGGCATCTAGCTCGCTGCTCCCCGATTTTTAATCATTATCGGGAGAATGGCTGGGTATTCTAGCCGTTCAGTGCCCCACCCCACCTGGGTACTAGGAGGTTCGAGGTAGGCCAGAAATTAGAATGGCCTCCAACGACTCCGAGACCCTAGAGGGGGTTAGGGAGGGTAGGGAGGGGAAGGGCGGAGGGAGGGGAAGGGCGGAGGGGGGGGGGCGGGTGAGGAATGGAGGGGGGGAGGGGGGACGATGGGGGAGGAGGGAGGGAGGGTTTATTTCCACATCACTTCGACACTGCCTGCCCATAGACATAAAAACCCTCACCATAGAAGTAGGATGACGCTGATTAAATATGTATCCTATAATGTAAAGGGGCTGAACTTGATTGGTAAAAGACAAAAGATCTTGGAGGAACTGAGGGGGTATGGGGCAGGGGTGGTCTTCCTTCAGGAGACACACCTCTCCCACATGTCCAACACCAAAATAGTCTCGAGTCATTTTCCATCCTGGTTCTATGGTGATGCTGTCATCAATAGGGCAAGGGGGGTGGCCATAGGTTTTTCAAAGGACATACATTTTTTAGTCGAGAGCAGGGTGGAGGACCCAGGAGGTAGATTTCTGTTTCTGAGGGGTTCGCTTGGAGGCAATAAATATACCTTCGCAAATATATACGCCCCAAACATAAAACCGATTAAATTCTTAAAAGAGATTTTGTTTAAATTAAGAGACTTTAGACAGGGTTATGTTATAGTGATGGGGGATCTGAACTTCTGTATGGATCTGGAGCTCGATAGTACGTCCCGTGTCCGTGGGACAAACAAGGAACAACTTAAAATGATTAAGCAGAAATTAATGTCAAACCAGCTGGTTGACGTTTGGAGGGTACAACACCCTAAAGATAGGGACTTTACTTTCTATTCCCACGTACACGGGACGTACTCCCGATTGGATCATATCTTAATCGATCACGCCCTGCTTGAAAGAGTTAAGGAAACAAAGGTGGAGATAGTTTCTATATCTGACCATGCACCAGTCTCAATGGTCCTGGACTGTCCGGAAGTACAGGCCCCATCACCTAGCTGGAGACTGAATGAGGAACTTCTCCAAGATGAAGAATTAGTGGAGCAAATAAAAAATGAAATAAAAACCTTTTTTGAAATAAACGATAATGGGGAGGTCCAGGGCTCAACCCTTTGGGATGCCCACAAGTCCTACATAAGAGGGATCTTAATCACAAAGGGAGCTTGGAAGAAAAAAGAAGGCAGAAAAAAAAAAAATGCCCTAGTGGAAGAAATAAAAATAGCAGAGCAGACCCATAAATCAGCCACTGAGCCAAACAGGGACCTCTATTCAAAAATAGTCTCCCTTAGAGAGGACTTAAAAGAACTGATGGAACAACAAGCAAAACAAACATATAATTTAGTTGCTAAAGAGAGGTATATCTGGAGTAACAAATCTGGAAAACATTTAGCCAGAATTCTCCGGAAAAAAAAGACACGTAATTTTATTGAAAAAATAAAAAACAAAAACGGTGACATTAAATTCCTCTCTAGGGACATAGCTGAATCCTTTAGAGAGTATTTTGAAAATGTATACTCGGTGGAATCGCAGGGGAAAAGAAGAGATAGGGTCCAGTACGGGGAAAAATTCCTCACTGGAGCAGGTCTCCCTAAACTCTCGAGGGAGGTAAGCGAGGGGCTAGACAGCCCCTTCACGGAGGATGAAATTAAAAGGGCACTGATGTGCTCCCCGAAAGGCAAAAGCCCGGGCCCGGACGGGTTTACAAATGTTTACTACAAAACCTTCCACGAGCTATTAATCCCCAGAATCTGTTCATATTTTAATGGACTGGGATTGAAGTTCGGAATGTCGACTGAGTCATTGACTGCGGACATAACCATGATTCTAAAAGAAGGGAAGGATGGATCAGTGTGCTCGAGTTATAGGCCAATCTCGCTCCTAAACGCCGACACTAAGCTTTATGCGAAGGTCTTGGCGGAGAGGGTTAGGAGCCACTTGAGCACACTGGTCCATCCCGACCAGGTGGGGTTTGTTCCTGGTAGAGAGGGACGGGATAACGGAGTTCGTGCGCTGTTGGTACTCCATAAAATCAGGAAGGCAGAGTACCCAGGTCTACTCCTGTCAATTGACGCGGAGAAAGCGTTTGACAGGGTAGACTGGGGACTCATGTTTCAAACCCTGGCCCATATGGGATTCGGCCCAAAATTCATCCAAAAAATAGGGGTGTTGTATGCCCACCCAACAGCCAGGATAAAAATAAATGGACTGACCTCCTCGCCGATTGCGATGAAAAATGGAACCAGGCAGGGATGTCCGTTGTCCCCTCTCCTATTTATATTGACCTTGGAACCTCTCCTGTCTACAATAAGGGGACACCCAGGAATAAACGGGGTGAGGGCAGACGACGAGGAACATAAACTGGCGGAATTCGCCGACGACATCTTGTTCTTCCTAGGAAATCCACAGACATCAATGCCCCTATTGATGAAAATTTTGAAACAATACGGGGAGATTTCTAATTTTAAAGTTAATACATCAAAGTCTTTTGTTTTGAATATAAATTTATCCATTATGGAGCAGCAACGCCTGCAGGAGAGATTTGTGTTCCCTTGGAGGAAACAAATTAAGTATCTAGGAATAACCCTGTCTAGGTCCTTGAAGGAAATGTTTAAACTCAACTACCTCCCCCTGCTAGATGACATCGCGAAAAAATAGAGTTTAATAACAGACCCATCTCTTGGATGGGGCGAATAAACTCAGTAAAAATGATGATTCTACCCCTGATCACCTACAAATTTCAGATGCTCCCAATCCCACTATCCGTGAACTACCTAAGAAAATTAAAGTCCTTAATTATGAATTTTATTTGGAAACACAAGAAGCACAGTATCTCACTCCTTACCTTAAAACAAGAAAAAAAAAAGGGAGGCCTAGCGGTCCCCGACATAGAAAACTATTACTATGCAGCGGTACTGTCTAGAATCCCAGTGTGGGGATTGGACTATAGCGATAAAAGATGGGTGAAATTAGAAAAATCACTTAGTAACTTGCAATTGGGTAGTCTTATATGGAACCCAACACCTCACAGGTCTCTGGGTGAGAACACGCATGTCATAACCTTAAACACATTAAAAATTAGGGATAGGATTTATAAGCACCTTAATGGGGAGTATAATTCACCACTAATAGCACTTAAAAATAATGAATATTTCCAGCCAGGGAGGGTAAAAGTGGGAGGGGGATGGGTCAAAAAAGAGGGTACACGATTAAAAGACATAATGCATAAAGGAAAAATACTTTCACTTACTGAACTACGTAATAAAGGAGATCTGTTTAAGATGGATGAGTGGCGGTATCTGCAGCTATGCCACTTCGTTAGCAGCCTTCCCCAACCGATCAGGTCAGGGGATGACCTGACACGACTGGAGCGGGTATTTACGGCTGTAAAGGAGAAAAAAATGATCTCCAAAATATATAAACTATTATTAGAGGTGGACGGGATGGGGATACCGCCATTCATCCAAAATTGGGAGAAGGAATTGGGCACAAAAGTAGATGCACTCACGATAGGTAAAATATTGAAATTAACCCACAGGTCAGCAATAGATACCAGAACAGTAGAACTGAACTACAAATGTCTGTCAATGTGGTACATTACCCCTGCTAAGTTAAGTATGTTTCAAATAGGAGCCCCGGCAGAATGCTGGAGAGGCTGTAATGACAAAGGGACTATGGCCCACCTTTGGTGGGATTGTAGTAAAATTAAAATCTACTGGTCAAAAATATTGAGGTACGTGAAGGAAATTACAGGAAGTGAACTGGACAACGACCCCTGGGTTATTCTGATGCACGGCACCAGAGGGGAGACAAAACAATATGAGAGGACATTGGTACCACACCTTCTTAATGCCGCCAAGCGAGTGATCGTCAGAAACTGGTGTAACCCTGAAAGCCCATTAATATGGGAATGGATTGATATGGTGGAGGATACCCGTCAGATGGAGTCCCTCAGAGTCAGGGCTGAGGAAAGAAAGGGGGATTTAGGAAAAAAAAAGTGGGAAGGCTGGCTTAAGTTCAAAAAAACCTGGAGTTACGCCGAAGCAGTAAGGATTCGGTTCTAAACGTGGAGGGGATGCATATGTAGATACAACTTGGCGTCTTGAGGCGCAGTGTCGAAGTGGTGTGGAGGGAGGTAGGGGTGATAATGAACAAAAGGAAAGAGTAGAGGGATAAGCATTTCCATAGGTGATATTGTATTTTTTGTAAAGTTAAAGCAAGTAATGCCACAATGATGTGACGACGAATCAGGACAGAGATGAACAGTAAAAGTTGATTCAGGTCCTACATGAAAGTTTGATCTGAGGTGGCAAAAAAAAAAAAAAAAAAAAAAAAACATTATAGGGAAAAGGAGTTATATCACTGGAATCAAAGAATTCAATATCCGTTTTTTTTTTCTTTTTTTTCTTTTTTTTTTTCTTTTTTTTTTCTTTTTTTTCTTTTTTTCCGGCTTTTGGCTGCTCCTCTCCCCGGGGACGGGGGCCGCTGGAAGGGCCAATCACCAGACCACAGGGGTATTAAATGAATGAACAGACTAATGAAATGTAATCAGCAAAATGTAAATTGTATAAATAAAATTATTAATAAAGATTGAATTATAAAAAAAAAAGAAGTGTCCTGCCTGGCCACAATAAAGGCACAATCTCTCCCTCCTCCTAAAGGCCCTCTCATCCGCTGTCATGGTCTGGAGTCAGGCTCAGAGGCCAGTAGCTATAGCAGCAGATCAGGTATTCACACAGGTCCCCCTGGCTGATGACACGGTTTCACCTGAGGTGCAGAGTCTAAGCACTAACCGGTATTCACCAGAGCTCCTGATGGTGGAGATGGGCTTTGCTGCGTGTTAGTGCCAGGTCGCGGTCCTCAGGATAGCCCCACCAGGAGGTGAGCAAGCCGGGGTCCGGTAGCAGATATAGCAGCTGGGGATCAAGCAGAAGCGTAGTCGAGAAACAAGCCAAAAGTCGGTAACAAATAGTTGCAGGTTGGGATTCAGCAGAAGCATAGTCAAGGAACGAGCCAGATGTCGGTAACGAATGGTAGCGAAGATATAGTCGGCAGCAGGAGAAACAGGAGCAAGATATTGGCTGGTGAAGGCACAATATTCTGGCAACCAGGAAGTGCAGAGACATGGCTTAAATCAGGAAGTTCATGGGAGGAGCAAAGGGTTCAAAGTTCAAGGCAAACAAGATTCAAGACAAGATCATACAAGGCATGAGAGAAGAGGGATGCAAAGTTGGGACTGCAAAGCTTGGAGCCAAACGTACAGGAGGCTTCCGCAAAAGCTCCTTAAAGGAAGGTCTCTCTCGGAGTCTAGAGTCAATGAGAATGGCAAACGTGATCAACTTCTCCAGATCTGTAGATATGTCTCAGGCTGCTATCTCATATTTGATGTTATCTGAGAGGCCATGAGAGAAAGCAGCCACGAGGGCCTCATTGTTCCAAGCTACCTCTGCTGCCAGAGTACGTAATTCAATGGTGTATTCGGCAACTTTGTTTGATGGACATGAGGCTCTTGGCAGCAAAAGTGGAGCGTGCTGGAACGTCAAATACCCTTTTAAAGGAAGCCACAAATTCTGGGTAACTCAGGACATAGGATTTTTGCATCTCCCATAGAGGGTTTGCCCAGCCAAGGCTCTATCAGAAAGCAAAGAAATGGGGCGTGGCTTCGGCATGGCGGCGAGTGGACGCTAGAGCAGAGAGCTCCCGGCCAGCGGCACCCGTGCAGCATACCCCAATCAATACCCCGCATTGACAGCACCTACCCACACCCCCGACAGCCTGGAGAGCGATCCGCCGCACTCAGCACACCTCCCGCGGCATGGATCGCTACTTAAAGCAGCTCAATTTAACTGCCTCTACCCCAGCGACATCCAAGATGGCGCCGGCCGGACACGCGACGGGAGATACCAGGAGGGAGACCGCCACCCCTGAAGGCTTGCGGCAACAAGAGGAGGACTTCACAATGCCGCCCTACCCCCCTCTCAGTGATTTATCCCCCTGTCTACCACGATCGCTGGCAACATCAACCGACCTGGAGGAAGAACTGTTCGGCTCCAGACAGACCTCTCCCTGTGCCACTACATCCCTTGCTGCTCCTGGCCTCAAACGTGCTCACACTTCAAGACCACAGGACACAGTGAGTACCCCTGCTACACCTTCCCAGCAGTTAGAGGCCGCATTTCATGCTGACCCCACACATAAGTTATGGGCTCTACTACAGCAGCTCCCCACTAGGAATGACTTTGAATCACTAGCCTCTAGAATGGAGATGGCCATGAGGGGAGAGATGCAAGCCATTAAGCAGGAAGTTGCAGCCATAGATACGCACGTTGCAGCAGTGGAGCAGGAACAGGGAGAGATGTCCCAAAGTATACTAGATGTACAGACCTCGCATTCTGAAATTAACGATCAATTTCTCCAACTACAACTGCTTCTTGACGATTTAGAAAACCGGAGTCGCAGACAGAACATACGCCTGAGGGGAGTTCCGGAATCCATTCCACAATCTGAGCTCCGTGCGACAGTAACCTCCGTCTTTAACCGGTACCTAGATCGTCCGCAAGACACGGCTATTGTCTTAGACCGCGTTCACAGGACTCTTGGCCCTAACCCTAACTCGCCTGACAGACCCAGAGATGTCCTCTGCTGCCTGCACTCCTTTAACCTTAAAGAAGAAATCCTGAGACAGGCATGGCGGGTGGGCGTCTTGGAGTTTGATGGCGCGGCCATCCACCTGCTTCCAGATATTTCCAGGAAAACCCTCCTGATGAGACGGGCGCTCAAACCTCTCTTAGACGGCATTGGAGAGAAAGGTCTCACATACAAATGGGGCCATCCGTTCCATCTGATTGTCCGCAAAGGCGCTGACACTTTCGCTCTGCGTCATCCCTCAGAGCTCCCACACCTGTTCACTTTTGCTGAGATGAACCCAGTTGCTATTCCAAACTGGCTCCTGGTGACCGTTCAGCCGACCCCACAACGTCGTCCGTCAGAAGGAAGACAACAAAGGGCCCGGTCCGGACAACGTTCACAGAGAGGCCCACCTCAGGTTCCCCGCGATCCAGTTCTTTGATTTTTTATTTTTATTTTTTCTATGGAACTAAGCATTCGGATGCCCCCTCTTGCATAGAAGGCCCAACCACCTCTCAGTCAGTTTTACCGGAGCTCACTAGTTCCCCACAATGACCTGGTCTACCCTGAGGAAAATCCGTTCACCCCGAAAGAACACCCCACAGACCATCCCAAACAAACAGAGTATCTTATGCTACCCCAGAGTCAGGGGAAAAATCCTGTAAGAGGGGTTGGTTTTCACTTTCCCCCTTCCCTCCCACTCTTTTTTTTTTTTTTTTTTTTCTCTTCTCTTTTTATTTGCTTTTGTTGTTTCAGCCCAGAGCACAGCTATCGGACCCGCCATACGAAGACAGAGGGAAACTGAGGACTTCTCCAATGCTCCGGGCAGTGGGGTATATATCTACTGGTACAGTTGTAGCAAAGGGACCTTCTCACCACTGTATTATATTACTGTACTGTGTTACTGGCTATCTGGGGCTGTTTTTGATTTTTGATTTGTACGTAAGAGTATTTTTTTTTTTTTTTTCGTTTTTCTTGGGGGGTGAAAGGAGATCTGGGGGGCTCGGTTCGGAGATTGGTGACGGCCTTATGTTCCCACACTGCCTCCGCTCACCTGCCTTACAGTGGGGATAGGAAATAGTATTTTACAGCGTTTCCAGGAGGCATTCACCTTCTAGGTACCCCATTAGTGGAAGACATGGCACCAATTGTAGGGGAGACCGAGTAGCAATCCAGGGGACGTTGTATTTTTGTTCCGGTTATTTTCCTACAAGCTACGGGCTACCCCGGGTCTGATTTTATTTAATTTATCCTTTTTTTTTTCTTTTTTTTTCTCCTTCCTTTTCAGAGGCCCACTGGTCACCTCAATGGGCTTCATGCCCACACGTGATGGCCACCTACGATGGGACCCACTTGGGGAGACGCTTTTATCTATTGCAAAGGAATATTCGAGTCTATCCCCAACTGGGCCTCAGTCACCAAAGTAGGGGAGGGAGAGCCCATGATGAGACAAAAAAAGTCCTGGTCAGAATGCCGGGGTGCCCATGGCGCTCATCTGGAGACGTTAAGAGGTTAACCCTTGTACCTTTCCGCAGGCCACTAGTTATGCAAGACCTGAATCTGGTGCCTTAGAGAACCGTTAACTGTTACCTTTTCTGTTATCAATTCGCTTGCTTTCATGTTCTATATATGGTTTCCCTACATGGGACTTAAGTTGAATGTATTATCTTACATGTTGGTGCTGTTATACCGCTCATTTATCGACGTTGCTGCGGGGGTCCCGATGGTCGGGGCTCCCCGTCTGACTGTGCCTTACCACCTCACACAATAGGAACACTCTGCCCTGGTGGCAGTAGCTCTCCTTTACGGAGTATCATCTCTTGATAGACCCCTTTTACCTTTTTCTTATCCTATTCTCCAACTTCTCTTTGCTATCTAACCTCCCCCCTATTTCCTGCTTCCATCCTCCCCTCTCCCCTCCCCTCTCCCTCCGTACCCCCCTCCCCCACCTAGGGAGCAGGCACTCCGCCATTATGGCTCTTAAATTCCTTTCATGGAATATTAAAGGACTCAATTCTCCTGAAAAGCGATCCAGCTGCCTGTCCGAACTCTGGAGACATAGGGCGCACATAGTCTTTCTCCAAGAGACTCATTTCCAGGTTGACAAGGTCCCGAGGCTTACTAACAGGCACTTTCCGGTGGCTTACCATAGTCCATCTAATTCCTCTAAATCCAAAGGGACAAGTATCCTAATATCCAAATCTTTACACTGGCAGTTTCTGGACGAACTCCGAGATCACGAGGGCAGGTTTCTGCTTTTGAAGGGTAAAATCGATTCTCACACATTTACCCTTGCAAACTTTTACTTACCCACAGTGGAAGCAGCAATCTGCTCCCACAGTGGCCCAGTGGTTCGCAAGGGTTAATGACATTGAACGAATGGAAGACCTGACTGCCACGATCCGAGATAAATCTGAGGAACATAAGACCAGATGGTTTTATTGGACCCAGTATCGCTTCTCGGAAGAATACCTCCGCGACATATAGCATGGCCTTCTTGACTATCAGAGGCTCTTATCCCAAACCATTGCCATCTAACGGCTCGGTGAGCCGAGAGTGGCCCCTGCTCCCTAGGTGGATTTCCCAACATCTCCACTTCTCCCATAATTACCCCCCCCCCCTACTCTCCCTTCCTCCTCATTTCTCCCCCCAAATTTCTCTCTTCCCTTTCCTTTTCTCTTATTCCCACTTTCTCCCATTTAATCTCAAAATCTGGTATGTTTCGACCCCAACTGATCACTGCACGATTCGCTTCCCCCATTTTTGGATACCCAAACTCCCCAAGGGTACCAAGGCTAATACCTACTGTAACATAAGTGATGTGTTGACCCGACAAGGTGCAGCCATAATCTCCCACCTCCTAAGTGTCTGGGAACCTTGCATACTTACAGAGTTGTACTTGTACTACTATCATCAGAATATTCATCATTCATTCAGACACCACTAACAACTGATCATATGTATGTAACTGTTTGTATCCCATTTTCTGTGAAGTTATCTTTTCATTGTATGTCGCATACCATTAAATAAAAAATATAATAAAAAAAAAAAGAAAGCAAAGAAATGATGAAGCCTACTTTGCTCTGTCCGTGGGGAATGCCTAGGGCAGCATCTCAAAGTATATGCCAACCTGGTTCAGAAACCCTCTGCATTGAACTGGATCGCTCCCAAATTGCTGGGGAAGAGCAGAACCAGACATACCTCTTACAGAGGTATTATTCAAAGCGGGTGCCTGCACAGAGACTGGATCAGCAGCAGAGACGGCTTGCAACACATTTTGTCCTGGAACAGCCACAGTGGGAGGATCAAGGTGAGCAGTGTGAATCAGGAGCATCTGTAACGCTATGGTAAACTGATCCATGCGGTGATCCTGCACATTTAACCTGGAAAAAATATTACCACTAGGTGGATTGCCTGCATCTTCTGAATTAATGGCCTTCGCCTACTGTCAGGAACCATGATACAGCCGGAGACAGAAAATGCAGTAAAAATCACACCTTTTAATAAAATGGTTAAACTGGTAAATAAAGTCAAAACATAGCCAGGGTTCGGTAGCCAAATCGGGTAGTCAGAACAAGCCATGAAATCATGAAGACAGAGATCAGCATAGTCAGAGGCAGCAGACAGGATCAGGAACCAGAAGGGATGTCAGTCAGGTAAGTCTTCAACAGGAACACAGCAGAGAGTCTCTAGCTATGTTGACCAAGGCAAAGGCAATTGATGAAATGAACCATGCATTGTAAATAGCCAGAAGGGTCTGGCTGTGGGCATGACTGACGAGCAGGAAATGATCAACAGGTGAGCCACTGTGGAACGATGAGTACTGACAATTAACTGGCAGCTGAGCAACCTGAGCACAGAGAAGCAAGGGCTGAGATCCCAGTCCTGACAGTTGCGGCAGCCGCACTCCTTTTTCAAGCATTACAAATAGAATACGGGACTATAATTTGCAGTATATAATACATCAGGGCTAGGAGCCGGAGTGTTACTACTCTTAAAATACAAATTCTAATTTTAAATCAGTGTAAAGAGCAAGAGAACTAGAGGCAATAATAATAGGAGCAATGTATCAAATGAGGAACATATATTTATATACAGAAATATATATGTGAATTAATTTAAATATAAAATGATTTTCTTTTTAATTCAGGAATCTGGGGATCATTCTACCAGATTTAATACCACTTTCCACTCTCGATATAAGAAAATGGAAAGAATCCTCACTAGACATTGGAATATATTGCAATAAGATCCCCACCTTAAAGCCATTCTCCAGGCTTAAAAAAAAAAAAAAATTATATATATATATATATAATATATACGCACAGTATAATATATTAACATACCTTTAAAATATTCTGTGTTGGATGTGTTCATTATTGACACTGCATCTTGTTGGTATAGGGTAAGAGCAGAAAATAAACCTCAATGGTAACATCTACAGTATTTAGGAGGGGAAATAAATAAATGTATAAGTGAAAAGCTCAAAAATGAAAAATAAAATAGGCAAAAACCCCAGGACCTAGCGCAACCATCAGTATCATCAGGTACATGGGAAAAAAGGTTAATCTATAAATATAAGCAACAATATTGCACCAACCTGCATAAGGGGACCGCATATACAGACAATGAGAAGCAGGACCCAAAATATTGCCCAAGGTATCTATGAGCCGCCAATATTTGAACGGTAAAACCACTATGAGATACACAAAACAAACATACATATAACAAAATTTTTATTCGCCCAATAACCATCCCAATGTTAGTTCATATAGAGGGTGTAGTCCTTACCCTAAAGGGTTACCCCTAAAGGGTTCATGATTGCATTCAGCCAAGTGTCAGCAACTTTGTTATATACAAAGAACAGGTGCAAATACCCCAAATGCCAGCAGATGGTGTCTGGGTCTCCCGAGGACCCAATAGTCCAGCAAGAAACCCCCGCACAGACCAGCCCTTAAAAAGACAGTAGGGGCAGTCACTGGGGAGCTGGGTGGGCGATTGGCCAGATTGAGAGAGGTCTCAATTTGGCCAATCATAAACCAATGGCGGGGCGCCAAAACAGTGCCAAACAAATATATGTGTAAGCTCCCTGTTGTCTGGTCAGTACAAGCACTGCCATCACACTAACCCGGGTGCGACAGAAGGCGGATGTGACACTCAATCCCGCCTATAGGCGGAAGTGACGTCAATACAGTCATGGACAGCCGCCACATCTGGAAGTGCATTCCAAGCGTGGTTGCATACACTCCCCAGATAGCAACCAGATCACAACCAGCTGCCATATCCGGGATTACATTCCAGTGTGGCCTGCGCATCCTGATAGCAGTCAGGCAAGAACCCCCACACCAGCAGCTAAAACCAGCCCGAGGCAAAATGCCCCAGACAGAACCAAGCCAAGGACACAGCGCAAGTAATCGCACACAACACCTCGTGGTCCAGCAAACAGGGAAAGGAGGACCACAAAGAGGGGACGTCAGCGCCAAAACAGCCGGGAGCACAAGGTGCTTCAACCCAATGTCGATCAACCAGCACCAGCACTAGAAAAGCATAACCCAAAAATACACTCACAATAGAAAGACTAATGATAAATTATAAAAAAAATATTTCTTGGCCATTTTTCAGAGAATATGAATGATAACACAAAAACTTTTCTTTTACTCATGGTTAGTGTTTGGCTGAAGCCATTTATTATCAATCACTGTGTTTACTCTTTTTAAATCATACTCATAACAGAAACTACCCAAATGACCCTGATCAAAAGTTTACATACCCCAGTTTTTAATACCGTGTATTGCCGCCTTTAACATCAATGACCGCTTGAAATCTTTTGTGGTATTTGTGGATGAGGCTCTTTATCGTCTCAGATGGTAAAGCTGCCCATTCTTCTTGCCCAAAAGCCTCCAGTTCCTGTAAATTCTTGGGCTGTCTTGCATGAACTGCACGTTTGAGATCTCCCCAGAGTGGCTCAATGATATTGAGGTCAGGAGACTGAGATGGCTACTCCAGAACCGTCACTTTATTCTGCTGTAGCCAATGGCAGGTCGACTTGGCCTTGTGTTTTGGATCATTGTCATGTTGGAATGTCCAAGTACCTCCCATGCGCAGCTTCCTGGCTGATGAATACAAATGTTCCTCCAGTATTATTTGATAACATACTGCATTCATCTTGCCATCAATTTTGACCAAATTTCCTGTGCCTATGTAGCTCACACATCCCCAAAACATCAGCGATCCAGTGTTTAACAGTAGGAATGGTGTACCTTTTATCATAGGCCTTGTTGACTCCTTTCCTTTTTTAAATCAAAAAGGTTTTTATTGAACAAAAAGATAAACATACAGCTCAATTTACATCTCTAAACTCAGACACAAACATAATTGCAGTTTACAGGGGTATATACATTCCTGCAGGAAGGCACAGCGACATTTCAACATTATTACACCCCCCTCTTCCATCCTCCTGTATTGATTGGAAGGCCGGGTACCGGCCTGAAGTTATGGGAGGAGCCCGGAGGGTATTTAAGCAGCCCAAAGGCCGCCGGTCTTTGTCGGTTTCCTGTGCATGATATCTGATACGTCAGACATCTAGGACCGACTCGTTCGAGACAAGCGCTGTTGGTGCAGGTTCGTGAGCTCCGTTTTCAGCTGTCCGTCTCCTCTTGTTGCAGTCCCGCGTTCCGTGTTCGTAAGTCGCGTTGTCCCTTCGTGTCGCACTCGTGTCGCCGAGTCGCAGTTCGTACAAAGAGTCTGGTTCGGCTGTCGCAGGTAGGGCTTCGGCTCCCATGTTTTACGTTCTCATGCACTGCTTATCATGTCACTAAACTGTGGTCTGCGTAGCTCACGAACCACGCGCTGCTTGTCTCGAAACCTAAACACTTACTCGCACGTTTTTGGTTGAACACGATCGGGAGCCATCTAGCGGCACGCACATTCAGGGCCGCCCGCCACAAAACACTCCGACCGATGCCGCATCCGGCACTCAAGGGTTCCCTTACGCGGTCGTGCTACGCAGTCTTCGAATCGTTCAAACACGACTCACGCACGGGTGCCATCCGCACTCACACGTATCGTTCATGTCCTGCCATTATTCGAATCGGTGGCGCCAGCGAGCGTGCCAAATCGCTATTCACATTCCGAAGCACTGTTGGCATACTGATTGTACGAATCACTTCGACCGTGTCGAAACATTTCACGTGTTAGCATGACAATCATTTCATCATTTCAAACATGGCTAACGTATCGGGCCATTCGGTCATGCTAAATCATTTCGCATCAGTTAAACAGGGCGTTCATGCCATCGCTTCGATCCTGGTCCGGTCGCATCCATACATGCTCCGATCGGGGCGATCCAGATGCACGACTACCCGGCCTCATTTCGATACATGCGCCAAGGGCGGAATCACAGCACTGGTTGCGTACATTCCTGATTCTTGCCCCTGTCATGGTATATCATTTATGTCACCTTACCACGCCCGGCATGAATGCAGTCACTTCCCCGCACTAATTCGTGTCGGCGTGCCCCAGGCCGGCCTCATTTCAATACATGCGCCAAGGGCGGAATCGCATCACTGGTTGCGTACATTCCTGATTCTTGCCCCTGTCATGGTATATCATTTCTGTCACCTTACCACGCCCGGCATGAATGCAGTCACTTCCCCGCACTAATTTGTGTCGGCGTGCCCTAGGCCCGGCCTCATTTCAATACATGCGCCAAGGGCGGAATCGCATCACTGGTTTTGCGTACATTCCTGATTCTTGCCCCTGTCATGGTATCTCATTTCTGTCACCTTACCACGCCCGGCATGAATGCAGTCACTACCTCGCACTAATTCGTGTCGGCGTGCCCTAGGCCCGGCCTCATTTCAATACATGCGCCAAGGGCGGAATCGCATCACTGGTTTTGCGTACATTCCTGATTCTTGCCCCTGTCATGGTATCTCATTTCTATCACCTAACCACGCCCGGCATGAATGCAGTCACTTCCCCGCACTAATTCGTGTCGGCGTGCCCTAGGCCGGCCTCATTTCAATACATGCGCCAAGGGCGGAATCGCATCACTGGTTTGCGTACATTCCTGATTCTTGCCCCTGTCATGGTATCTCATTTCTGTCACCTTACCACGCCCGGCATGAATGCAGTCACTACCTCGCACTAATTCGTGTCGGCGTGCCCTAGGCCCGGCCTCATTTCAATACATGCGCCAGGGGCGGAATCGCAAAAAAAAAAGAAAAAAAAAAGAGACTTTGATTCTTGTCCTTGTCATGTTATATCATTTCTGTGTCACCTTACCACGCCCCGGCGTTAATTGGTCACCTGCCTGTACGAATTCGCGCCGGCGTGCCCTAGGCCGGCCGTAGTTCTACAAAAAAAAAAAGGGAGCTTGGAGTCGGACCCGGTGGCAGCTGGATGTCACAGTTCGGCCTCAGCAATACCCAGGCAGTTAGCCTCGTTTCACGGTTGCCTCATTTCTGTACGTGCTCCAGAGTCCGGCTCACAGTCACCCCCATACGGTACGAACGGGCCGGGCCCTGTCACGGGAATTCGTTCAGTTAAGGCAACATGTCAAGTCAGTCATTCGTGTTGTCATCTGTCATTTGATCCCACAGCGGTCTCGGCAGTCGACTTAAGTCACTATCGCCTGTTGTTATCATCTACGTTGGGTTCCGTCGCTCTGGACGGCAGCAGTTTTAGGCTCTTAAATAGGTACTTTCTCTCACACTCTCTCAGGTCAGTCGGATTCAGTAGGTCCACCTGCACCAGCTTGATCAGGGTTCCAGCAGGCCCAGCCTGCAAACACGTGACCAGTCTACTAAGTAACGGGTCTTGGCAGCCGCCATGTCATCAGTCGGCAGCGATGACCTCACCACCCCGCTATCTCCGGCGTCAGCCTCCGAGGCTGGCAGTGTCCAGTCCCTTAGGGCATGGACAATTCCCAGGCTGTCCGCCGAGCTGAGACGCAGAGGGATACCCTTCTCGTCCGCGGCCAGGAAGGCGGAGCTATTCAGGCTCCTCTTCCCACCACCGGCCGCAGCAAGCCCCAGCAGCCAGCAGGCGTCTCTGGAATCGATTTCAGCCGCCGTCGCTCAGCTACACACCCTCGTGTCTTCCCTGTCTTCCTTGGAGTGCAGTTCCAGTTTCAACCACCAGAGGAAACTGGTGCTGTTGAGCAGTAGAGGAAGTGCTGGTGGAAAGAGGAAGGTTTTGTTTTTGTCCTGAGCTGCTGCGTTTCCTGGCGTTTGAAAGGAGAAGGAGAGGGAGAGGGAGGTGCCTGACCTCCGGCCTGAAGGACCCAAGAAGGGCCCTGTTCTCGCGGACCTAGTAAGGGAGGAGAAGTTGCATCTTGAGGCCCAGCTGAAGCTTGCTGACTGGACCTTGATGCAGCCAGGTGAAGATGCGGTGAGAGCCGCAAAAAGGATAGACAAGACTAAGTCCTTGATGTCAAGATACACTCAGGTGTATTGTGAACGCATGAAGTTGCTTGCAGAGCTAAGGAACAGAAGGGACAAAACTAGCAGTGGAAAGAGGCCTGAATTCAAGACGGCTATTGACAGCTTAAAGAAGCAGTGTAACCGAATCAGTGAGGTCATGACAGGCCTCTTAGATTTTGGCTCTGGAGAGAAAGGTTTTCTGCAAGGAATCGATAAAGTGATGCGTAAGGCATGTGAAGAGGGTTCCCAGGCTGTGAGAAGGCGCAACCAGCGCCTCTCCCAAATTGCAGGGAGTGGAAGCAAGGTGGAGGATCCAGCCATGGAGGAGGAAGCCCCAGTGAGCGGTAGTATGCAGGAGATGGAAACAGACCCGGCCCAAGTGACTGGTGGTGAGACGGTAGATCCAAGAGACCCAGCTATGGAGGTGATGGCCCCAAAGACTGGTGGGGAAGAAGCAAGTTTGCAAGTTTCAGCAATGGAGGTGGCAGCCCCAGAGACAGATGGAAAGACAGTGTGCCCCGGTGGTGATAATGTGGAAGGCTCCTGTGTGCCTTCTGAGTCTCTGCCTGTGAGAGAGGCAGTAGACGGGGTTGGCCAGGGGGAGTCTAGTGAAGCAGTGTGTGATCCAGCACTGTGTGTTGTAAATAGGGATGAGCCGAACACCCCCGGGTTCGGTTCGAACCAGAACCTTCGAACGGACCGAAAGTTCGCGCGAATTTTCGAACCCTATACGTTATAATGGACGCGAACGTTCGAAATCAAAAGTGCTAATTACAACGGCCAATATGCATGTTAATGTCATAAAACAGGTTTGGGGACCCGAGTCCTGCCCCAGGGGACATATATCAATGCAAAAAGAACTTTTAAAAACTAACGTTTTTTCGGGAGCAGTCATTTTAATGATGCATAAAGTGAAAAAAAAAAAGTGAAATTTTCCTTTAAATATGGTACCTGGGGGGTGTCTAAAGTATGCCTGTGAAGTGGCATGTGTTTCCCGTGTTTAGAACTGTCCTTGCACAAAATGACATTTGTAAAGGAAAAAAAGAAGCCATTTAAAACCACTTGCGGCTTTAGGTTTGTTCTTAAGTAGAATCTGAACAGGTACATTATGAAGTGTAGCTCCATCCCAAAAAAATCTATTTTTTTAAGCTTTTTGGAGAACATAGGGAGGGGTTATCACCCCTGTAACATTTGCTGTCTTTGCACATCTGTTCAGAACATGTCACCTCACTTTCCGTCCCAATGACAAATGTTTTTGGAAAAGTGGGGTTTTAATTGAAACAAGGATTGGTGATAAAGTATCAGTAGAGAGGAGATACCTTTTTCCCAAATTAAATCTAACAGGATAGAATTTCCCTTCCTAGGGGTAGATTTCCTCTCACTTCCTGTTTTCTCTTTCCATTTGCAAGTAGGAGTCGTTTGTAAGTTGGATGTTTGAAAGTAGGGGCCTGGCGTATATACTCTGCAGAAATTTGCCCTATTAGATGTTGGTGTAGCCACAAGACTGGTGGGCACAGGAATGGGCCCTGCTATGAGTTAATAGATCAAGATTTGTAATTGCATGCACCTGTTGAACAGGGCAGAAAAATTGGGGGTGGTGGTGGTGGTGGACGGTGTTGCCACAAGACTGTAAGCTCTCACAGTTACTCTTGGTGGGCGCAGGAATGGGCCCTGCTGTGAGTTATTAGATCAAGATTTGTAATTGCAAGCACCTGATGAACAGGGCAGAAAAATTGGGCCTTTGGCGGTGGTGGTGGACGGTGTTGCCACAAGACTGTAGGCCCTCATAGTTACTCTTGGTGGGCGCAGGAATGGGCCCTGCTGTGAGTTATTAGATCAAGATTTGTAATTGCAAGCACCTGATGAACAGGGCAGAAAAATTGGGCCTTTGGCGGTGGTGGTGGACGGTGTTGCCACAAGACTGTAGGCCCTCACAGTTACTCTTGGTGGGCGCAGGAATGGGCCCTGTTGTGAGTTATTAGATCAAGATTTGTAATTGCAAGCACCTGATGAACAGGGCAGAAAAATTGGGCCTTTGGCGGTGGTGGTGGACGGTGTTGCCACAAGACTGCAGGCCCTCATAGTTACTCTTGGTGGGCGCAGGAATGGGCCCTGCTGTGAACTATTAGATCAAGATTTGTAATTACCCGCCCCTGTTAAACAGGGGCTGAAAAATTGTGCCTTAGGCACTGGTGCTGGTGCCACAACACTGCAACCCCTCACAGAGACTGTACTTGGAGCACAGCAGTCACACGTGTTGCGAAGCATTTTTTTAAAAAATTGGAAGTACACGCCCCTGTTAAACAGGGGCTGAAAAATTGTGCCTTAGGCACTGGTGCTGGTGCCACAACACTGCAACCCGGCCCTCACAGATACTGTACTTGGAGCACAGCAGTCACACGTGTTGCGAAGCATTTTTTTAAAAAATTGTAAGTACCCGCCCCTGTTAAACAGGGGCTGAAAAATTGTGCCTTAGGCACTGGTGCTGGTGCCACAACACTGCAACCCGGCCCTCACAGATACTGTACTTGGAGCACAGCAGTCACACGTGTTGCGAAGCATTTTTTTAAAAAATTGTAAGTACCCGCCCCTGTTAAACAGGGGCTGAAAAATTGTGCCTTAGGCACTGGTGCTGGTGCCACAACACTGCAACCCGGCCCTCACAGATACTGTACTTGGAGCACAGCAGTCACACGTGTTTTGCTTAGCATTTTTTTAAAAAATTGTAAGTACCCGCCCCTGTTAAACAGGGGCTGAAAAATTGTGCCTTAGGCACTGGTGCTGGTGCCACAACACTGCAACCCGGCCCTCACAGATACTGTACTTGGAGCACAGCAGTCACACGTGTTGCGAAGCATTTTTTTAAAAAATTGTAAGTACCCGCCCCTGTTAAACAGGGGCTGAAAAATTGTGCCTTAGGCACTGGTGCTGGTGCCACAACACTGCAACCCGGCCCTCACAGATACTGTACTTGGAGCACAGCAGTCACACGTGTTGCGAAGCATTTTTTTAAAAAATTGGAAGTACACGCCCCTGTTAAACAGGGGCTGAAAAATTGTGCCTTAGGCACTGGTGTGGTGGCATGGATCATTGAGGAGGAGGAAGAGGATAGTCAGTGAACATAAGAGGACAGTCACTCAGCATCAGCATAGGCAGTCTTGAAGGGATGTGACATTAAAAATTATTCGGTTATATCCGCCTCAGGTGCCTGGTAGCTGGTGGTGATCCAAGACTGATTCATTTTGATGAATGTCAGTCGATCAACCGAGGCGGTGGACAGGCGCACCCTATGATCAGTCACAAATCCTCCAGCAGCACTGAATGTGCGTTCGGAAAGAACGCTGGAGGCAGGACAGGCCAGTAGCTCAATTGCATACTGTGCAAGCTCTGGCCAGTGATCCATCCTCAGGACCCAGTAAGCCAGAGGATTTTCGGTGGGAAAGGTGTCCAAGTCTGACCTTGCCCCAAGGTATTCCTGCACCATGTATATCAGACGCTGGCGATGGTTGCTGGAACCGATCATACCTTGGGGCTGCGGACTAAAAAATTGTCTGAACGCATCGGTCAGACGTCCACCTTCCCCACCGCTCCTTCTGCCACTGACCGAAGCCTCAGCAACTCGTCACCCAGGACCAGGAGTTTGTAGCCTCCCAGTTTCTGGGAACGCGTTGCACAGACCTTTCTGCAAGGCCTCCCTGAGATGTCTCATCCTCTGCTCCCTCTGCGACGGCAAGATAAGGTCCGCAACCTTACCCTTGTACCGCGGATCAAGGAGAGTGGCCAGCCAGTAATGGTCCCTCTCCTTGATCCGAAGAACACGAGGATCCTTCCGCAGGCTTTGCAGGATCAGGGAGGCCATGCAGCGTAGGTTAGCTGAGGCATTCGGTCCGGAGTCTTCTGGGTCACTGAGGATGACATGATCGCCAGCCACCTCCTCCCAGCCACGTACAAGTCCACTGGTTTGTTGGGACTGTACATCATCCCTAAAAGACTGCTGCTGCTGATGCTGAGTGCCAGGCTCCACCTCCATGCTCACACAATCCTCCTCCTCCTCCTCCTCCTCCTCATCCTCTTCCTGTGTGATGGGTGGGACAGAAGGAACACTGTCCGGATAAAGGGGGCCTTGAGAGGCAAGGAAGTCCTCCTCTTCCTGCCTCTGTTCTGCCTCAAGTGCCCTGTCCATTATCCCACGCAGCGTATGCTCCAACAGGTGGACAAGAGGGACAGTGTCACTGATGCATGCACTGTCACTGCTCACCATCCTCGTGGCCTCCTCAAATGGTGAGAGGACAGTGCATGCATCCCTGATCATGCTCCACTGACGTGGGGAAAAAAAACCAAGCTCCCCTGACCCTGTCCTGGTGCCGTAGTCGCAAAGGTACTCATTGATGGCCCTCTGCTGCGTGTGCAGTCGCTGCAGCATGGCCAACGTTGAGTTCCACCTGGTGGGCATGTCACATATTAGGCGGTTCTTGGGCAGGTTCAGCTCCTTTTGCAGCTCAGTCAGCCGAGCACTGGCATTATAAGATCGGCGGAAATGCACACAGACTTTCCTGGCCTGCCTCAGGACATCCTGTAAGCCTGGGAACCTGCCCAAGAACCGCTGCACCACCAGGTTGAGGACGTGAGCCATGCAGGGCACATGGGTGAGCTGCCCCTGTCGCAGGGCGGAGAGGAGGTTGGTGCCATTGTCAGAAACGACCATTCCTGGCTTAAGCTGACGTGGCGTCAACCACCTCTCGGCCTGCCCCTGCAGAGCTGCCAGAACCTCTGGCCCAGTGTGGCTCCTGTCCCCCAAACACACCAGCGCAAGCACGGCATGGCATCTTTTTGCCTGCGTACTTGCGTAGCCCCTTGTACGCCTACGGAGCACCGCTGGTTCCAAGGACAGAGCACTGGAGGAAGAAGAAGAGGAGGGGGTGGAGGAGAGAGGTGTGTCACAACCAGTAGCAGTAGTCGCGTTTTGGAGGCGTGGTGGCGGAACAACCTCCAACACTACTGCACCTTGTCCTGCATCCCTCCCAGCTGCCAATAGAGTGACCCAATGGGCCGTGAAAGAAAGGTACCGTCCCTGTCCATGCCTGCTGGACCATGAGTCAGCGGTAATATGCACCTTACCGCTGACCGCCCTGTCCAGCGAGGCATGGACATTGCCCTCCACATGCCGGTAGAGAGACGGAATCGCCTTCCGCGAGAAAAAGTGGCGTTTGGGAACCTGCCACTGAGGAACCGCACATTGAACAAACTCACGGAAGGGGGCCGAGTCTACCAACTGAAAAGGCAGCAGTTGAAGTGCTAGCAATTTAGCAAGGCTAGCATTCAACCGCTGGGCATGTGGATGGCTGGGAGTGTACTTCTTTCTACGGTCCAGCAGCTGGGGCAGGGAAATTTGCCTGCTGCAATCGGACGTCGGTGTACTGCAAGTACTTGGTTGTGACACACCTAATTCTACACCTTCAGTCCTCTCAGAGCAGCTTTCAGAGAGGACTGAAGGTGTAGTGGGGATGGAGATCCCAGCTGAGGAGGAGCAAGGAGAGGTCCGCTTAGTTCTTTGGTGTGGGTCTTTTATGTGTGCCTGCCAACGAGCTGCATGGCAGGTCGCCATATGTCTGGTCATGCTTGTCGTGCCCAAGCGGCTGATGTTTTGGCCACGCGAGATACGCTTGAGACAAATATTGCAAATAGCAGTGGTGCGATCTGCTGCACTCGTCTCAAAAAAGGCCCACACCAAAGAACTTTTCTGATAACGTGCAGAGGCAGCGCCCTGCACAGGCGGAGCTCTGCGGTGTTGTACAGTTGCTGTGCTGGCCTCTACCTGGCCTCCAGGGGGCATCCTGCCTCGTTGGACATGTGACGCCGCATCCTCCTCCTCCTCGTCCTCCTCCTCATCCTCTCTCCCTTCAGGCACCCACGTGGAGTCAGTGACCTCATCATCCCCTCCCTCTTCACCACTAGAGCAAACCTGGCAGTAAGCTGCAGCTGGTGGAACAGTACTGCCAGATTCCTCAAGCTGGGTATCGTCATCCGAGCCTTCGAATCGTTGGGCATCCTCCTGGAGCATGTACCCAACACTGTGCTCAAAGAGTTCGGGGGACTCCTCAGGAGGACATGGTGGGTCTAGGGAAGGGGTGGCTGATGATGCTCTGTCAGTACCCTGAGCCTGGGTGAGAGAGGATGAGGAGGATGAGGAGGGCTTGGTCATCCATTCTACCAAGCCTTCAGCATGATGCGGCTCCACATGTCCAGCTGCCGAAAACAAAGACGCGCGTGTCCCATGGCCACGTGCTGATGACGATGCACGACCACGTCCACGTCCACGGCCACGTCCACTAGAAACAGAGCCTGCCTGCCCTGTGTTCTTGGCTCTGCACGCTCTGCCTCCCCTTGGCGGTCTTCCAGCCATTGTAGTCGGTAGTCCTGTGGGTGCTGCTGAGAAGAATATATAGGAGCTCTGTGTGATGCCACTAACACACTAGAAGTCCTATGGGTGCTTCTGCAAAGAAAATAGAGGAGCTCTGTGTGATGCCACTAACACACTAGAAGTCCTGTGGGTGCTGCTGAGAAGAATATATAGGAGCTCTGTGTGATGCCACTAACACACTAGAAGTCCTATGGGTGCTTCTGTAAAGAAAATAGAGGAGCTCTGTGTGATGCCACTAACACACTAGAAGTCCTGTGGGTGCTTCTGCAAAGAAAATAGAGGAGCTCTGTGTGATGCCACTAACACACTAGAAGTCCTGTGGGTGCTGCTGAGAAGAATATATAGGAGCTCTGTGTGATGCCACTAACACACTAGAAGTCCTATGGGTGCTTCTGCAAAGAAAATAGAGGAGCTCTGTGTGATGGGACTAACACACTTCAAGTCCTATAGGTGCTTCTGGGAACAAAATATAGCTCTGTGTGTGTGATGGGACTAACACACTTCAAGTCCTATAGGTGCTTCTGGGAACAAAATATAGCTCTGTGTGTGTGATGGGACTAACACACTTCAAGTCCTATAGGTGCTTCTGGGAACAAAATATAGCTCTGTGTGTGTGATGGGACTAACACACTTCAAGTCCTATAGGTGCTTCTGGGAACAAAATATAGCTCTGTGTGTGTGATGGGACTAACACACTTCAAGTCCTATAGGTGCTTCTGGGAAGAAAATATAGCTCTGTGTGTGTAATGGGACTAACACACTTCAAGTCCTATAGGTGCCTCTGGGAACAAAATATAGCTCTGTGTGTGTGATGGGACTAACACACTTCAAGTCCTATAGGTGCTTCTGGGAAGGAAATAAAGGTCTGTGTGATGGGACTAACACACTTCAAGTCCTATAGGTGCTTCTGGGAACAAAATATAGCTCTGTGTGTGTAATGGGACTAACACACTTCAAGTCCTATAGGTGCCTCTGGGAACAAAATATAGCTCTGTGTGTGTGATGGGACTAACACACTTCAAGTCCTATAGGTGCTTCTGGGAACAAAATATAGCTCTGTGTGTGTGATGGGACTAACACACTTCAAGTCCTATAGGTGCTTCTGGGAAGGAAATAAAGGTCTGTGTGATGGGACTAACACACTTCAAGTCCTATAGGTGCTTCTGGGAAGAAAATATAGCTCTGTGTGTGTGATGGGACTAACACACTTCAAGTCCTATAGGTGCTTCTGGGAACAAAATATAGCTCTGTGTGTGTGATGGGACTAACACACTTCAAGTCCTATAGGTGCTTCTGGGAACAAAATATAGCTCTGTGTGTGTGATGGGACTAACACACTTCAAGTCCTATAGGTGCTTCTGGGAAGAAAATATAGCTCTGTGTGTGTGATGGGACTAACACACTTCAAGTCCTATAGGTGCTTCTGGGAACGAAATATAGCTCTGTGTGTGTGATGGGACTAACACACTTCAAGTCCTATAGGTGCTTCTGGGAAGGAAATAAAGGTCTGTGTGATGGGACTAACACACTTCAAGTCCTATAGGTGCTTCTGGGAAGAAAATATAGCTCTGTGTGTGTGATGGGACTAACACACTTCAAGTCCTATAGGTGCTTCTGGGAACAAAATATAGCTCTGTGTGTGTGATGGGACTAACACACTTCAAGTCCTATAGGTGCTTCTGGGAACAAAATATAGCTCTGTGTGTGTGATGGGACTAACACACTTCAAGTCCTATAGGTGCTCTGGGAAGAAAATATAGCTCTGTGTGTGTGATGGGACTAACACACTTCAAGTCCTATAGGTGCTTCTGGGAACAAAATATAGCTCTGTGTGTGTGATGGGACTAACACACTTCAAGTCCTATAGGTGCTTCTGGGAACAAAATATAGCTCTGTGTGTGTGATGGGACTAACACACTTCAAGTCCTATAGGTGCTTCTGGAAGAAAATATAGCTCTGTGTGTGTGATGGGACTAACACACTTCAAGTCCTATAGGTGCTTCTGGGAACGAAATATAGGAGCTCTGCCTGCCTGCCACGAACACACTACAAGTCCTATAGGTGCTTCTGGGAACAAAATATAGGAGCTCTGCCTGCCTGCCACGAACACACTACAAGTCCTATAGGTGCTTCTGGTAACAAAATATAGGAGCTCTGCCTGCCTGCCACGAACACACTACAAGTCCTATAGGTGCTTCTGGTAACAAAATATAGGAGCTCTGCCTGCCTGCCACGAACACACTACAAGTCCTATAGGTGCTTCTGGTAACAAAATATAGGAGCTCTGCCTGCCTGCCACGAACACACTACAAGCCCCTCTTTCTCAATCAATCTTTGTAACTGAATCTATCTAACTCAATCTCTGTAAGTGAATCTCTCTACCTAACTAAATCCAGCAGAGTGTCACAGAATCAGCCTGCTCAATCTGTGCCGGAACAGCATGTGACCGGCGCAGACGGCGTGGCGGCCTTTTATAGGGGGGGGGGGGGGCGTGTACTACAGCCCCTGAGCTGTAATTGGCTACAGGCGTCCTGCCTGTAGCCAATTATGGCTCTTCGAGTTTCCGGGGCTGTGATTGGCCAAGCATGCGGGGTCACAGTGCATGCTTGGCCAATCATCAGCCAGCAATGCACTGCGCCGGCCGCGCCGGCCGCAATGCATTGCGGGGCCGCTCGCATCACACGAACGTGATGCGAGCGGCCAAAATAGTTCTGGGCTCGCCGAGCGAGCGAACGCCCGGTGCTCGATGCGAACGTGGGTTCGCATCGAGCACCGGGCCCATCCCTAGTTGTAAAGAAAACCCCGGTGGTTAAGCTTTCCAGATTACAAGAAGACAAGAAGAAGAAGAGCAATAAAAAGGTCTTACCTGTGCAATCCCCAGTGAGCTCTGTAAAAGTCTGTGAGCAGGATGGGCCGTCAGATACTGTGTCAGCAATCACTGCTGTAAGCCAGACACAGGGTGAGGGGAGAAAGGCTAAGGTTAAGGGGACTAAGACTGACAGTAGGAGTCAAGCCAGTATGGCTGCCTCTAAGGGGGGAACATGTGACGAGACTTTGGTAATGGCGGAGGGTGGTAAAGGAACGCCATCTTCCCAGTGGGAGGTGGGAGGTGCATCTCAGCCGGGAGCCAATCAGCTGTTGTCCTCCGGGAATGGCGTGGTAGTGGGAGGCGGGGCTACGGCGGGAGGCGGAGCTACGGCGGGAGGCGGAGCTACGGCAGGAGCCGTGAAGCCGGAGATTGCGGAGAGTGACGCTGCGCGTCACTTCCGGACAGCGATTCCCGCGGTTTGCGGTGCTCCGTGTCTCTCTGGGGAGGTAGGTGAGTCAGTGTCAACAACTGGTGGCACTTTGAATCCAGCACAGGCTGTAGCCGGGGGTGATTGCCTGTTGGGATCACAAAGAGAGGATGATCCAGCACTAGTATTTATCCGTGGTCTGGAGGGGTCTCAGCAGGGGGAGACTGTGGTGGATTCATGTGGGGCTCACATGGCTGGTGAAGAAAGTTGGTCAGAGGACTGGGATGACCTCCTGGCTGGCCGGTCCTCGGGGGACTCCGCAAGTGAGGGTCCGTCTGAGGTTCAGCCTGTACCCAGGAGAAGTGAGAGGATACAGGGGAAGGGTTCGGTGGTCCAGGATAAAAAGGATGTTTTTGGGGCTTCTCCTTTGGCGGCTTCTGTGGGGTCTCCTCCGGGGGTCCCCCTCCCCGGGCAGATCCTTAGGGGTGCGCCGGAGGTTGACCTCCTGACAGCTTTGGGGGAGCACCGCTCATATGCTAATGTGGCGGGGGCTAGGGTAGCTTTGGGTCCAATATATGACCAGTTTGGTGCGCGTAATTTTCGGGTCCCCCCAGCGGACCAGTTTTCAGGTGCAAATTCATGGTCCCGTGGTATTGGGGGCCCAGAGAGAAGGCGCAGAAATGTAGTCCAGCTCAGGTGGGAGGGGGAGGGTCAGTGCCCCAGTAGGGGCCAGGTGGTGGATGTGATCCTGTCTCTTGGGATCAAAGTCGCAGATATCTTTGCAGTGATCCACCCTGCTGGATCGCGCGAATTTGATCTGAGTTTTGTGAATGTGGTGGTTATGGAACTTTTTATAACTGCTTTTGGGATTATCAATGGTACAGAGCCCTGGAAGGGGTTCAGGATCATTCCCCTTAGCCGACAGGAGGATGTAAAGAGCATCACTGTTCTGGTGCGCAACGAAAGTCTGCCGCCTGAAGATATCGGGACATGGCTGAGTAGGTATGGTCAGTTGCAGGGTCCCTTGAGGAAAGGGTTGGATGAGCGTGGGGTGTGGACCGGTGCATGGAACACCAGGATCAAGTTAAGTAGGCAAGGGAACACGATGGCACATGTCCCTGGTAGTGCCTTTATTGGCAGGGACAGGATCCTGGTGTTCTATCCCGGTCAGCCCCGGCGCTGTTTTCGGTGTGGGTGCCCAACCCATTTAAGTGCAGACTGCACAGTAATGCGTTGCACCAAGTGTAATAAGTTTGGGCATTCGAGTGACTCCTGTGGCCTCATTCAGTGTAATCTGTGCGGCCAAATGGGGCACCCCTTTAGTAGATGCCCTAGGGCCTACAGAGAGGGTGCTCCCCCTGCTGGTGATGCTCCTGGTGGGGGTCGGGTACCTCCCCGGGAGCAAAGGCCGGCTAAGGAACGAAAGGAAAGGGTTTCTGTTAGTAAAGTGGCAGGTCAGAAGGTTGTGCGGGCTTTGGCCTCGGGAAATCCTGGTCCTGTCTTGCAGAGTGGGGGTTCCGCTGAGCCCCCCATTCCACCCCTTCCCCCTCCCCCCCCCAGGGTCCCCTCCCCCCCCAGTGTCCCTTCCCCCACGTTCCCTGAGCCCTTACCATGCTTTCCCTCCCCTCCCCAGGCATCTCCTCTCTGATTCCTCTATGACTAGCGATGAGCGGGTGGAGGAAGAAGAGATGGAGGTAACTGTAAAAGGAACCCAGAAGCGTCCTAAAGAAATATCTGATGAGGAGGGTGATAGGGATCCCATGCGTGAAAGTACAGAATGGGTAACCATAAGAAAGAAGAAACAAAACCACAAAAAAAAGAAAAAGAAAGTTCTTGAGTCGGGTCCCCGGCAGGGACCTGGAGGTTGTTTAAAGGTTGTGAGCATGGTTCCTTCTTCGGGGGCTGAGTATGATGGGGAGGAGGAAGAACTGTGAGTGCAGTGATCCAACAGTTTAGTACCAGGGTAATGCTGCTTTAATTAGTGGCGTTGCCTGTGGGAAGTAGTTGGTGAGCCAGACTATTGTAATTTGATTGTAATATGAAATGAGTGTATAAGGTTGATCTTTGTTATGTAAACTTTATGTTTGTAAATATGGTAGCAGTGACTGTATAATAAAAAATATCCCTGTCTTCCTCAATCGTTGAGGTCCAGGACAGGGTGTCTCGTCTAGAGACCAGCCCGGCTGCCACGGTTCCGGACCCTGCGGTGGTCCCAGCCATCAGTGCACCGGCCGCAGGTAGTGAGCTTGCCACGACTACCGTTCACCCTTCCCACCTGGTGCCACCCAGCGTAAGGAAGGACATTCTAGAGGGCAGAGACGTTAACCTGGCCTCACTCTTGATCTCGGTCCATGACTTGGCCGAGAACAAGGCCTACACCTGGGGGGACGTCTCGGTGGTTTTGAAAGCGAAGGATCCGAGGCTCAACAGAAAGCTCACGGTGCCCGAGTTCACGCTCGCTTTCGGCATGTTTAGGGACGTGCTGTGCTCAGCCTCCCCCGGCAGACGGGAGGAACTGGACCTCTACCTCCATTTGATCGTAGACCTGGGCCACAAATACGGTGGCTCAGCGTTCTACGACTATCATCGGTCCTTCTCGGCCAAAGCCGCAGCCAGATTCTCACAGTTTCATTTGACAACGGACTGGAGCGTAGTGGACACGGAGTTGTTCTGCCGCCACTTCGCGGGTCTTCGCTCCCCGCTATGTGCTGTCTGTCAGTCAGCGTCCCACACCACGGTCTGGTGTGCCAACATAGCCTCTGTCCATCCGATAGCTAGCACGGCCTCTACCAGCACGAGCCAGGCTCAGCAGGCCCCGGCGCAAGGGCAAAAGGTGGACAAGTTGGGACGTCCGGTGCGGATGGTTGGGGGAGCCGCCATTTGCAACAATTTCAATTACGGCTCCTGCAATTTCAGCCAGTGCCGGCTCTTGCACGTTTGCACCCTATGCCAGAGGGCGCACCCCAGGATCCTATGTGAGGTCAAACAGAAGAACCATGACTAAGCCGGGTCAATGCCCTTTGGCTTGGTGTTTACTTGACCTCACACCCCACTCCGTCACTCGCCAGCTACCTCACACGGGGTTTCACCGATGGGTTTCATACCGGGCTCATCACCCTGCCCCACTTCACCCACGAATGTCCGAACCTACGCTCAGCAGCAACAGATGAGCCAGCGATTGACGTCCTTCTGCAGACGGAGTTGGATCGGGACTTCATGATAGGCCCGTTCAGTCAGTCTCCCTTTAACATCTGGAGGGTTAGCACTATCGGGCTTGTACAGGGAATATTTTCAAATAAAAACGTCTGGTGTATGATCTGTCAGCGCCTCATACTTCCGTCGCTCCCAGTCTCAACTTGCTCGTCCCCTCTTCAAGTGGAGGGAGCGATATTATTTCGCGACCAAATTGACCTTCGGGTCTAAGAATAGTCCTTGGGCAGCCAGGGCAGATCTGGCCATGTGGGAACACTTTCTTAGTAATTGGAACGGTGTGTCCCTGTTCATCCCAGTCGTGTCCACGCAGTCACCTCAGGTGGTGACCGATGCGGCGGCATCCACAGGATGCGCCGCCATTTTTGGCCATTTGTGGTTCGCCGCCCCTTGGCCTCCTCAAGCACTAGCCACACCAGGCTTCACTACCACGTCAGCCCTCTTTGATCTCTTCCCCATCATAGCAGCCGCTCACCTATGGGGTCACCATTGGTCTGGACAGACTGTGGCTTTCACGACAGACAACCAAGCCACAGCCAAGATCATCAGCAAGGGCAGGCCTAAATCCAGGCCCGTCATGTCCTTCCTCCGCAGACTGGTCCAGCTATCCCTACAGCATCAGTTCAATGTTTACTGCTCATTCATTCCAGGGAAGTGTAACTCAGCGCTTATTGTCATTCTCACCTAGCACTGTCACAGCACGATACGCCAGTACGTGGCCGGGGTGCCGCACTACTTGTCACTTCAAGACCCCGCGAGGCCTTCGGTGTTCTCCTGCCACGCAGTGAGGGCTCTACTACGTGGAGTGCAGAAACACCAGCCGCCAGTCAGCCCGAAGCGGCTGCCTATCACGGGAGAGATCTTCAAGGGAATGTCTGACATCCTGGATAGGTCCCCTTTCGGTCTCCTCCTCAGCACCGTCCTGCAGGCTGCGATACACATGGCGTTTTATGGGTTTCTACGGCCCAGCGAGTTCACTCGCAGCCACCCAGCCGGTCCAGTCTTGCATAGAAGTAGTCTCTGCCGCCACCAGGATCACTACGTCCTTCACTTGGCGACATCCAAAACTCAGCAGCGAGGTTCCGGAGTAGATGTTCACCTGTACAGGACTCACAACAACTGGTGCCCAGTTGCCGTGTTAAACCGCTTGACGGCACTGCTATCCGACCGCCCAGGGTCCAGTCCACTTCTACCCTTTCCGGTATAACCCCTCAACTCGTCGCAGTTCGTGGAACATGTCCGGGTCCTTCTCGGCAATCTTCAGTTGGACCCCAGCCAGTACTCCGGGCATTCATTCCGGATTGGGGCGGCCACGACGGCCTCAAGACAGGGGGTTCCGGACCATGTGATCAAGGAACTGAGTCGGTGGAAATCGGCCTGCTTCTCTCGCTACATTCCTAACCCACAGTTAGAGATGGCTCAGGCCTTTGCTAGTCTTACTCAGTGACATTACCTTTAATAAATAATTATCCCCTACCTGAAGGTTTTGCCCCCTTATTTTGGTGTACCATACGGTAGACCAAGGCACACTTTCAGGTCTATTTCATGTTGGTGAGTTTTGTGTTGTTCCTATATGTCATCTTTACTCAAGAGAGGGCCGGACAGAACGAGTGCAATGAGGATAGGGAGGGCCGGACATGACTGTGTGTCTAGTGACACACCAAAAAGGAATGTAGCAGGGAGGGGTTAGCAGGGGGCAGCAAATAGGAGGCAGGGGGAGCGGCATTATAAAAAGGGGGCGTGGCCAATCGGGAACACTCGTTGTATGGAATTCACAGGAGGAGGCAGTTTTTCTCACTGCTCCTCTACATCCAGCTAAAATGGCCGACAGCGACCTCGTGGAGCGACTGAGGGCCGCGGCAGAGACGAATGGGGCCGAATGGCTGCAGGCACAGGTGGCAGCTATACTTGCTGGAGCAGCATCCAGGGATGGAGGACAGAGCAGAAGACCGGAGGGACGTTCGGCGGATGGTGGTGACCGATCAAGCGGCCGGGTGCCCAGGGCACCTGTGAGGTACTCTCCAGGGGGGGTTGCAGGCCCATCCAGACCAGCCAGGAGCCCTAGGGGGGATTTATCCACACCACCTGCCAAGAGGGCCCAGACAGAGACCCCGATGGGGCCTAGGCGGAACGCACGCCGCGGGCGCCATGCGGGGGGCGGGGCTTCGGGCCTACTCAGAGTTCCATCCCCAGCAGCTAGAAGGGGGCCCTCACAGGACCCACCAGCCCCCGCAGATCTGCACAGACCGGGGGGACAACCAGCGGAGAGGAGGTCACAGCGGACGGGAGCCGGGAAGAGGGGGCAGTCAGGAAGCACATCGGCCCTTGCCACAGCGGCGTCCTCCCCAGCAGCTCTGCACGAGTTGAGGGGGGGGCGGTCAGCTCAGTCTGGAGGAACAGCCAGGATGGGGGGTAATACACCCCGGAGGAGTGCGGCATCGGACCCTTCGGCAGCTCTGCACGAGCCGAGGGGGGAGGACAGTAGGGTGCATATGTCTGCTAGTACAGCGCGACGGGCCGCCGGAAGGGCCAACACAGCAGAGGGTAGGCGGACGCCACCAGGAAGTGAAGCAAGAAGGCCAGTGGGCAGGAGCAGTGCCGGGTCCGGCCTGGCCGCCCAGGACGTGGGGAGCCAGGGAGGTGGGGTGGGGGGGGGGGCAGCAACATCGGGGGTGGTGATCGGAAGGAGCCGGGAGTTGTCCAGGAGTCCCTCCCCGAGGGGAACAGCGTCTTTCTCTCAGCAGGAGGAGTTCAGCAGGTCCGAAGGCGAGCTGTCCGAAGAAGATGAGGTGCCCAGCCGCCCACAAGTGTCGGTTGATGTCAGGCCGGTAATCCCGGTGGAGGTGCCAAGACGGCCCGGTAAGTCCAGTAGTAATAACTCTTTTACAACTGCTTTACAGAATTTGTTGGGAATTGTACCAGGGGGGGGGAGGGATATAGGGCCTCCGGCTCCGCTGGTGGCAAGCCATGACCAACCGCGGGCTGGGAGTGAGTCTCCGTCGGGGGGTCAGGTGCAGGAGTTGCTGGAGGGCCTAAGGGCCCTGGTGGGGCGTTTTGAGAAGGCGGGTGGGGTAGCGAACCCCCCAAGCGGGGCTTCGGTCACAACAGCTGGAGAGGCATCGACTTCGGTGGGCCCAGGAGAGCAGGTGAGTACGCCAGAGAAGAGTGGGGATGAGCAAGTGGTAAGGGCCGACATTGTACGGATGGCAGATGCAGCAAAATGTGAGGTATACGTTTGCTTCGAGGGCCCCCTGGGGGCCCATTTAAAACAGGAAGTGAGGGAAAAAATCTGGAAGGGTGAGTATGTGGAGATTTTTTCCCTGTTGCCATTGGAGAAATTCAATTTAGACAGGGTGAAACCGGATGACACCAAAAAAGCTGATGAGGAGAAGAGGCGGTATCGGTTAATTCCACGGACGTTTGCAAACTGGCTGCAAGCGTTCGCCATATTGGCCGGGGTAATTGGGGAGAAGAACCCCGAGCACTGCTCGGCGTTATTCTGCTATATGGACGCTATAGGGGAGGCGCATAGGGTCTATGGAGGGACAGCTTGGCTGCGATATGACGAGCAGTTTAGGCAGCGCAGGGCGGTTCGCCCAGCATTGCGATGGGACCATAAGGACATTAGCTTATGGATGAGATTGATGGCTTCGGCAAAGACGCCGGCACAGACATTTCTCGGGGGGGCTGGGGGTAGCCACTCCTCGGGATCCTCAGCCGGAAAGAAATTTGGAATATGTTGGCAGTTCAACGAGGGAGCCTGCAAATTTGGAAACACGTGCAAGTTTAAGCACGAGTGTTCAGGTTGCGGGGGAGGGGGACACTCGTTGGCGCGATGCTTCAAAAAAGGAAAGCGCGCCGGAGAGCCTGGCAACAAGAGGGACGACGCCGGTGATGTGGGTAAGAATGCAGCCTTTCCTAAATAGGTATCCTGACAGGGCGGCGGCGGGTTTGCTCAGTGCGGGGTTCAGGGAAGGTTTCAGGATCCCGTGCACATTGACGGAAATTCCTCCGGTGGCAAAGAATCTGAGGTCAGCATTGTTGCACCCAGAGGTTGTGTCGGAGAAATTAGCCAAGGAGGTTGCGTTGGGTAGGATGGCGGGGCCGTTCGTGGCTAAGCCGTTGACGGACTTAGTAGTGTCACCACTTGGGGTGGTTCCCAAAAAGGAACCCAACAAGTTTCGTTTAATACATCATTTATCTTTCCCAAAAGGGGGATCGGTAAATGATTTTATTGACCCGGAGGCATGCACGGTATCGTACACGTCATTCGATGCTGCGGTGCGATGGGTACGGCGATATGGCCGAGGGGCACTGATGGCAAAGTCTGATGTGGAATCCGCATTTCGACTGCTGCCAGTGCACCCAGACAGTTTTCATTTGCTGGGTTGCTGCTGGCAAGACCAATTTTATGTCGATCGTTGTTTGCCCATGGGGTGTTCCATATCGTGCGCCATGTTTGAGGCGTTCAGTTCGTTTTTAGAATGGGTAGTTAGGGATGTGACAGGCATTGATTCCGTCATCCATTATTTGGATGACTTCCTCTGCGTGGGCCCTCCAGCTTCCAATGTGTGTGCGATACTGTTGTCCACGTTGCAGCACATTGCGGAGAGTTTTCGGGTGCCGTTAGCACCTGACAAGACGGAGGGCCCGCGCACAGAATTGAGTTTTTTGGGGATAGTGATCGATTCCATGGCTATGGAATGCAGGTTACCAGAAGAGAAGTTGAGGGACTTACAAAAGGAAATTAGGGAGATTCATGGGTGCAAAAAAGTGCAGTTGCGCACGTTACAATCCCTGTTGGGAAAGTTGAATTTTGCATGCAGAATCATTCCTATGGGGAGAATTTTTTGTAGACGATTGTCATCGGCCACGGCGGGGGTGAAAGCTCCCACACATTATATTAGGCTTCGGAGGGAGCACAGGGATGATCTGGAGGTGTGGCATCGGTTTTTGCAGGAGTTTAATGGGAGGTCGGTTTGGATGTCAGGTCCAGTTAGTAAGGATGGGCCCGGTGCTCGATGCGAACCCACGTTCGCATCGAGCACCGGGCGTTCGCTCGCTCGGCGAGCCCAGAACTATTTTGGCCGCTCGCATCACGTTCGTGTGATGCGAGCGGCCCCGCAATGCATTGCGGCCGGCGCGGCCGACGCAGTGCATTGCTGGCTGATGATTGGCCAAGCATGCACTGTGACCCCGCATGCTTGGCCAATCACAGCCCCGGAAACTCGAAGAGCCATAATTGGCTACAGGCAGGACGCCTGTAGCCAATTACAGCTCAGGGGCTGTAGTACACCCCCCCCCTATAAAACGCCGCCACGCCGTCTGCGCCGGTCACATGCTGTTCCGGCGCAGATTGAGCAGGCTGTTTCTGTGACACTCTGCTGCATTTAGATAGTTAGAGAGATTCACTTGCAGAGATTGAGTTAGATAGATTCAGTTACAAAGATTGATTGACAAAGAGGGGCTTGTAGTGTGCTCGTGGCAGGCAGGCAGAGCTCCTATATTTTGTTACCAGAAGCACCTATAGGACTTGTAGTGTGTTCGTGGCAGGCAGGCAGAGCTCCTATATTTTGTTACCAGAAGCACCTATAGGACTTGTAGTGTGTTCGTGGCAGGCAGGCAGAGCTCCTATATTTTGTTACCAGAAGCACCTATAGGACTTGTAGTGTGTTAGTGGCAGGCAGGCAGAGCTCCTATATTTTGTTACCAGAAGCACCTATAGGACTTGTAGTGTGTTCGTGGCAGGCAGGCAGAGCTCCTATATTTTGTTACCAGAAGCACCTATAGGACTTGTAGTGTGTTAGTGGCAGGCAGGCAGAGCTCCTATATTTTGTTACCAGAAGCACCTATAGGACTTGTAGTGTGTTCGTGGCAGGCAGGCAGAGCTCCTATATTTTGTTACCAGAGGCACCTATAGGACTTGTAGTGTGTTAGTGGCAGGCAGGCAGAGCTCCTATATTTTGTTACCAGAAGCACCTATAGGACTTGTAGTGTGTTCGTGGCAGGCAGGCAGAGCTCCTATATTTTGTTCCCAGAGGCACCTATAGGACTTGAAGTGTGTTAGTCCCATTACACACACAGAGCTATATTTTCTTCCCAGAAGCACCTATAGGACTTGAAGTGTGTTAGTCCCATCACACACACAGAGCTATATTTTCTTCCCAGAAGCACCTATAGGACTTGAAGTGTGTTAGTCCCATTACACACACAGAGCTATATTTTCTTCCCAGAAGCACCTATAGGACTTGAAGTGTGTTAGTCCCATTACACACAAAGAGCTATACTTTGTTCCCAGAAGCACCTATAGGACTTGAAGTGTGTTAGTCCCATTACACACACAGAGCTATATTTTCTTCCCAGAAGCACCTATAGGACTTGAAGTGTGTTAGTCCCATTACACACACAGAGCTATATTTTCTTCCCAGAAGCACCTATAGGACTTGAAGTGTGTTAGTCCCATTACACACACAGAGCTATATTTTCTTCCCAGAAGCACCTATAGGACTTGAAGTGTGTTAGTCCCATCACACACACAGAGCTATATTTTTTAAAAAGCTTAAAAATAGATTTTTTGGGATGGAGCTACACTTCATAATGTACCTGTTCAGATTCTACTTAAGATCAAACCTAAAGCCGCAAGTGGTTTTAAATGGCTTCTTTTTTTTCCTTTACAAATGTCATTTTGTGCAAGGACAGTTCTAAACACGGGAAAACACATGCCACTTCACAGGCATACTTTGGACACCCCCCAGGTACCATATTTAAAGGAAAATGTCACTTTTTTTTTTTCACTTTATGCATCATTAAAATGACTGCTCCCGAAAAAACGTTAGTTTTTAAAAGTTCTTTTTGCATTGATATATGTCCCCTGGGGCAGGACCCGGGTCCCCAAACCTGTTTTATGACATTAACATGCATATTGGCCGTTGTAATTAGCACTTTTGATTTCGAACGTTCGCGTCCATTATAACGTATAGGGTTCGAAAATTCGCGCGAACTTTCGGTCCGTTCGAAGGTTCTGGTTCGAACCGAACCCGGGGGTGTTCGGCTCATCCCTACCAGTTAGCAATTTCGATGTTGAGCTAGTAACTGACGCCGCAGGATCCACAGGTTACGGAGCGTACTTCCAAGGGTGTTGGAGTGCGGAACCATGGCCACGATCCTGGGTGGAGGCGGGGTTTACAAAGAATTTAGCACTATTGGAGTTGTTTCCGGTGGTGGTAGCATTGGAGCTGTGGGGCAAGGCCTGTAAAAATGTAAAGCTTAGATTGAACTGTGATAATATGGGGGTAGTGCAAATAATCAATAGTATGTCGGCGTCTTCACAACCTGTCATCCGGCTGATGCGACAGCTAGTGTTACGCTGCATGCAATTGAATATTTTTCTTTATGCGGTACACATCCCGGGGGTAGAGAACACGCTGGCTGATTCTTTGTCTCGGTTCCAGTGGGACAGATTCAGGACTCTGGCACCGGAGGCTCAGCAGGAGGGCGTTCCTTGCCCGGCCTGGATCTGGGATTTGGCACTAGGGTAGCAGCGGGATGGATCCAGAAGTCGGTGAGTATGTCGTCTTGGTTGGCATACCAGAAGGTCTGGAAGGAGTGGGGTGAGTTGCTGCTGGAATCGGGAGTGGGGCAGGATGTGTCACAATTTAGGCTGTTAGTGCTGTATTACGTGTCCAGAAATATGGAGGAAGGCAGGTCAGTGTCCGCCATTGAAAAACGGTTGGCAGGGTTGGCCTTTTTGTTCAAGTTACAAGGCATTGTGGATTGGACAAAAGAATTTTGGGTGAAACAGGCAGTAAAAGGGTATCGCAAAGCAAACAGGACAAGGGATGAGAGGCGGCCGATTACTTTTGCCAATGTGTTGGCATTAAGGGAGCAGTTGAGTGGGGTGTGCAAAGATGGGTACGAGGGGCTATTATTTACAGCGGCTTTTTCCTTGGCGTTTTTCGGGGCATTTCGGATTGGTGAGTTGGTTAGCCCATCAAAAAAGGAAGGGGGAGGTTTAATGTTGGGGGACGTGGAAGTTTTGGGTGACAGGGTGCTGGTGAATTTAAAAAAGTCCAAGACTGATCAAAAAGGTGTGGGGGTTCTGATTTCGTTGCATAGGTTACAAGGTTGCGCGGTATGCCCAGTAAAAGCAGTAGGGGAGTTCATGGGGGTGAGACCGGAGGTTGGGGGCCCATTGTTGGTGCACAGTGATGGATCATACCTGTCGCGATTCCAATTTGGGGCGGTTCTGCGGAAATGCTTAAATAGTATGGGTTTAGAAGGTTCTGCCTACGCCTCACACTCCTTCCGCATTGGGGCGGCCACCGAAGCCGCCAGGTGTGGGTTGGATGAGGTGGATGTGCAAAAAATGGGGAGGTGGGAATCGAAGCGATTTCGGACTTACGTTAGACCACTGTTGATTCAGGAATAATGGGGATAGATATATAAAAAAAAATAAAAAAAAAAATAAATAAATAAATAAATAAATAAATAAAGGGCGAGTTTTACTGTGTTGTTATAGTTTGTAATGGTTAGTATGGTGGCCTTAGTAGTTAAGTTATAGTGCTGGTCAATTACACTATGTTTGTCATTTCAGATGGAGGGCTTCCGCGCCTCGTCTGGATCCTGGGGCACTCATATGTGTGTTGGGGAGCACGGAGAGGGGATGCCAGACCAGGTGGGAGGCAGTTGGGGGTGTCTAGGAGAGAGGCCACCATACGTTGGCTGGGCAGGCCGGGAATGTTGTGGGAGAGGGTGGTGCCCGAAATGGAACGTTTTGCATGGTTGGACAGGCCACCGGCGGTCCTGGTCATACATGCGGGCGGGAACGATTTGGGAATGCGGACAGTAAGGGATCTTATTGCTGACATAAAGAGGGATCTGACCTACCTGCACGAGACATATCCAGACACGCTGTTGGTATGGTCAGATATGGTCGCTAGAACATCCTGGAGGAGGGCTAGATCAGTATATCGCCTTAACAAGGCGAGGATCCGTGTAAATAAGGTAGTGGGGAGGTTCCTGGCATGGCAAGGGGGTTTAGTGGTTCGCCACAGGGAACTTGAGAAAAATGTGGGCCTCTATTTGAGGAGGGATGGGGTTCACTTGACGGATGTCGGGATCGACCTGTGGTCGTTGGGTCTACAGGAGGGGATACATACGGCCCTGCGGGTGTGGAGGTGCCTTCAAGGGTAAGGGGTCACCCTTTCAGTCTGTGGCGGTGTTTAGGTTGGTCAGTGACGGTGGCAGTGAGGTAGTTGGTGAGTGTGTGGGGGGCTCGTCATGAGATGGCCCCTCCGGTGTAGTACATCGAAGTCGATGATTACTCTGTGTGCACTGCGGGATAGGGTTTTGTCTCCGGGCGGTTAAAATGGAGGCCTACTTGGTTCGGTTAATCCTGCAGTGCCCCCTGGTGGTAGATATATATATAGTCATATATATATATTGGTTAATTAAAATGGTTGTGTTACAAGTGTTAGCCCCGTCACTGACCAACATAAGAGGGTATAACCGATGGTTATTTATGTTTACAATAAAATGTTTATGGTTATTTATGGTTAATTTTATATGGTTATTTATACGGTTTTATATGGTTATTTATATTTGGAGTTAAGTTTAATAAAGGCTGTTGTGGCCATTTACTCCACAAGAAGTACGGTGTGGCCCATTATTTAAGAGGGGTAGCAAAAAGGGGGTTTTGGAATAAAGGGGTCACAACAGAAGGGGTGGTCTTTACTAGGCTACACGAGTCAAGAGAGGGCCGGACAGAACGAGTGCAATGAGGATAGGGAGGGCCGGACATGACTGTGTGTCTAGTGACACACCAAAAAGGAATGTAGCAGGGAGGGGTTAGCAGGGGGCAGCAAATAGGAGGCAGGGGAGCGGCATTATAAAAAGGGGGCGTGGCCAATCGGGAACACTCGTTGTATGGAATTCACAGGAGGAGGCAGTTTTTCCCACCCACCCTCCCAATAGTTAAGTTTTGTTGTGAAGGTTTTAATGCTTTTGTTATCATTTCAGGAAATCAAGATGGATGTCTGGAAGAAAGTGGGTTGGCGGTGTTTAGGTTGGTCAGTGACGGTGGCAGTGATGTAGTTGGTGAGTGTGTGGGGGGCTCGTCATGAGATGGCCCCTCCGGTGTAGTACATCGAAGTCGATGATTACTCTGTGTGCACTGCGGGATAGGGTTTTGTCTCCGGGCGGTTAAAATGGAGGCCTACTTGGTTCGGTTAATCCTGCAGTGCCCCCTGGTGGTAGATATATATATAGTCATATATATATATTGGTTAATTAAAATGGTTGTGTTACAAGTGTTAGCCCCGTCACTGACCAACATAAGAGGGTATAACCGATGGTTATTTATGTTTACAATAAAATGTTTATGGTTATTTATGGTTAATTTTATATGGTTATTTATACGGTTTTATATGGTTATTTATATTTGGAGTTAAGTTTAATAAAGGCTGTTGTGGCCATTTACTCCACAAGAAGTACGGTGTGGCCCATTATTTAAGAGGGGTAGCAAAAAGGGGGTTTTGGAATAAAGGGGTCACAACAGAAGGGGTGGTCTTTACTAGGCTACACGAGTCATGTCGTCCGTAGGGCTCTAGACCATAAATTGGAAGGCCGGGTACCGGCCTGAAGTTATGGGAGGAGCCCAGAGGGTATTTAAGCAGCCCAAAGGCCGCCGGTCTTTGTCGGTTTCCTGTGCGTGATACCCACCCACCCTCCCCTTTTAAAAGCCTCTTCCACGTATTCTTACCCCAGACTGAATACTCATTCCACATTATTCCATAACTACTTCTTATCATTCTTTATCTAGGGTATGCCCCCTTATTTTGGTGTACCATACGGTAGACCAAGGCACACTTTCAGGTCTATTTCATGTTGGTGAGTTTTGTGTTGTTCCTATATGTCATCTTTACTCATGTCGTCCGTAGGGCTCTAGACCATAACTGAGACAAGTCTCTGTGTAACCCAGGCCTGTCGCAGCATGTCAACATTAAATTATCCATAATTAATATTCCAACTCAGATACCCATCCAGCCCCCGCCCTATCCTCCTAGTATCTGTTGTTTTTATAGCAATCTGTCTATGATCAGGTCCACCGGCGAAAGGCCTGGTGTGGCCAACCAAGGAGCCCATAGTCTGTCGTACTTTTCTGGTCGTCCCCTATTTTTCCATTCTAATGGTGTCCCCCATTTGTGTTAGCCATTCCCCCAGCGTTGGAGGCTCTGCCGCCTTCCAGTGCCGGAGAATCATTTTGCGAGCCTGGAACAAGGCTCTGGCGACCGCCTGCCTGACTATGTCTGTCATAGGGATGTCGTCAAGGATCCCCAGTATACATGGTTTTGGGTCAGTTGGTATAGTGAGTTGATATGCTCCGTTAACCGTGGCCACCACCCCCTTCCAGAACAAGTGGAGCTTGGGGCATCTCCACATCAGGTGGATCAGGTTCCCATGATCCCTCGCGCATCTAGGGCAACTATCGTCCTGTCGTACCCCCATTCTAAAAAGTCTGGCAGGCGTGTAGTGTACTCTAAGAACTAGATAAAGCTGGGACAGTCGTTGAGCTACATTAACTGAACACAATTGGACTGCCTGAAGTGCTTCCTCCCATTGCTCGCTCTCAAACGTCCCCACATCCCTTTCCCATATAGCAAATGCCGTCTGCGGGAATCCCTCAAGGTAAGTATGAAGAACCGTCAAATACATTTTTGGAATAAATCACTGAAATTGCAATACATCCTCCATTAGTCTGAAAATTGGGGTCGGTGAAAGAGTCCATGGGGCGCCCCCGGCTTGTGCCCTCACTGCATGCTGCAGTTGTAAATAGTAAAAAAGCATAGTCTGTGGGAGTTAAAACCTCTCCCTCAAATCCGCAAAAGGAGTCAGGCTGCCTGCGGTAAAAATATGTTTCATGTGTGTAATGCCGTGTCTCTTCCACCGTTCCCCAGAGTCCAGTGATAGCAATTCCTCAAAATACTTGTTTTCCCATATTGGGCTATATTCAGTGAAACCCTCAACTCCCTGTATTTGTCGGAGCTTGTTCCATACTTTCTGCATAAGTGCATAAGTGGGATATCGTTTGTTTGATTTTGCGTACGCTAGGGCCTCCATACCCGTAGGTACATCTCAATGACCAGTAGCCAAACACACCAGTTCCCTAATGGGATCGGATTGAGTGGGTGTCTCCACCCCACCTTCCTTTGTTGACATAGCCCTGGCAATATGTTGCGCCTGGGCCGCCAGGTAGTAAGCCCGAGGATTAGGGAGGGCAAGGCCTCCAGCCTCTTTGGGCTTTTGGAGCTGTTCCAGTTTTATCCGTGGGGGCTTATCCAACCATATAAAGCTTCTAAAGATTGAATTAATAATTCTAAACATTTTAAGGGGAATCACCATAGGCGTGTTATGCAGAATATACAGGAGTTGAGGCATGAAAATCATCTTTATTAAATAAATCCTGCCTACTAGGGACATTTTCAGTTTTGCCCAGATTTTGGTCCTATCCCGAATCTTATTTAACAGTGGGGTCAGATTGAGTAAAATATACTCAAGCGGTTCCCGTGTTACTTGTATTCCCAGGTACTTCATACCAGTAGAGACCGGTATATTATGTAGTGTCTGATCAGCGTTGTCCGAGGTATTATCCAGCAGTAGTAGCGATGATTTCGACCAATTAATGGTCAGCCCTGAGTAAATTCCCAAATTTCGGATTATATCCATGGCACCTCTAAGGGAGTCAGAAGTGTCTCCCAGGAGGAGCATGGTGTCGTCCGCGTAAAGCATGACTTTTTCCTGAAAGTCTCCATACTGAAACCCACATACCTCCGGACTTGCTCTAATCAGGGCTGCCATGGGTTCGATGGCAATGGCGAAGAGGAGGGGCAACAGGGGGCAGCCTTGACAGGTGCCTCTATGCAGGGTAAATGGGTCAGATACATGTCCCGCCTCTCTTATAGTTGCCCGTGGCGAGCAGTACAGTAGCTTCACCCAGGACAAAAATCCCTCACCAAAGCCAAACTTGCCCATAACAGCCCATAGATACTCCCACTCCACACTATCAAACGCCTTGTGGGCATCCAGGGAAACTAAGGCTCTGTCCCCCATGTTATTAGATTGTGTTTGAACATTCAAAAATAGCCTGCGAAGATTAATGGCCGTAGATTTTTGAGGCATAAAGCCCGCCTGGTCTGAGTGGATAATGGTGGAGATGGCCCCATTGAGTCTGATGGCCAATACCTTGGCCAGTATTTTAATATCGATCTGCAAGAGCGATATCGGTCTATATGATCCTGGGTCCAATGGGTCCTTTCCTGGCTTTAAAATGAGGACTATACTAGCTCTGGTCATGGAGTCGGGCAGTCTCTGGAATTCCTTTGCGTAGTTAAGTACTTTTAGGAGGCGAGGTAGGATTACCTCTTCATATTGTTTGAAAATTTCCATTGGGAGCCCGTCGTCTCCCGGTGCTTTAGAGTTAGGGAAGAGGCTAAGAGCGCCCTGTAGTTCTTCAAGACTTATTGGGGAGTCAGGGAGTAGGCGCTGAGAGTCAGACAGTTCAGGCAGCCCAATGCTCCCTAGGTATGCTCCTAGGTCAGTAGTCAAGTAGGTCGCTCTGGAGCGGTATAAGTCACAGAAAAATGTTACTAATTCCGCCATGACCTGGGTCTGGCCGTTTACCAGTCTCCCACCCTCTATACGCAGTGCTCCAAAAGATGGAGATGTCTGTGATGCCTGTACAATTTTGGCCAGCAGACGGCCCGTTTGTTCTCCCTCCTCATAGAAGGCCTGTTTGTTAAAGAATCTTTTCCAGTCGGCTGTTTCCCCTGAGATGCAGGTAACCGCTTCTTGAGCAGCCACCCACGCGGCTCTAGCCGCTTCCGAGGGGTCAGCAATGTACTCTGCCTCAAGCCGGCTCACCAAGCAATCTGCCTGCTCCTTAATAGCATGTGTTTTGGACTTAACGGCCGTCACTTCTGTAATCATAATGCCCCTGAGGAACGCTTTAAACGTCTCCCAGGTCAGCATGAGATCTGGGTGGTCGTCGTGACGTCTCCAAAAATCGGAGATCTCAGCCGACACCCGTTCATGAGAGGGAAATAAATTAAGCCAGAATGCATTAAGCTTCCATGGCGCCCTATGCAAGCTCACAGCCGGCCTGGCGAGCAGAGAGACCAGCAACGGCGAGTGATCCGACACCCCCCTTACAAGATAGACAATGTCCTGCAGCAGTCGCACTGTTTGAGGCGTGCAGAGACACAGATCAATCCTTGAGAGGGAGAGGTAGGATTTCGAAAAACACGAAAATTGTTTCTGGAGCGGATTGCGACTGCGCCATGGATCCACCCATCCAAACTCCTCCTTAAACTTCCGCAATGCCGTTCGAGCCCTTGTGCGGGAAGCCTGTGGAGGTGGATGTTTGTCTAAGACAGGATCCATGTAGCAGTTCAGATCACCCACTACAATAAAAGGGACATCTGGATGTCCAAGCTGAAATGTCAGTAATACCCATAAAACATCTGTGGAAAAAGGGGGTGGCACATAAACGGCAGCAAGTATGCATTGTAATTGGTAAATCTTACACAACAATATCACATAACGCCCCTCAACATCTATCAATTTGTCCAGGAGTTGAAAGGCAATGGCGCGATGCCCCAGTACACTCACACCCCTCGAAAAAGAGGTGTGAGTAGAATGGTACGCACTCCCCACCCATGAGAAGCCTACACATGAGACCGTTTCCGGTGTCAAGTGAGTCTCCTGTAATGCATAAATGGCAGGAGAGTGTTTTTTAAGGATAGTAGTGACCATTGTACGCTTTAGGGGGTTTTGAATTCCCCTAATATTCCAGGACATTACAGATACAGTACCCATTGGACATAACATACATCAATAATCACAGGGTGTAGTATCGTGTATCCCCTAGGCGCTGTAGGGAGTGTGCGGCTGCGATGCGCCAAGTGTATCAAAAAGAGCCAGGTACCTGTGTTCCAAGGAAAATACCTGAGTGTGTCCTGGAAGATGGGGCTATATAGGGCCCAGTCCCTCCTGCTCATTTGCTGGTTCCCGTCTGAGGTAGAGCTGCAGTGCAAACATAACAAAAAAGTGAAAAAAAAACACAACAGAAATTTGCAGCCAAAGGGCCCCCTTGTCCCTGCGACTGCCTAGAGAGCAAAGCTCCCCGCATGGGAAGGAGAGTGACCCCATCTTCATAGAAAGGAGGCTGCAGTCATTCAGTTGAGTAAACCATAAAAAAGATAGGATAAGTGCAAAAAACAGTGGGTTACTCATAGCAAATTAACCCAAACCACCGATTAAACTTTGGCTTCAACTTGTAGGTACTGCCCTTCAGTAGCTTACTTAACTGTGTTGTAAAGTTACTTCACTTGCTCACAGGGCCTGTGGAAGGTATAGGGTAATGGCTTCCCAGCCCAAAGTTATAAGACCTAAGTAGATCTAGGCACAAGTGTAGGGTCATCAAATCAGTCCCCGGCTGCTGCATCTCTGCCCGCCTGTCTGACAGTATGTTCATTGGCGTCCAGCCAAGCAGAAGCCCCTGCGGTGCCCTCAAAAAAGTGGGCCTGGCCCCCCGCAGTAATCCGGAGTTTCACCAGGAATAACATAGCATATTTGGCCCCCAGCCTTTGGAGGCGTTTCTTAACATCAATAAATCTGGCCCTTCGCTTTTGTACTTCTGCTGAATAATTAGGATAAAATGAGATCCGGGCCCCATTAAATTGGATGTTACGTTGCTCTCTTGCCTGGCGCAGAACAATCTCCTTATAGTTAAAGATTCTGGCTATCATAGTGTGTGGTGGATGGCCCGGTGGAAGGGGCCGGTATGGCACCCTATGTGCACGTTCCACCGAATATAATGGGGTGAATACCTCCTTGCCGGATACCTGCACTAGCCATTGTTCAACAAATTCCGTGGGGTCTCGTCCCTCCGACTTCTCAGGGAGCCCCACTATACGGATATTGTTCCTTCTCAAACGGTTTTCGATCTCATCAGATTTAATTTTGTTTGCTCTGGCAATTCTGGCTGTAATTTGGGCATCTCTCATCAGGGGTGTCAGCCTGTCTTCTATCTCACTGATGCGGCCTTCAGCAGCAGTGGTGCATTCCCTTGTTTTCTGCAAATCATGCCTAATAAACCCCAGCTCTTCTTTCAGGCCTCCAAACTGATCCTGCAGTATGTGGACCGATGCTGTTCACTTCTGTACTGCTTTCAGTATGTCTGCTAGGGAGGGCTGTGCTCCTCTGCTTCAGGGAGGCTCTGGCTGGGGGAGGCTGCAGGGCCTGGTGTCTGTGTCTCATCCTCCTGCTGTGTGTGAAACACCGCAGGGGTAGCCATCATATCTTCCCCCTTCCCCTGGGCTGTCTGGGCTGTAAGCTTCTGTGTAAAGAAGAGCATGTCTCTGAGGGGCTCCTTAGTGGCTCCCTTAGGGGTTTTAGGCGGCTTACCCTGGTCCTTGGGTTTCTCCCAGCCTCGCGTGCGCTGTGTAGATGGCGCGGCGGCACCATGTTGGAAATCCAGCGGCCCGGTCTCAGCGTTCTTGCGTGTCTGCATTCCCGCGGAATCACCCGGTCGGGGGTCCGGGAACACCAGGGGGGGTTCCTGCTCCATATGGGGCCCAGTTTAGGATGATATAGCTGGCTGGGAAGAGGATCGGTAAAGGATCAGAGCGGGACCTCTGTGATGCACGTCCTCTCACATGCCGCTCTCGGCCACGCCCCCGTTGACTCCATTCCAAATGTAATGTTTATGGTTGTGGCCAAAAAGCTCAATTTTGGTCTCATTACTCCAAATGACTTTGTGCCAGAAGGTTTGAGGCTTGTCTCTGAGCGCATTGTAAGCAGGATACTTTGTGGCATTTGCATAGTGATGGCTTTCTTCTGGCGACTCGACCATGCAGCTTCAAGTCCCTTTTTATTGTGCATCTTGAAACAGCCACACCACATGTTTTCAGAGAGTCCTATATTTCACCTGAAGTTATTTGTGGGTTTTTCTTTGCATCCCAAACAATTTTCCTATCATTTGTGGCTGAAAGTTTAGTTGGTCTAGCTGACCATGGTTTGGTTTCAACAGAACCCCTAATTTTTCACTTCTTGATTAGAGTTTGAACACTGCTGATTGGCATTCTCTTTTCTTGGATATCTTTTTATATCCTTTTCCTGTTTTATACAGTTCAACTGCCTTTTCCCACAGATCCTTTGACAATTATTTTGCTTTCCCCATGACTCAAGCAAGGGTCTGTCAGGAGTCCAGAAACTCATTGACCTTTTATACACACACATTAAATTACAAGCAAACAGATCACAGGTAAGGATGGTTACCTTTAACTGGTTCCCTACCGGCGCACGACGATGTACATCGGCAGAATGGCACGGACAGGCATAAGGGCGTACAGGTACGTCCCTTTGAATTTGCCACCGTGCCATCGTGGGCGCGCGCGAGTCTGATCGCGGGTCCCGCGACTCGATCGCCGCAGGGATACCCACGATCGTCTCACGGGGAGATGCCGATGTAAACAGCATCTCCCTGTTCTGCCTAGCAACAACTGAAACTGATCTCTGCTCCCTGTGATTGGAGCAGAGATCAGTGATCTGTAAAACACAGCCACGCCCCCCACAGTTAGCAACACGCCCCTAGGACACACTTAACCCCTACACTGCCACCTCCCGGTTAACCCCTTCACTGCCAGTGTCATTTACACAGGAATCGGTGCATTTGTATAGCACTGATTGCTGTATAAATGACAATGGTCCCAAAAATGTGTCAAAAATGTCCGATGTGTCCACCATAATGTCGCAGTCACAATAAAAATTGCTGATCGCCACCATTACTAGTAAAAAAAAAAATTAATAAAAATGCCATAAAACTATCCCCTATTTTGTAAACGCTATAACTTTTGCGCAAACCAATCAATAATCGCTTATTGTGATTTTTTTTTACCAAAAATATGTAGAAGAAATACGTATCGGCCTAAACTGAGGGAAAAAAAACGTTTTTTGATATATTTTTTGGGGATATTTACTTTAGCAAAAAGTAAAAAATAATGTTTTTTTTTCCAAATTTTCACTCTTTTTTTGTTTATAGCGCAAAAAATAAAAACCGCAGGGGTGATCAAATACCACCAAAAGAAAGCTCTATTTGTGGGAAAAAAAGGACGTCAATTTGGTTTTGGAGCTACGTCGTACGACCTCGCAATTGTCAGTTAAAGCGACGCAGTGCCGAATCGCAAAAAGTGCTCTGGTCTTAAGCCAGCAAAATGGTCCGGTCTGAAAGTGGTTAATAGCCATTCAAACCCCTTTGTATCAACTTGTGCGCATGTTATCAAGCCAAAATCACCAGGGTATGTAAACTTTTGATCAGGGTCATTTGGGTAGTTTCAGTTGCCATTATGATTTAAAAAGAGTAAACACTAATCAATATATTCCCTTTGTATTGTACCTTGCTGGCTTTTTTTCTCCCTCCTTGACTGGTTGTAAACCCCTACATTGTATACTAGTTGAAGTACTTTTGGCACCCTGCGCTCTCCGCGGGGACAGTCCCCCTGTGGGGAGCACAGGATTCTCAAACACTACGCTTGCACTATATCGCTACACTGTATTCTTACCTAACTTGTTGCACCATTCCAAGTAATGACATGTCTCCTCGATCTCAACCTACCCCCTCCCTCACCACCTTCCTGTCCCAGTCATCCCCCCTTCCCCCCTCCCTCACCCCCTCCCTCTCCCCTACCCTTTCCCTCCCCCCCCCCTTTTTTCTCCCTCCTTCCCCCCCCTCCCCCCCCTCTCCCCTCTCGCCCCCCCCTGCTAAGCAAACACTAATGGGAGACTCTGTTTTCGAACGTACTCCCATAATCCATATCTACCCCTCCCCCACTAGATCTGTAGCTCAACTTACAGTCAGCTTAACCTTTACAGTTTGCCTTACCATTTGTTTTTACATGTTGGTTTGTTATTTTGTTTACGTCCACCTGCAGCGGGGAGCAGTCACTGCCCCCGCACCTCTTGGTACTCGCGTCCTCCAGCCCCTTGGTTTGGCTGCAGGACCCGAACACCCCTTAGTTGTCGGGCAACCCGGCGTTTTATTTCGTGTTCCTACAATTCAATGACTTGCTCTACACCCCGTCCGACCCCCGTTCCTCTTCCCCCTCCAAACCCTTATCTTAACTTTTTTCTCCTCCTCCTACTCTACTTGCTCTTTCCTGGGCGAGTGGCTCCCCCTGATCATATCTTCCTATATATAATCTCCCCAAGCCCATTATTATGGCCCCCCTAAACATACTGTCCCTTAATGTTAAGGGCCTCAACTCCCCCAACAAGAGGGTCAAAGCCTTTCAAACTTTTGCCTCCCTTAAAGCCGACGTGGTAGCGCTACAGGAAACCCATTTCTCAATTCACCACACTCCTAAATTTTTTCAGCTCCCGCTACCCTAGGGTTTACACAGCCTCGGCCGACACAAAACACAGGGGGGTTCTATTGGCCTTCCACCATACCCTCCCATTCACCCCCACGAAGGAGATAAAAGACCCAAATGGCAGGTACATCATACTAGTTGGACTCCTACAAGACATAGAAACTACTTTTGTCTCTTATTATGCCCGGAACTCCAATCCCCTTCTTTTCACACCTATTTCAGGTCATCAGAACACACTGCAAGGGTACCCTACTCATTTGTGGAGACTCGAACATGGTACTCCACACCCACCTAGACAAATCCCCCTACACCCCAGAACACTTCTCCCCTTCTCTGCAATTTCGCAAACTACTGCAACAAAACTCCCTTCTGGACACCTGGAGGGAATGTAATCCAACTAAGAAAAACTATACTTTCTACTCCCACCCGCACAAATCATTCTCCAGAATTGACCACATATTTGTTCCGATAGCTTCATCCCCTATTCTACTTCACTCCTCTATACACCCCGTCACATGGTCGGACCATTGCGCAGTTATCACCACTGTTTCCTCCCTCCTCTCTAGACCTGGGAATAGTTCCTGGACCATGAACGAATCCCTCCTCACTAATCAATCATACTGCATTGACATACAATCCGCCCTTTCGGACTATCTCCACCATAATAATACCCCGGAAATCTCCCCCACTCTATTATGGGAAGCTCATAAACCAGTAATCCGAGGTAAATGTATCTCAGTAGCCACGCAAATCAAAAAGCTCAAAAAACTTAAACTGCAGTGCCTTGAATCTGACTTCCAAACCTCCCACCTGCAGTTTCAATCCTCCCCTACAGAGGCCAACAAAAACTCCCTCGACAAATGCAAGCTAGAACTTGATCTACTATTGGCCGAATCTGCAGATAAATATATGCGTAGATCTGATCACAAAATCTACACTAAGGCCAACAAACAAGACACATTTCTTGCCCTTCGCCTTCGTCGACCAGACCATGTCCACAACCCTATCAGGCTTAAATTGGCTCCCGACAACATTACCAGTAATCCTATTAAGGTACTCGCGGAATTCCGCAAACGTCTTGCTAAATTATACGAATCGAATGGCCCATTGCCATCTAATCTCTCCGAAACTCTGTTTCGCAACCTAGCAATCCCTAAATTGTCGGAAGCCAATAGAGAGACCATAGATGAACCAGTCTCGACCGACGAGGTCCTTGCGGCAATCAAAACCCTTAAATCTAACAAACGCCCTGGCCCTGACGGCCTCCCGGGAGCCTACTACAAGAAATTCGCCCATACCCTGGCCCCACTCCTAGCCCATTCTTTCAACGCTATACTGAAACAACAATCTTTCGGCCGCGATACCCTGACTGCTATAATCGCCATGATCCCTAAACCCAACACAGACCACACCCTTTGGTCCAACTACAGACCCATATCATTGTTGAACGTGGACATAAAGATCCCTGCCAAGATCCTTGCCCTGAGAATTAATCCAATCATAGGAGACCTGATATCCAAGGATCAGGTTGGCTTCATACCCCGCAGGCAGGCCAGTGACAATATTCGCCGCACAGTCCTTCTCCAACACATAGCCAAGTCACGCAAAATTCCCATGCACCTCCTGTCCTTGGATATCAGGAAAGCCTTCGACACGGTATCCTGGCCCTATATGCAATACATTCTGCAGAAATGGGGCTTTGGTCCCAACTTCCTCCAATGGATAACAACCCTATACACACAACCCCAAGCATATGTGAAATACTCGGGATTTAACTCTGAGTGTTTCCCAATTCAAAGGGGTACCAGACAAGGATGCCCCCTATCCCCATTGATATTTGCCCTCATAATTGAACCCCTAGCCTCCCTGATTAGATCAAACCAAAATATCCGGGGCATAGAAATAGCTAACACTACCCACAAGTTATGTCTCTTTGCAGACGACGCCCTCTTATTTGTCACCTCCCCTCACACCACCCTCCCTAACCTCCTGCAACTCCTGGAAAGGTTTGCCAAGGTCTCAGGACTCGAAGTCAACCAAGCGAAATCCAGAGCATTGAATGTCTCATTACCCCAACCTGAACTCCAACGCCTGCAGGCTAACTACCCATTTATCTGGTCCTCTAACTCAATCCCTTACTTGGGGATCAAACTCACAAGCAATCCCCAGCACCTATTCCAAGCAAACTATACCCCTATGTTGAAGAATGTGACCTCAATGCTTAACACCTGGTTGCCACTCTGTGTCTCCTGGTTAGGTAGAATAGCAGCAGTGAAAATGTCACTCCTACCCAAGCTTCTCTACTTATACAGAGTCTTGCCTATACCGATACCGGCTTATTTCCACAGAATAACCCAAAACCGGGTATATAAATATATATGGGGAACCAAAAGGCCCAGGATTTCTAGGCCAGTCCTACTCCGCAGTAAACTATAGGGGGGCCTAGGGGTGCCAAATTTCTTACATTACTTTCACGCAGCCCAGCTAGCTCAACTGACCCTTTACCATGCCGCTTCAGAAATCCCACTCTGGGTCGCACTAGAGGCAATAGACACCCACCCTATCCCCTTATCCAACTTGCTCTGGCTGCCCTCAGCTCACCGGGGACCGATAACTAACCCAGTCACCCTCCACTCACTAAAACTATGGGACAAACTATCCAAGACTTTTAGACTAGTCTCCCCCCATCGACCACTCCTCTCCTTTATAGGTCACCCGCTATTCCACCCCGCCTACACCGAACCAATATCTTTTCAGACCTGGCAACAGGCAGGGTTGCACCGCTTCCAGGACTTAATTTCCCATGGCTCGGTTACACCTTTCCCGATCTTGCAGACCCGCTCACAATTGCCCCCTAAAGAATGTTTCCGATACCTGCAAATCTCCCACTTCATCCGCACCAACCTTGGCCCAAATATATCCAAGACTGGCCTGTCCACCTTCGAAGACGTATGCGACTCAGACCCACACGCCCCTGGCATAATCTCGAGACTATACACGCATCTGACCTCTCCCAACACGACAATGCCCCTCTATGCTCTAGCCTGGTCCAGGGACTTGAACATTGATCTAGATCTGGATGACTGGTCAACCATTTGGACGAACACTAAACTAGCTTCACAAAACGTCATTGCTTCAGAAGCCAACTATAAAGTTCTAATGCTCTGGTACCTAGTGCCCACCAGGATTGCTAAGTTTACCCCTTCATATTCCCCAAACTGTTTTAGGGGTTGTACCGAACAAGGCACCCACCTACATATCTGGGGGACATGCCCAATAGCCCAACGCTTCTGGGCAACTATATTTCAAATGGGTTCAACCCTACTCGAACACACCATCCTCCCAGACCCCGTTCTCGCTATCTTAAACCACACCACACAGGACTACACTAAGGCACAATTGCGCCTTCTATTACAACTCACTACGGCAGCTAAACAAACAATTGCTAGGAACTGGAAAACCCCAAACCTTAACATCACTGAAGTTAAGAATAGAGTCACCCGAGCGATGATACACAGTAAGATAGAAGCCAAAATTTTAGATAGAGCCCCCCAACACCTTAAGATTTGGCACCCCTGGATGGAACATTTTCTCCCCCAAGACTTTGACAGGCTTCTTCTGGAACCTTAGCTCCTCAATCTATGCCCGGCTCCCTCTGACTATTGATGTAAATTCTCCGGCTCCTGGGAGCCACTCGACCAAACCTAAACCTATACTCATTCTTATACCCACCCCTCCCCCCACCTCTCTCATTGCTCTCTCTCTTTCCCCCCCCAGTGCACTCCTCCTAGCTGCCCCCGCTATTTTCCACTCTTTCCCCTCCCCCTCCCCCCTCTATGTTCCCCTTCCCTGAATCTAAGTTTAGTTAGGGGCATCTCTTGCCCTAAGGACCTCATCTGTTACCATTGCTCTCCCTTACGGAGCTCTGGTGGCCCAATCTATGCATGTTTATGTTGGGGAGTTACCCCGGACAATAGTAGAGGCCACCTGTGAACCCGTTATACACCCACGATAACTTAATGTTCCCTTTTGTTTGATTCAGGGAATTTTCCATATGATTGTATTGCGTAATCACATGCTCTGTATGACATGGAAATCTACACGTAAGATGTTTGTAACAGTATCAGTTTATTTGTTATTTCTGTTTGTACTGTAATCTTGTACTCAATAAAAATTTTGAAAAGAAAAAGAGTAAACACTGTTGATTGATAATAAATGGCTTCAGCCAAACACTAACCATGAGTGAAAGAAATGTTTTTGTGTTATTCATATTCTGATAAGCTAAATCATAAATTCTGCCAGGGTATGTAAACTTATGAGCTCAACTGTGTGTGTCTGTGTGTGTGTGTGTGTGTGTGTGTGTGTGTGTGTGTGTGTATATATATATATATATATATATATATATACACACCCAGTATCTCACAAAAGTGAGTACACCCCTCACATTTTTGTAAATATTTTATTATATCTTTTCATGAAGAAATGACACTTGGTTACAATGTAAAGTAGTGAGTGTACAGCTTGTATAACAGTGTAAAGTTGTTGTCCCCTCAAAATAACTCAATACACTGCCATTAATGTCTAAACCGCTGGCAACAAAAGTGAATACACCCCTAAGTGAAAATGTCCAAATTGGGCCCAATTAGCCATTTACCCTCCCCGGTGTCATGTGACTCGTTAGTCTCAGGTGTGAATGGGGAGCAGATGTGTTAAATTTGGTGTTATCGCTCTCACTCTCTCATACTGGTCACTGGAAGTTCAACATGGCACCTCATGTCAAAGAACTCTCAAAGGATCTGAAAAAAATAAATGTTGCTCTACATAAAGATGGCCTAGGCTATAAGAAGTTTGCCAAGACCCTGAAACTAAGCTGCAGCACGGTGGCCAAGACCATTTAACAGGACAGGTTCCACTCAGAACAGGCATCGCCTTGGTCAACCAAAGAAGTTGAGTGCACAAGCCCAGCGTCATATCCACACGTTGTCTCTGGGAAATAGATGTATGAGTGCTGCCAGCATTGCTGCAGAGGTTGAAGGGGCGGGGGGTCAGCCTGTCAGTGCTCAGACCATATGCCGCACACTGCATAAAATTGGTCTGCATGGCTGTTGTCCCAGAAGGAAGCCTCTTCTAAAGAAAGCCTTCAAACAGTTTGCTGAAGACAAGCAGACTAAGGACATGGATTACTGGAACCATGTCCTGTGGTCTGATGAGACTAATGCCCTGTACACACGCTCGGATTTTACGATGACTAGTTCAGTCGGATCATTTCCGTCTGAATTTGTCCGATGCTGGTGTTGCGTACACACGGTCGGACAACGTTGTCAGAATTTCCGGTCTTCAAGAACGCCGTGACATAAGCCGTCTTCCACGAGACTAGAAAAGGGAAGTTCAGCACCACGTCCGGCACCCGTTGGGCTCCTTCTGCTGATTCCGTGTTTATCGCGTGTTAGTAGAAGTTTGGGGACTTACGATTCGCGCTTCTCAGTTTTCTGACTCAGATCGTTACTGCTCTTCAGTTTGTGCTTGTCGTGCGTATCTGTTTATTAGTGCGTGTAGTTAGTTTGCATTTGTTGGTCATTGCGGCCAATATCTTGATATAGGACGCTTTGATTTTCACTGCTTATTGTCTGCTCGTTTCTGGTATTCATTTTGTTCTTTCAGGCCTTGCTGTTTATCGGTGCTTTCTGTTTGTCCGTTCTGACCAGCCGACCGTTTGTGAGCGATGTTTCCTGTACGTACTCGTCGCCGAGTTCGTGCTGTACAGGGACTTGGTGTCGGGTTTTTAGCTTTGACCCAAGACCTGTCCATGAACAGAGCGAGGAGGAGTATGTGGACAAAGAATTGGTTGCTTCAGCGTGACCAATTCTCGCACATGCCTTTGCTTCGTGAGATCCGGGAGAATAATCCTGATGATTTCAGGAACTTTCTCCGGATGACGGACCCCGTTTTTCACCGTCTTTTGGCTTTGCTGACCCCTTTTATCAGCCGGCAGGATACCTGCATGAGACAAGCCATCACTCCGGAGCAGAGGCTTGTTGCCACGTTGAGGTACTTGGCGACAGGGAGAAGCCTTCAGGATCTGAAGTTCTCCACAGGTATCTCTCCCCAGGCTCTGGGAATCATTATTCCAGAGACATGTTCTGCCATAATTCAGGTCCTGCAGGAGGACTATATTAAGGTAACATTTCTTCTTTACTATTCCCTTCTATGTATGCTCTGTTTGCTAATGTCTTGTATTTTTGACCTCCTTCCCTAATTACCATGATTGCAATATGCTCTAATATGCTGTGCCCCTTTTGTCCTTTATGCATTTTTCCCTTCAATTACCTCCCCAGCATGCTCTTCTGGCCCAATAGACACCTATGGCCTAGTCACTTAAGCAATGTATTTTGTCTGCTGCATAGTATTTTTTCCCCCCAAACACCCCCTAAAATATGCACAAATGTTTGCTGTGTGTTTGACTTCATGCAGAGTCCCATTGAATTTTTTGGTTTATTTTTGTGGGGTGCCAAACTCATTAGGAATCCCGTCTCCCCCAACTGCTCTGTCAGATGCTACCAATCCTCTATCTGCTGGCTTTGCCAAGCTCAATACACACTATATACCTACCTCTTTATAGTGGTCATATTTAGGGATGAATTTAGCAAAGCATGTAGTGCAAGGGGCTGGCTCAATACTTTCCATTTTTTTCGTTTTTTTGTATGTTCCTCCTATTATTAGCTTGATAGGTAATTGCAGAATGTCAAAATGTGCTTCCCTTATTTTTTGTTTTTTTTTTTGGGGGGGGGGGGGATTAGAAGGCTTCTTTTATCTTTCCTGTGGGCTGCCAATAGTGTTAAGTAAGGAGGGTCTGGCCAAACTAGCACACATTATTGAGCCATTTGGCTATCAATGAAGTGGAGAGGGTTACCTGTCCAATCCCCCCCCCCCCCCCCCAAACCCCTAGTTATTGTCAATGGCCCATCAGAAGTAGGGGGATTGATGGGGGGTGAGTAATATGCTAAGGGGACCTTGTACTTTGGGGTGCAAATACTTTCAAGGTTACAATTTAAGTCTGATCTTGTTCCAAGATGTTAGTGTCTAATCTGCTTGCAATGTTTATGTGCAATTTTTTTTTTTCTTGTTTGACTCCACAGTTTCCTTCCATGCCACAGGAATAAGGATGAGCTCAGGCGTGTTCGAATGGTCCACGTGCAGAGCCCGCCAGGAAGTTGGCGCAGCGCTGCGCTAATCACAGGCAGTGAGACATTGCCCTGATGTGCGGCTGCAAAGATCTGGCAATGTCTCAATGCCTGTGATTAGCGCATCGCTGCGCCGACTTCCTGGCGGGCTCTGCACGTGGACCATTCGAACACGCCTGAGCTCATCCTTACACAGGAATGTCAGACTGTGGCCTCCCACTTTGCCAGCCGTTGGGACTTTTCTAACTGCGGAGGTGCAATTGATGGGAAACGCGTCCGCATCGTCCCACCCCCCAACTCGGGGTCATACTATTATAATTACAAGGGGTTTAATAGTGTAGTGATGTTGGCGGTTGTGTCGGCGACATACAAGTTTTTGTATGTGGACGTGGGGATGAGTGGCCGGATCTCGGATGGTGGTGCCATTGCGCACATGGAGTTCTACTGGCGTCTCCAGAGTGGCAGTCTGTGCTTGCCACCTCCAGAGGAGAATGCTGAAGGACTCCCCTTCGTCTTTGTCGCAGATGAAGCGTTTGCGCTAACAACCCATCTGATGAGGCCCTTCCCGATGAGGACCCTCACCCCAGACCAGAGGGTCTTCAATTACAGGCTGTCCAGAGCCTGCAGAGTGGTGGAGAACACCTTTGGGATCCTGGCCAGTAGGGGTGCAACGGATCAAAAAACTCACGGATCGGATCGTTCCTCGGATCAGAGTCACGGATCGGATCAATTTTCGGATCAGCAAAAAAAAAAAAAAAAAAACAAGACAAACATAAAAGTTTTATCTTTTTGTTTATTAACACTATTAAATTTACTTGAAAATATATAAAATCAAGTTTAAAGTGCACAAGGCATAATATCTTTTTTTTAATTTTAACATAATGAAAAACAACTTAGTGCAACATAAAAGGCATATCTCCTTCCTTTAAACATGGACCAATGGGCAATGAGCCAAAAACAACTGAACTTAAAGTGCAACAGAAGGCACGTCATCTTCCTTTTAACATGGATAGTGAAAGCCTAGTATGGATTGTCCACATCATCAAAGAAGAATAAAATAAAGCGCTTATAATTTTAAATTCTTTTTCAAAAAGACAAGGATGTCTACATTGTCTGGGGAGAGTGTGGACCTCGTTGCAGTCACGATGTCCCCTGCTGTTGAGAACACTCTCTCGGAAGGCACTGAAGAGCCTGGCACAGCGAGATAGCATCTTGCCATCTTGGCAATATGAGGGTATTTACACTCGTTGCATTTCCACCATGTCAGCGGATCACCATCCACTGTAATGCCGCTTGCTGCCATCAGGTAGGATGCCACCTCCTCTTTGATGATGTCAGCAGGAGTCTTAAGGTCTCCTGGCAAAGGTCTCTCCAAAAAGCTCTGCCATCGCCGACTTCTTTTGTGGAGGAGATGAGTCCAAGTTTGCTCCTGTTGGCTCTGCAGCTTGACCCTGCGGAAAAAAAAAAAAATATTTAATAATTAAACCTATTTATTTTCACGTTTCATAGACATGAAAAATGTAGCAATATTATTGCCACATTTTTCATGTCTATGAAACATGAAAATAATAACATTTAATAAAAGCCATTATTATGAAAATAAAAAATGTATTTAGATTTATAATTTTTAAAAAATATTATTTTTCTTTACCTCATCACAGTCTTCAGTTCCCAGACTTCTCACAATCTCACTGGTGAGGTCACTGTATGTCCTCTGGCGTAGGGCAGGGTCCATGTGAGACAGGGACTTGAACCTTGGATCCAGGGCAGTAGATCTATGAAGGTAGTCCTGTAGAGTAGGGGGTAAAGTGTATCTGGGCTGCAGGTCCTCTCTAATGGCAGTCTTGACATCTCGAGTGATGGTGCTGTCTTCCACACTTGGAGCCATGGATTGTAGAATCCTTGTTTTCAGCGGCATGATCATCGATACAGATGGTGAACTTCCAGTGCTCAGCAGAGCTGTAACGGTTTTGAGGGGTTTAAGCACCTGGAGGACCTCCTCTGCCACTCTCACATCATCATCGGACAGGGTAATGATGTCTTTCACAGTTTTCTTAAGGGTCTTATCGGTCAATGCAGAGTATATAGGTGCCTGCTGTTCCAGATAACGCTCCAGCATATCATAAGTGGAGTTCCACCTTGTTGGGACATCATGTATGAGCTTATGAGTTGGCAGCTTTAGCATTTCTTGCTTTGTTTTAAGCACATGAGCTGCTGTTGTGCTTCGGTGGAAGTAGGAAACCACCTTCCTGATCCTCCCAAGGAGGCGGTCCATCCTATTTACCGAAATTCCCTTCTGCGATGCCAAATTCACTACATGTGCAAAGCACCCTATCTGTGGGCCCAGTCCTGCCTCATTCACTGCATTTATTTGATTTTTGGCATTATCAGTTGTGACTGGGATATTAGTATTGGGCCTCTTCATCTTCCATTCCTCTACTGCTTGTGTCAGTACCTGCGCAAGATGAGTGCTTGTGTGACTCTCGTAGAGGGGGCGTGTCTGCAGCACCGGACTTCTCATCTCCCAGTCTGCTGTGATGAAGTGAGCGGTTATCGTCACATAGCTCTCCGTTCCTCTGGACGTCCACCCGTCTGTCGTGAGCGCAACAGAGGTTGCTCGGGATAGCTCATCCACAACTTTTTTCTTCTCCTGCTCATAAAGATCTGGCACAATCTTTGTGCTGAAGTGGGTGCGCGACGGGATGTCGTAACGTGGCTCAAGCACTTTCAGCATGTGTTTAAAGCCCTCGTTTTGCACAACTGAATATGGCCTCATGTCTGCACCTATAAATACACCGATAGCTTTTGTGATGGCTTTAGCCCGGTCCGATTGTGCAACAAGGGGCTGCTTAAATGCCGCGGCGATAAGCGGTTGTTGAGCAGCTTTCGTTTTCACTCCTGTCAGTGAAACACCGGGGTGATGTCGCTTCAAATGCGTGGCCATGCTTGATGTGTTTCCACTGTCATATGACTTTCTTGTGCCACAGTGCCTACACACCGTCACGGTTTTATCCACTGACCTCTTTCCTTCATCATCATATTTGACAGGGAATCCAAAATGCTCCCATACAGGGGATTTAAATGACGTGGGGCGTTCAAGCTCCTCCATTCCTCCGCTCGCCATGACCACACTGTATGTGTGTGGACTGATTCCTTCCCCAAAGTAGAGGCAGGATGTGGAGGCGATTTGGTAGCCTGGAGGACGTTCCAGGGGAGGACGGAATACTGGGCACAGTGGGCAGTCGGTCGCCCGACTCGCCAGTCAGGGAAGGCAGGGGAGCTCACCTGGAAAAAAGGAAAGAAACTGCGCTAAGACGGTGACCTAGAAGCGATCTTGTGCGGCCAACCACAAAAACCGTCTAAAACTCAGTGGAAGCAGCAATCCTTCTGCACAAAACCCCAATACAGCGAATAAAATATAGAAAAAATAGGATCGTGCTAAACATAATATTACAATAGGGAACGACGTAAACACATGAATTGGTGTAAAGACATTCCAAGGTATTTAGTAAGAGGCATGGTGAGCTTTTTGAGGTTGTCATTTTTTCCCACAATTCTTTGCAAAATGAATTATTATTTTTTTTTTTCTACAAATTTGTCATTGTAATAGGTTATTTCTCTCACATGGCATGTGTATACCACAAATGACACCCCAAAATAAATTCTGCTACTCCTGATTATTACGATACCACATGTGTGGGACTTTTACACAGCCTGGCCACATAGAGAGGCCCAAAAGGCAGGGAGCGCCATCACATGTTCTAGGGGCATAAATTACACATCTAAATTGTTGACTACCTATACCTAGTACACTTTTGAAGGCCCTGGAGCACCAGGACAATGACACTTGACACTGACGTGGCACTGATGACAGATGGTACTAATACGGGGCACTGATGACATGTGACACTGATGACAGATGGCACTAATATGTGGCACTGATGAGAGATGGCACTTATACATGCCACTGATATCACGTGGCACTAATACGTGGCACTGATGACACATGACACTGATGACAGATGGCACTGATACGTGGCATTGATGACAGGTGACACTGATAATAACAGATGGCACGTGACACTGACAGGTGGCGCTGATGACAGATGGCACTAATACGTGACACTGATGACAGATGGCACTAATGTGGCACTGATGACAGATGGCAATATGTGGCACTGACGACAGATGGCACTGACTACAGATGAGATGGCACTGGGGATGGCACTGGGCACAGATGGCATTGGGGACAGATGGTTATGGCAATTGGCATTGGGGACAGATTGCAGTGGTGGCAGTGGGCACAGTCAGATGGCATTTCATTTTTTTTTTTTTTTAAACTTACGGCGCTGCAGCCGTTCATCTCCTCCTCCTCACATGCTGTCTCTGTGTGAGGAGGGGCAGCGGCGCTGAGAGATGATCTCATATGTTTACATATGAGATCATCTCTCATTGGCCAGGGCGATCACGCTGTAAACGGCCGCTGTGATTGGCCGTTTACAGCGATCTGTGATTGGCCGCGTCCGAGGGACATGGTCAACACAGAATTTCCCTGCTGCGCGCTCGTGAGCGCGCACAGGGAACGAGGAAAGGGGAGGCCGTCGTATGACGTCCTCCCGGGATTTCACATCCGCGCTGTGGCCGTCATTCGGCTACGGCCGGATGTGAAGTGGTTAAACAATGTCCCCCCCCCCCCCCCCCAATAAAATGCAGCTTATTACAAGCATAAAAAACATAGTCAGCAATGCATATCAGATATCGCTGATGATTTGTGCCAAGCTCACCACCGATCAAAGTTCCTCCAAACAGACCGCTGTGATGAGTCCCGGGATGACGCTAATCGTGTCATGCTGATGGGTTGCGACATGATTAGCGTCATCCCGGGACTCATCACAGCAGTCTGTTTGGAGGAACTTTGATCTGTGGTGAGCTTGGCACAAATCATCAGTAATAAATAATATGCTGACTATTTTTTTTAATGGGCTGCATTTTATGGGGGGGGGGGGGGGGGGGATCGTTTAGTAGTGGGGAAGTGGTGTGGTACCTGCTTTTAGAAGTTGCAGAATTGGCCAGGCAAGGAATCCAGCGTGACTGCTCCGGAATCCAGTCACATGGGCTCCTGTGGCATGTGGAATGAATGAACTTGCGGCTGGGGGTGACGTCAGCGCACAGCGCGTCGCCGCCGGGTGTACCAAGATGGCCGCCCGCTCCATAGCTAGGCCGAAGCCGCGGCCTTTCCTAAAGGCCGCGGCCGCGGACCGCTCCGCGGATCGCGAGGGGTGCCGATCCGGACAGGCCCATCCGTACGGATCACGGATCGGTCACGATCCGTTGCACCCCTACTGGCCAGCCACTTCCGCCTCTTTTTGACGGCTATGAACTTGGCGGAATATAAACTCAACCACATAGTTCTTTCCTGCTGCATATTGCACAACTTCCTCAAAAGACATAGCAGCAACTATGTTGTGCCCGTTGACCCTGATGTGGACGGGCCTTCCAATGCAAACCTCACAGCCCTTCAAGCTGCACGTCCTGGCTTGCCCCCTCTAAATGCCCGCGAGGTCCGCGAGAGATATATGGACTACTTTGTGGGTAGGGGGGCCATTGCTCTGCCTGACGATGTGTGAGAGGCATTTTTTTAATAAATATATTTTTTAACCAGACCTAGGATTTCTTGTCATTTACTGCTTGTGTTTCTTGTAGGTGTGGTCTAGCTTATTTGTAGTTTACATTTTGGGCCTTTATCTTCAACAGTATGAATGCACTTTCTGGGCGAGAGGAGGTGAGAGTCTCTTCTTCCCAAAAAGAATCTTCTCATGTTGTGTGTGTGATACCTAATATTTTGTCTAGATAAGGTTTGTAGTGCATAACTGACACCCAAAATACTCCTTTTCATCACCATGACAGAAATGTGTGTATTCCAGAAAATGGTGTGCTACGTGTTTTATTACAAAGCACTGTGGGTGTCATTTACAGACAAATCCACTATGCACTACAAGTGCACTGCAAAAGTGCCCTGGAAAATACACTTGCAGTGCAAACTGAAATAGCCTTTAGTAAATAACACCCATTGTCACCAAAATCATTTACTTTTGCCATAAATAATGCTTTTGTGTTTTTAAATAAGGAAGCCACACATTTTTTAGATGTAAAAATTTTACTTACAACACATTCACAAGTGCCTTTCAAAAATGCTTTTGGAAACTGAAAAGATCTTTTGTCTTTAGAACATTGTTTACTAACATTGCGCATTTTGTAAAACCAGGCATGTAGCAAAACACAACAGACAGAACATATGAACTTGCAAAGTTCAACTTTCAAAAGTGAAGACAAGATCAGACATAACTATATGTTCAAAGTGTGTTTGATCGTGCCTTCATCACATGGGGTGTCACCCCTGGAAATGTGAAATTTAGAACATGCACACAATTTGGGGCTCAAAATGGGCATTTGATGCTAATAAAACACCTGGCTAGAATGTTCAAATGTGCAATCTCCCATCATGGGGAGCAATGGACGTGTTTTGGGGGTGCAACCCCTTCGCCTCACCCACTTTAGTAGTTAGTAAAGTGGTTGCACCCCCAAAACGTTGTCATTCATCCACCATGATGGGAGCTAGCACATGTTGACACACTGTGTGCATCTTCAAAATTTGGCACATTTTTTTTTTGAATCATTCAATTTTTATTGAGTATTTTCATGAAATCATACAGAAAATAAATAAACATTAAAAGAAATAAACAATAGGATATGCACTACGTGGAGTATATATCAGTATCCGTTAAATATATAATACATAAAATATAGAACATGTTCAGAAATGTATATAGAGCATTCATAGAAAGCAAGAGACTGAGCTATACGTCAGCCTGAGAAGAATCTACAGGCCATATAGACCAGTATTTATCAAATTGTGCACATTTAAAAGTATTTAGTGCTATCAGACGTTCAAAAGTATGGTTTCTACGTACCGCAGAAGTGACATCTGATACATTGATAGCAATGGTAGACTTCCAATTGCATAGAATCAGCAACCTGGTTTCTAGTAAAATATGAGTTATAACTGGTCTAAATGGTTTAGGAAACTTATCGATATTTATATGAAGAATACCTAAGGCAGGATCTGGTTTAGTGAGTATACCCGTAATGGTAGATATAAGTTGAAAAACACTATTCCATAAGCTTTTAACCGTAGGGCAGTACCAAAGCATATGTAATAGATTACCCAAGTGGCCACACTCCCTCCAACAATTCGGAGAAAAACCTGGAAAGAAAGTCGCCAATCGACAAGGAGTGTAGTGCCATCTATTGGAGAGTTTAATGGTAAGTTCCCAATGTTTGGCACAATGAGATGCAGAATGAATTTCAGAGAAGGCGTGGCGCCACTGATCTTCCGAGAAGTCAGAACCGAGTTCTGCTTCCCATTTGAGCATGGCAGGTGTCTTGATAAATTGTAATTTATCATGCAAAAGATTGTAAAAATAGGAAATTCCTTTCACTTCTCTACTATCTGGATAGTAAAACTGCCATAGTCTGCGTGGAATGGTAATTAATGGAGAAGGTAGGGTTTGAAGTAACTCTAAGATCTGAAGTGTGTAAAGGGCCATGTCAGTAGTGAGGTTATACTGCGAAGTCAGTTGCGTTACAGATTTAAGTTTGGTGCCATCGAAAAAGTCAGATAGTAGCGTAATCCCTTTGTTAGTGAGGTCAGTTACAGGGATGACGGGAAGTTTCGTCTCAAGAATAGAAAGAGGTATATTGTATGGTAAGTCTATAACGTCATCTTGATTAGTAGGTAGTATGTGTCTCCATGCTTTTAAGGATATTTGAATTGTAGGGGATAATTTACGTAAGTCCCAGGTAGACCAGCTATCAGTCAGTAAAAGAGTTTGTACGTTGGATAAAGGTAGTGGAACTAATGAATTTTCAATGTCCACCCAGACTGGTGGGTCCTTAGTCTGAAACCAATGTTTAATTTGGTCCAATCTAACTGCCCAGTAATAGTCATGAATGTCAGGTAAACCTGCACCACCGAATCTCTTATGTGAAATAAGATTGTTCCTGGAGCATCTAGCTTTTTTACCATTCCACACATACTTCCAGCACATAGTAGTAAGTTTTTTAAGAAAGTGTTGTGGAATATGAAGTGGTAGTGAGCGAAAAACATATAGTATTTGAGGCAATATCAGCATTTTATTTCAAAGAATTTTATTATGTTTGAAAAAGCATATACAATTAACAAATAACAATGTCAGGATACAGAGCCAGAATATACAGAAAAACAGCAAGAAACTCCGTCATATGTGAAACCTAAAAGAAATAGGGCGAAGGATGAGGAGATACGAAATGGTACCTGGAGGACCTACATGAGGGAAGCGAAAGGAGAAGGTCTGCTTGGCAGCGTAGCAAACAGCGACCCCCCACCATCAGGCACCCCGAATGGGAGCAATCTGTGCCCGATAGGGGGGATCTCCGCCGCCCCACCACCCAGCCTCATTATCAAACATCAACAATTAGGGCCTTCTCCATCGGTCTGCCAGTAAAAGGAATCATCCTAAAGTAGGGGCCTGACATTGTTCCAATAAACTACAACCAGGAAGGGGAGCAAAGGGAGGGGAATGGAAGAAGGGAGAGCAAGAGGGGGGAAGAAAAGGGAGGAGAAAGAGAAAGCTGAGGGGAGGGAACATCAATTTCGGGATACAGACGATTCAGGGAGGTATTGAGTTAGTGAGCCATGGCGCACCAATATAAATGGCCCAGGGTTCCCATGTGGATTCAAACGCCCTAACTGTGTCAGAGATAACGTTGGATAGCTTCTCTTGTGACATAATCCAAGATACTTTCCTGATTACTGCTGGGAAGGAGACCCTGGGTTTTTTCCAGGCTTTAGCGACCGTAAGTTTGGCACCTAAAAGTATAAACCTGATAAGTCTACTAGAGGCTTTGGATAGGTCTGGGATGTGAGCATTGAGGAGGGCCACCATAGGAGATCTGGGGATCTGGCGTCCCACAAGCTTATCGATCAAGTTAAACACTTTTCTCCAAAACAATCGTATTTTGGGGCACTCCCACCAAACGTGAGACAAGGTTCCCACGAGAGTACACCCCCTAAAGCACATGGGGTTTGCTGTCGGGAAAATTGAGGCGAGACGCGACGGGGTATAGTACCATCTGGAGATGATTTTCAGGCTCGCTTCTATTAGCGTAGTGTTTAGGATACCCCTAAAAGAGTTGAAGCTTGCTTTCTGCCAGGTCCCCAGATCCCAGTTGAACTGGAAGTCTGACTCCCAGCGTTGCATGTAAGGGGACTTAGTGTCCGGCAAGGTGAGCGATGAGTAGACTGTCGACACACCCCCCCGCTGGTCCATGGACTGACCGCACCAAATTTCATATTCCGTAAACTTTGGGGGAAGTGGTTTGTCCCTCCAAAGTTTGTGTAGAAAGTTTGAAATCTGTCTAAATCTGAATTTTTCAGAGTCAGGTAGTTCTAATTTCTTGATGCAATAAGCAAGGGTGATAGGGCCTGAATTTGTAAAAAAGTGTCCGATTCGGTACAGCCCCTTATCCAGCCACTATCTGAATGCTTCTATATTTTGTCCTGGGGGGAAGGCAGGATTATGAAATATGTGAGATAGAGGTTTGTAAGCTGAGACCAGAGCTGTATTGGAGCGTACAGAGTCCCAGAGGGCAAACATATGTGAGAGGGTTGGGGCCATGATTGGGGGGCGCGCTTTGGGGTTCGACCAGAGGAGGTAATCCAGAGTGTTATGAGGCACAGCCTGCCTTTCTAAATGGACCCAATCCGGTTTTTCATATTTGGAATAGATCACAGAGAGTTGTGCGATTCTGGCTGCTATGTAGTATTTGTATAAGTTGGGTAGTCCCACTCCCCCTTTCTGTCTATGTAGATACAGTGTTTGTTGCGGAATCCTATAGCCGGTTGAACCCCAGATGAATTTAAGGACCTTGCTTTGGAAAGATTTAATGTGATCCTTCCTGATGGGGATTGGTAGAGACCTAAAGAGATAGAGGAGTCTGGGGAACAGCGTCATCTTTATTGAATTGACCCTCCCGAGCCAAGAGATATTGTATTTAGACCATGAGTGGAGATCCAGTTCCAATTTCCGGTACATGGGAGGATAATTAGTGCCGTAAAGGTCCTCTGTCTTGGCCGTGAGTGCAATACCGAGGTATTTAATGGAGGAAGTATTCCAATGGAACTGAAAATGCTTCCGTAGGGATTCGACCGTGGAAGGGCGGAGTGAGACGTTAAGTGCATGTGACTTGTTATAATTAACCCGGAGCCCAGAAATTTTAGCAAATTCATCTAGAGAGTGGCAAAGATTAGGTAGGGTAGTGATCGGGGAGGTGAGGAAAAGGAGTATGTCATCTGCGAAGAGCCCGCATTTATGGATCTGAGATCCGCATTTGACTCCTTGAATATTAGGGTTTTGTCGGATGGAGATGGCAAGTGTTTCTATGGCTATGGCAAAAATCAGGGGAGACAATGGACAACCTTGTCTAGTCCCTTTAGCTATGGTTATAGGTTGGGAGTAGTGACCCTGAAGTTTGATTCGGGCAGTGGGATTGGAGTATAGGGCACGTAATAGTCCCATGAAGTTGTCGCCAAAGCCCCAGCGTTTCATGATCTCAAAAATATATGGCCAGGAGACTGAGTCGAAGGCTTTTTGGAGATCTAGGGAAAGAAGCATCCCAGACTGTTTAGGGCCCCCGTCCCAACCTGTTTGAAGGATAGATACTATGTCTATTGCTCGTCTGATTTGATCAGGACCCTGTCTGCCTGGGATGAACCCCACTTGATCCCTGTGAATGTATCGGTTAATGAAAGAAGCCAGGCGATTCGCTAAAATTTTGGTTAGGATTTTCAAGTCGCTATTTATGAGAGAAATTGGTCTGTAATTCCCGACTTCTTCTGGGTTTTTGTCTGGCTTAGGGATTACAGCAATGAAGGCAGTGTTGAGATGGGGATCGAGTGGAGTTCCCATTGTTTTAGAGTTGAGGAATCTAGTGAGATGAGGGGCTAGGGCAGATGGGAAAGTCTTGTAATATGAATTGGAGAGACCATCCGGACCTGGTGCCGAATTAGATTTTAGGGCTTTAATAACTTCCTGGACCTCTTCAGTGGAGAAGGGGGCTTCCATTATTGCCTTATGGTCCGCAGATAGGGTGGGGATAGGGATCCCGTTAAGATAATTCGAGATGCTCGGCTCATCAGAGGCGTCATGGCGGCTATAAAGTTTGGAGTAGAAGTCGTGAAAGGCCTCTAGGATTTTGGAGGGGTTAGATGACGTACCCTGTCCCGGTATTCTAATTTTGGGCATCACATAGGAGCGGAATTTGGGAGTTAATTTGGAAGCTAGCATGGAACCTAACCTATCACCCTGGGTATAGAATTTATTTTTGCTCCACCTTATTTGTTTTTCAGCCTTCGCTGTCAATAAAAGGTTAAGTTCAAGTCTGGTTTTGTCAATTTGATGTTGTAATGATGGCGAGGGAAATTGTTTGTGCTGGGAGCGTAAGGAGGTATATTCAGCTTCAAGTCTATTAATGTCGGCTGTCCGTTCCCTTTTAATTTGTGTCGATAGTTTGATAAATTCACCCCTGATAAAAGTTTTGTGGGCTGCCCACAGGGTTTCCGCTGATATTCCTTCGGTATTGTTAAGGGAGAAGTACTCGGAAAGAGACTTCTCTAACAACTGTATTCTTATTGGATCCGAAAGCAGGGATTCGTTCAATCTCCAGTGACCAAATCCCGGCTTCCGATATTGTCTGTGCAGGGATAGAGTAACCAGTGAGTGGTCAGAAAGGACGGTGTCTGTGATTCTCGATGAAAGGATCCGGGGGACATCTCGGGTCTGAATTAGGAGATGGTCAATCCTGGCATACAAGTTATGGGGGGCGGAGAAATGGGAAAAGTCACGTTTACCCGGGTTTAATTCTCTCCATGCATCTGCCAAACCTTGAGCATGGATGAGTTTAGCTATCTTTAGGCTTTCCTTGGTGGGTCTGGTGAGTTGGGAGGAAGGGGGTTTGGATCGGTCTAAAGCCTGGTCAAAGGCGGAATTGGAGTCTCCCCCGAATATGACCGTGCCCTCCAGGGATGGAGAGAGAGAATCAAACATGTTCTTAAAAAAGGTCGCTTGACCTTTGTTAGGTGCGTAGTAGGAAATGAGGGAGAAGAGGTTGTCTTCTATTGTCCCCTTAACAAGGATATATCTGCCCTCTGGGTCTCTTAATACTGAGTTTAAGGTAAAGTTGCAGTTTTTGGCAAAGGCAATAGCTACCCCTTTAGTTTTGTTGTCGGCGCTGGCCAAATAGAAGTTGGGGAAGTGGGCATGGAGGAATTTGGGGCTGTACCGAATCGGGAGGTGTGTTTCCTGAAGCATGACAATGTCAAGCCTGGAGGATTTGTATAAGTTGAATAGCTTCTTCCGTTTCGTGGGGGAGTTCATGCCCTGTACGTTGTGGGTAGCTATTTTTAAGGTGTTTTGCGTGCTGTCAGCCATGGAATTTACCGGGGAGAGTGTGTGAGTGTCTACCATCACTTACCTTGGCATGTCCCGTCCTGCCGTGGAAACGGGGAGAATCATTTGGTCTGCTGTTTGTCGGCGTCCCCAAAAGTGTACCTCTTACGAATGTTCTCACTGAAAGAAAAACAAGGGTAAATTGATGTTCCAAGAGAGAGAGGGAGGCAGAGGGAAGAGAAGAGAGGAAAGACAAAGGGCTCAGCATTCTCCCTCCGGGGTAGAGGAAGACCCAGGGGGAGAGGCTAGAGTAGGAATACCTCCTGCGCTTAAAAGCGCGGGAAGTAACAGTAAAAAATAAAGAAAATAGCTCCATGCCAAAATCGGCCTGGAGGCCCTATCCCCACGAATCCGGAAGGGAAACAAAGGGATAGGAGGAGGCGCATGTGTACCACCCCCGACCAAGGCAATTCAGGACTGCGGGGATAAAAGAACAATAAAACATAACTGAAAACAGTCCTGATGATAACAGAACGTCTAACAGAGATAAGGTACCGAATGCACCCAAGATAGTGGAAGTTGGCATTGTTGGAGGGGGTTCGGGACCCCTACTGAAGAGAAACAGTTTTCCTGCTTGGTAATGCATCCCAGAGGAGTGTTGTAGTGAGAGTCATTGAGAGACAAAGCCTCTGGACCCAGCCGGGTTCAAGAAGTGAGGTCGTAGACCTTGGAGCATTAGGGTGTTAAATTTTAAGTCGTTTCCCCATGCTTTGAGACAATCCCTTAGCGTTCTTTCAAAAGGGGTAACTGGGGTGCAGGGGTTGCTCCAAGGGCCGTAACCTCTGCGGTAGAGCAAAGAGATCAGGTTCGGGGCGAATGAATGAGAGTTAGTCAATTTAGAAGGATGTCAACTCGGAATGTCGTCCGAGTCCTGGAAAGTGAAGAAACTTCATTTGATCTGTTTTCAAGGAGGACCATGTTGTGTTGATCTGCGGGTCTTGGACTTGTTCCATAGGGGAGTCAGTGGGCTCGTTGGAGGTGGGCGTTTGTTGGAGACCGCCGTGGGGGTGGAGATGTCCATGTCTGCTTCTTGGGTGATAACTTTTAGTTTAAGGAGTAGGTGTTCACCCGCGGTAAAGTTGGAGAAGGAGTATTCTTGACCTTTCAAGGAGAACTTAACAGCAAAAGGGAAGGCCCACCTGTACTTGATTTCCTTCTTTGAAAGGGCTTGCAGAAGAGGTTTCAGGGTCCTTCTGCGTTGAATGGTGGAGGGTGCAAGATCAGCAAATATTTGCACTGGGTGGCCCTGACAAGTCACCTGAGATGCGGCTCTTGCCTGCTTCATTATTGCTTCCTTTACCGCATAAAAGTGCGGTTTGGCGATGATGTCCCTGGGGGTTCCGTCTCTCCTGGGGGGACCAAGCGATCTGTGAGCCCTGTCCAGTTCAAGGCGATGAGAAGGAATATTGGGGATCAGCGATTTTATAAGGTCTTGCGTTGCAGAGGAGACGTCCTGGATGGATTCTGGCAGGCCTCTGATCCTGAAGTTGTACCTCCTAGACCTGTTTTCCAATTCGTCGATGCGGGAGATGGCAGTATCCAGCTGATCATGAAGAGTGGAGATGAGGTCAGAGTGCTGGTGAGCCGTCGCAGTGTTCTGGTCTACCCTGGTCTCTACGGCGTCAATTCTGGATCCAATAGCTTGGAGGTCTGCTTTAATGTCACTAGTGATTTTTGTTGCGGTGGAGGCAAGGAGGGTGGACATTCTGAAAAAGAGATCCTCAATGTTGAAGGGACATTCCCTGTCAGGTGCTGCATAAGTGTGAGGGTCAGTCAGGGCAGCCATTACAGGGCCTGCTGGGGAGAATGGGTGGTCTCCAAAAGTGTGGCTCAGGAGGGATTCAGTGGATGCTGGGGAGGGCATCATCTCCTTGTGACAAGAGAGTGGAGGGCCAGGAGTGAGGTGCAGATGTGCAGGGGAGACCACTTGCCTTAAATCCTGCTGGATGTCTGTGAGGGAGACCTGAGGTGATCTTGCAGCGTCTGCTGTGGCGGCCATCTTGGAATTCTCAGGCCGGGTGGAGGCTGTGAATAACTCCTCCAGATTCCTCCGTGGGGCACGGCCAGACATGCGGGGGGGGTCCCTGGGGTGTCCGCAGGCTGTTCGCCTAACTACAACGGCGGTACAGCGGTCCTGGGCTGTGTAGTGAATGCCGCTGGTCCGGGGTGGCGCGGAGCTCCGTGATTATGCGGCCATCACGGGTCCCTCGCGCATGCGCCACCCAATATCAGCCTTTTATACGCAGCAATCCTACCAAACCATGAAACCTCTTTCATCGAAAAATCCTTGAGTTGGGTCTCCAGTTTGGCAATAAGTGGCTTTAAATTGGATTTGACGAGTTCAGAAACTTTGGCCTTCAGGACAATACCCAGATACGGAACACCATCAGTACTCCATGTATATGGAAATTGTGATTGGAGACTGAGTTTAAGTTTGGGTGGAATTTTAAGAGCGAGGATCAAAGATTTAGAAAAGTTCACTTTATAGTATGAGATCCTACCAAACTCTTGTAGGACATCATGAGCATGTGGCAAGGAAACTTTTGGATTAGTCAATAGCAAAATGACATCATCTGCAAAAAGGTTAATGGAATGTTTAGTATTACCGAACTGGAAACCCGAAATCAGCGGGTGAGACCTTATAGTTTCTGCAAGAGTTTCCATCATAAGGTTAAAAATGGAAGGAGACAGGGGACAGCCCTGTCTAGTTCCATTTCCAATTTCAAATGGTGAAGATAAAGCATTTGTCGAGTATACCTGTGCGGTGGGGTAGGAGTATAATGCCAGAATAGCTTTAAGTATACGACCTTGGAATCCGAACTTACTAAGCGTCATCTCCATGTATGTCCAATGGACTCTATCGAACGCCTTCTCTGCGTCAATAGATAACAGCAGAGAAGGCGTTCGGTGCAATTTAGCATGATACAATACATTAATAATTCTCCTGGTTGCATCAGAAGTTTGTCTCCCCTTCACAAATCCCATCTGATCATTTTTGACTAATAAAGGAATAATGCGTGATAAACGAGTGGCTAATAATTTGGCATACACCTTGGTATCGGAGTTAAGCAGTGATATCGGCCTAAAGTTGGCCGGAGTGTCTGGTTCCTTACCAGGTTTAGGTAAGGTGATTATGTAGGCTTTAAGCATGTCTGGGGGCATACTAGCACTTTCAGCAGTATCATTAAATGAGTGTGTAAGATGAGGTGAGATAATATGTTTAAATGCTTTAAGATATTCATTTGAGAAGCCATCAGGGCCAGGGGACTTACCGTTAGGAAGTGAAGCAATAATTTTCTCAATTTCAGGAGTGGTAAAGGGAGCATTAAGATATTCTAATTGTTCAGTAGAGAGTGAGGGTAAATGAATACGTTGTAGGAAATCGTTTATATTTTCCTTAGAGGGTTGGGTTGTAGCAGGATCTTTGTGTATATTATAAAGTGAGCTATAATATTCGGCAAATTGGTCAACTGTATCTTGGGGATGGGTAATTTTATGGTGTAAAGTAGGGTGTCTAAGGTGTGCTATCCTTGTCTTAGTGCGTATTGCTTTTAATCTGTTGGCTAACAGCTTACCTGTTTTGTTAGCATTATGGTAGAAATTCAATTTTAAGCGTCTGATATGTCTGTCATATTGTTGGGATAAAATTTCTCTAAGCTTTTCCCTAAGGATAGATAGTTTGTGAGTTATCGCTAAAGTAGGAGATTGTTTATTTTGTGTTTCAAGATTTCTAAGATCATGGAGTATAGTTTGAATTTGTTGAGACCTCTGGCGTTTGGCCCTAGCCCCCATTTGTATGAGAATACCTCTCATGTATGCCTTATGGGTGTTCCACAAAACATGTGGATCCGTAACTGAGCCATAGTTATCTAAGAAAAAGTTAGTGATGTGTTGTGTCAGTATTTTGCTAGAAGAAGGTTCTTGTATCAGTCTAGTATTGCATCGCCAGATGGGAGGTGAAGAAGAGACACCCTTCTCCATAATGGATAAGGAAACTGCCGCGTGGTCAGACCACGTAATCTCGTGAATGGCAGCTGTGGCTATATCCTGTAACAACCATTTATCAGTTAAAAACATGTCAATACGGGAATATGAGCGATGCCTGTCCTTTTCACCAGCATGGAGACATCTCCACGCATCGAACAGTTCCTCTTTGTGAAGAATGGTTTGCAGGGCTGGTGTTGAGCGGACTTTGGCTGAAGACGTGTCCATTTGGGGGTCTGCAGTAGCATTAAAGTCTCCGCATATCAGAACTTTACCATATTGCATAGATTTGAGTTTGCGAAGGACCTTATTAAAAAAGCGAATTTGATGTGTATTTGGAGAATATAAATTAACCAGAGTGAATGGTTGGGAATTTATGTCGCCTGAAACAATGATAAATCTGCCAGCAGCATCAATAAACGAATCTCTGTGTTGAAAGGAAAGTGAGTTCCTCAGGGCTATAAGAACTCCTCCAGTTTTTTTAAGAGGATTACACGCTAAGTAGATGTGTGGAAAGTCTTTGTGGGTACACTGCGGAGTATTATCTAGTTGAAAGTGCGTTTCTTGTACACATACAATATCTGCCTTATGTTTATAAGCCTCCTTCCATAGGGAAAATCGTTTGGCCGGGTGATTTAAACCATGTGCGTTGATCGATAAGCAAGAGATCGTCATTGACCTTCTGTGTAAAGGATATGGAGGACAGACAAAGGAGTACTCACTGCGATTGGCACAAGTTTTTCTAGTTGCTGACAGACATCATACGGATTTCTGGAGTAGATATAGGATAATAAATTGCTCTTAGTAGATCTGTGCATATCAAGGAAAAAAATAGAAAAGATAAATAAGAAAAGGATCCATAAAGCGATCCAAGAGCAGATGTAATTGCTAATGGTAACCTGAGGGTAACAAGGAACAGAGTATAAGGCACTCCTCATAGGAGACATTCATGTAAACTGTTGAGATTCTGTACTGTGTATACCAGCAGATTTTTTGAGAGATTTTTTATGAGTCACTGCTTGCCATTCATTAGGGATATGTGATGGGCCTGCTATGGCGGAAAAATTGGCGTTTGCATCAGGTAATATTTTCCATCTACGTAGTAGGTTTAGACCTTCATCCAATGAGGAGATCATGGTGGTGGTACCATTATGAATAATGGATAATGTGGCAGGATATTTCCATTTATGAATGATGTTATGATTCCTTAAGGCTTTTGTAATGGTCACAAGATTACGTCTGCGTTGTAAGGTATGTCTAGACAGGTCAGGGAGCAATCTGACATTAGCAAATTGTGGGGGTAAATTTTCCTGTTTTCTAGAAATTTGCAAAATTTGATCTTTAATGTGGAAATAGTGGACTCTTAAGAGAACATCTCTGGGAATTTCTGCAGGCAGAAATGACGGTTTTGGAATTCTATGAATCCTGTCCACAATGAGGTCCTGTGCTGTAGCCTGAGGTAAAAAAGTTGAAAACAAAGCTTGGGCAAATGGTAGCAACTGATTCGGGGGTACATCTTCAGGGATACCCCTCAATTTGAGGTTGTTCCTCCTGGAGCGGTCCTCGAGATTTGCTAATTTGTCTTTAATCCATCCTATTTCTTCCCCCTGAGCTGTATTTGAGTCAACCATTACATTAAGGCAAATTCCTCCATCTTGTGCTCTGTTCTGTCCACTCTTAGGCCTAGTGAGTGCACTTCTCTTCTACATTCATTAATCCCCCTGACCATATCAGCCTGCAGTGAAGATCTCAATGAAATCAACATGTCTTTTATTATAGTGTCAGACACGGGCCCGTCTGTTGTGGGGAAATCCGTAATTGGGTCTCCTCTCATGGTGTGCTGACTAGCTGGATATATGTGTGGTTCGCTTACCTCCATAGCCGGGACGTTTTGCGGCCTAAATGGGGATTCCCTCCTCGGCCTAGATTTCACTGGGCTCCGTGTGGTAGGCGTTGCGGGACCGGAGGAGGAGTCGCTGGGAGTCTGCAGCGTGTGGCTATCAATACGATGAGTCTCAGAAATGTCCGCTCCCAGGCTCTGAGGTAAGGTTTGAATGTCAGCATTCCCGCCGCCGTCGCCATCTTGTGAGGCGCCGTTCGCGGCGCAATAGCCCGCTAGTTTCGGCGGCTGTGGCGGGTTTTTCCTGTGCCGGCCCATCACTAGTATATGCTTCCGGTTCTCGGGGTCGCACTGACCTTTTTGGGGAGTAAATATTCACCGGTAACAGTGTGTGGCTGACGAATGTCTCCTGCGGACGAGCGGAGCTCCAGGCTAAGCGGCCATCCTGGAGTCCGGTCGCCACGCCCCCTTCAAAATTTGACACATTTTTAAAGGTAAAATTTTAGTGAGAAACAGCCACAAATGTGTGTTAATTACTTTGTGCGTTTTCAGATTTTCGCTAAAACATCAATGATGTTCTTCATTTTTTGTTGAACATCATTGATGTTTTTCTTGATATCATCTAGATCTCGATTGCACGCCATAATCTCCCCGATGAGTACGTGTGCACTTTCAGTGGTAAAGTGCGATTCTTCTTCCACAACATCCACATCACCTAAAAAAACACACAAACAAAAAAAAATGGCTATTGTAAAAAAAGGCAGGCATACATTGATTAGCTTACCAGTAGCTGTGTTCTCCCACACTCACCTGTTGTGGTGACAAGTTCTCCAAGTTCTATTATCTCTCCTTCCTCCTCCTCCTCTGCTTCCGGTGTTGGTATTTCCCCTTCTTTGGGAGGTGTGGGTTTCCTGGTGTCCTCAGACGTCCCGAGTCTTCGCTCTCCTATGAGAATGTACAAAAGGAATACTTAGCACACCAATCTATTGAGGGCAGAAATAGGAAATGTCAAACATTGCTTGGAAGTGACGGACAATAGTTGTTTGTGGCCAGGTTCAAAGGACAACAACATTAATGTAGTCACTTTGTAAAGGTGCAAAACTTACTACCTTTTTGGTTGAAGTTTGTCAGATGGAGACACCCCTATAGTATGCACTGGAGCACATGTGTGGAACAACATAATGAAAAGGGTGTTTGGGTGTCCCAGCAGTAGTGCTCTAGAGTCCAGATGGGTAAACAGCTACTGAGTGACCTCTCCTTTACATTGAAGAAATTTGCTTTACATTCTTGATGACATCTCTATTGACAACAAACTTCCTTTCACTAAAAAATTCACCAAACATCGTATTATAAGTGGCCGAACGATCGAGGTTGATTACGATCGAATGGACACACGAACATGAAAGTGGCACAACACACGACAACTACTTACTTTTTTGATGAACTCGCTTGGTCTTTCTGTACTGATCGGGCTCCCTCAGTTTCAGGTCTGACCAGCGTTTCCTCAGTTGTTCCTTGGATCGTTGTACCCCAAAATTATTGTGCAGCCTCCTCACAACTTTAGACATGATCTTGGCCTTTCTGACATTTGGGTTGAGGTAAGGCCCATACTTCCCATCATAGTCGCTCCTCTTCAATATGTCCACCATCTCCAACATTTCTCCAAAAGACATATTGGAGGCCTTAAATTTAAGCCTCCGGGATCGGGACGTTTCTGCCTCCAGCCTTTCCTCGTCCTCCTCCTCGTTGCTGTAATATTTAGGGTGCACCTGCTGTGTCCCCGCCATGTGCTCTCCCCACTGCGCCATAAAGAGAAGGGGTGAGGAATAGACGAGAAAGATCATCAGGAGCGGGCGGAGTTTCACGCATGCGCACTGTATATACAACGTCACCCATTTTTGGGAAAAATTAATGATGTTCACTTAATTCAGGATCCCCAATTGCTTATTTACTAAAGTGTTTGACATATCAACAGACAGTAGTGTTGGAGACATTTTGGGCAAGAATCTAAACTGCTGGGCTGAGAATTGTATGGTTTTCTATTTGTAAACATTTTGCAACAGTCAATAGAAGAAAATTGTGTGTGTTTGATGAACAAATAACTCAAACTATGTCCCTTTTTCATACACAGGAAGACCTCAGCCAGGAGGTGGCTGTGGAATGTGGCAGTCAGGGGGAGGCAGGGGTTAGTGGCAGCCAAGAGGTGGGTAGGCCTAGGAGCCTGACTGTATCCCAAGTCCCTCCCTCCGCCTTCCCTACAAAAGGGCGAGAAAGGGGGGGGAGGTGGGTGAGTCAGCGCTCCGGCTGATAAGGGAGGCTTCAGCGGCACTACATGCCACACCCACCTACGAGGAGGCCTTTGGCTCCTTGGTTGCCACTAAACTCAAGGATATGGAGGCGGGGCAACGCAGCATGTGTGAGGAGGTCATCCTCAAGGTACTAAATAAGGGGGTGGCTGGGGAGATGACCCCAGCAACACATGTTTGCGAGAGTCACCATGCTCCGCCTCCTCCTCCTTCTGCCACACCTCCAGCACCACAGCCACAGCGTGGAAGGAAGCGTGTAAGGAAGACCAGAGTGTGACAACCTGGATTCAGTCTGGTCTGAGAGAAGATAGAGCCTCTCGTATGACCACAGCCTGGGGACATAGATGGCATCTGCTGCAGTTCCGGATGTTTTGGACTTCAGGACCAGATTGCACTCCCTTATTAAGATACGTACTCCTCAGGCCACCAATTTTTGAACATAAAAAAATGATGTTTGCCGTGGGGGTCCAAGGCTTTGCAAATTTCCCAAGTTTCTCCATCGCTGCGTTCCTCTTTGGTTTGTTGCTGAGACCTAAATAAAGGTATTTTTGATTTCAAGAAATCCTTGCCTATGTGTTTTACTTTTCAACAATGACAGTTTATTTTGTGAGTAGGCAGGTACATTTCACAAATCATAAAGTCCAATTAACAAGGGTCACCAACAACAAACAACCTCCTAGTGAATTTAGGCTACAAATACAAATGATAATAATGGTGTTTGGATAAGTTGAGACACACAACCCCCCCCCCCCAAAAAAAAAAAATTACTAATAATGGAAATCTGGATTAAAAAAAAAACGAATGTGCTGTGTCGATTAGGAACGGTAGTTTTACCTGACCGAGTGCTTCCGTCACAGAATTTCTTCTGAGCATGCGTGGCACTTTGTCCGTCGGATTAGGCTACACATGATCGGAATTTGTGTGATCGGACTTTGTTGTCGGAAAAATTGAGAGCAGGAGATAAAACTTTGTCCGTCGGAAAAACCGATGGAAAATGTCCGATGGAGCCTACACACGGTCGGAA
>CM053030.1:316288731-316347814 GCA_028564925.1 Lithobates sylvaticus
CAGGAATGGGCCCTGCTGTGAGTTAATAGATCAAGATTTGTACTTGCATGCACCTGTTGAACCGGCAGAAAAATTGGGCCTTTGGTGGTGGTGGTGGTGGTGGTGGACGGTGTTGTCACAAGACTGTAAGCCCTCACAGTTACTCTTGGTGGGTGCAGGAATGGGCCCTGCTGTGAGTTATTAGATCAAGATTTGTAATAGCATGCACCTGTTGAACAGGGCAGAAAAATTGGGCATTTGGTGGTGGTGGTGGTGGACGGTGTTGCCACAAGACTGTAAGCCCTCACAGTTACTCTTGGTGGGTGCAGGAATGGGCCCTGCTGTGAGTTATTAGATCAAGATTTGTAATTGCATGCACCTGTTGAACAGGGCAGAAAAATTGGGCCTTAGGTGGTGGTGGTGGACGGTGTTGCCACAAGACTGTAGGCCCTCATAGTTACTCTTGGTGGGCGCAGGAATGGGCCCTGCTGTGAACTATTAGATCAAGATTTGTAATTACACGCCCCTGTTAAACAGGGGCTGAAAAAATTGTGCCTTAGGCATTGGTGCTGGTGCCACAAACACTGCAACCCCTCACAGATACTGTACTTGGAGCACAACAGTCACACCTGTTGCGAAGCATCTTTTTAAAAAATTGTAATTACACGCCCCTGTTATACAGGGGCTGAAAAATTGTGCCTTAGGCATTGGTGCTGGTGCCACAACACTGCAACCCCTCACAGATACTGTACTCTGAGCACAGCAATGAGACCTGTTGCAAAGCATTGCCTAAAAATTGTAATTACACGCCCCAACAGGGGCTGAAAAATTGTGCCTTAGGCATTGGTGCTGGTGCCACAACACTGCAACCCCTCACAGATACTGTACTCTGAGCACAGCAATGAGACCTGTTGCAAAGCATTGCCTAAAAAATTGTAATTACACGCCCCAACAGGGGCTGAAAAATTGTGCCTTAGGCACTGGTGCTGGTGCCACAACACTGCAACCCCTCACAGATACTGTACTTGGAGCACAGCAGTCACACCTGTTGCGAAGCATCTTTTTAAAAAATTGTAATTACACGCCCCTTTTATACAGGGGCTGAAAAATTGTGCATTAGGCACTGGTGCTGGTGCCACAACACTGCAACCCCTCACAGATACTGTACTCTGAGCACAGCAATGAGACCTGTTGCAAAGCATTGCCTAAAAAATTGTAATTACACGCCCCAACAGGGGCTGAAAAATTGTGCCTTAGGCACTGGTGCTGGTGCCACAACACTGCAACCCCTCACAGATACTGTACTTGGAGCACAGCAGTCACACCTGTTGCGAAGCATCTCTTTAAAAAATTGTAATTACACGCCCCTGTTATACAGGGGCTGAAAAATTGTGCCTTAGGCACTGGTGTGGTGGCATGGATCATTGAGGAGGAGGAAGAGGATAGTCAGTGAACATAACAGGACAGTCACTCAGCATCAGCATAGGCAGTCTTGAAGGGATGTGACATTATAAATTATTCAGTTATATCCGCTTTAGGTGCCTGGTAGCTGGTGGTGATCCAAGACTGATTCATTTTTATGAAGGTCAGTCGATCAACCAAGTCGGTGGACAGGCGCACCCTATGATCGGTGACAAATCCTCCAGCAGCACTGAATGTGCGTTCGGAAAGAACGCTGGATGCAGGACAGGCCAGTAGCTCAATTGCATACTGTGCAAGCTCTGGCCAGTGATCCATCCTCAGGACCCAGGAAGCCAGAGGATTTTCGGTGGGAAAGGTGTCCAAGTCTGACCTTGCCCCTAGGTATTCCTGCACCATGTATATCAGACGCTGGCGATGGTTGCTGGAACCGATCATACCTTGGGGCTGCGGACTAAAAAATTGTCTGAACGCATCGGTCAGACGTCCACCTTCCCCACCGCTCCTTCTGCTACTGACCGAAGCCTCAGCAACTCGTCGTCCAGGACCAGGAGTTTGTAACCTCCCAGTTTCTGGGAACGCGTTGCACAGACCTTTCTGCAAGGCCTCCCTGAGATGTCTCATCCTCTGCTCCCTCTGCGATGGCAAGATAAGGTCCGCAACCTTACCCTTGTACCGTGGATCAAGGAGAGTGGCCAGCCAGTAATGGGTCCCTCTCCTTGATCCGAAGAACACGAGGATCCTTCCGCAGGCTTTGCAGGATCAGGGAGGCCATGCAGCGTAGGTTAGCTGAGGCATTCGGTCCGGAGTCTTCTGGGTCACTGAGGATGACATGATCGCCAGCCACCTCCTCCAGCCACGTACAAGTCCACTGGTTTGTTGGGACTGTACATCATTCCTAAAAGACTGCTGCTGCTGATGCTGAGTGCCAGGCTCCACCTCCATGCTCACACAATCCTCCTCCTCCTCCTCCTCCTCATCCTCATCCTCTTCCTGTGTGATGGGTGGGACAGAAGGAACACTGTCTGGATAAAGGGGGCCTTGAGAGGCAAGGAAGTCCTCCTCTTCCTGCCTCTGTTCTGCCTCAAGTGCCCTGTCCATTATCCCACGCAGCGTATGCTCCAACAGGTGGACAAGAGGTACAGTGTCACTGATGCATGCACTGTCACTGCTCACCATCCTTGTGGCCTCCTCAAATGGTGAGAGGACAGTGCATGCATCCCTGATCATGCTCCACTGGCGTGGGGAAAAAAACCACCCCTCACAGATACTGTACTCTTAGCACAGCAATGAGACCTGTTGCAAATCATTGCCTAAAAATTTTAATTACACGCCCTAACAGGGGCTGAAAAATTGTGCCTTAGGCACTGGTGCTGGTGCCACAACACTGCAACCCCTCACAGATACTGTACTTGGAGCACAACAGTCAACAACCTCCAACACTACTGCACCTTGCCCTGCATCCCTCCCAGCTGCCAATAGAGTGACCCAATGGGCCGTGAAAGAAAGATAACATCCCTGTCCATGCCTGCTGGACCATGAGTCAGCGGTAATATGCACCTTACCGCTGACCGCCCTGTCCAGCGAGGCATGGACATTGCCTTCCACATGCCGGTAGAGAGACGGAATCGCCTTCCGTGAGAAAAAAGTGGCGTTTGGGAACCTGCCACTGAGGAACCGCACATTGAACAAACTCACGGAAGGTGGCCGAGTCTACCAACTGAAAAGGCAGAAGTTGAAGTGCTAGCAATTTAGCCAAGCTAGCATTCAACCGCTGGGCATGTGGATGGCTGGGAGTATACTTCTTTCGACGGTCCAGCAGCTGGGGCAGGGAAATTTGCCTGCTACAATCAGACGTCGGTGTACTGCAAGTACTTGGTTGTGACACACCTAATTCTACACCTTCAGTCCTCTCAGTGCAGCTTTCAGAGAGGACTGAAGATATAGTGGGGATGGAGATCCCAGCTGATGAGGAGCAAGGAGAGGTCCGCTTTGTTCTTTGGTGTGGGTCTTTTATGTGTGCTTGCCAACGAGCTGCATGGCAGGTTGACATATGTCTGCTCATGCTTGTGGTGCCCAAGCGGGTGATGTTTTGGCCACGCGAGATACGCTTGAGACAAATATTGCAAATAGCAGTGGTGCGATCTGATGCACTCGTCTCAAAAAAGGCCCACACCAAAGAACTTTTCTGATAACGTGCAGAGGCAGCGCCCTGCACAGGCGGAGCTCTGCGGTGTGGTACAGTTGCTGTGCTGGCCTCTAGCTGGCCTCCAGGGGGCATCCTGCCTCGTTAGACATGTGACGCCTCATCCTCCTCCTTCTCCTCCTCCTCCTCTCTCCCTTCAGGCACCCACGTGGAGTCAGTGACCTCATCATCCCCTCCCTCTTCACCACTAGAGCAAACCTGGAAGTAAGCTGCAGCTGGTGGAACAGTACTGCCAGATTGCTGTCCTTCAGCATCCCCTCTCTCTGCGCGCACACTACTGCCTTCCTCAAGCTGGGTATCATCATCCGAGCCTTCGAATCGTTGGGCATCCTCCTGGAGCATGTACCCAACACTGTGCTCAAACAGTTCGGGGGACTCCTCAGGAGGACATGGTGGGTCTAGGGAAGGGGTGGCTGATGATGCCATTGAGTACGTGTTGGCAGCTGCTCTGCCAGTACCCTGAGCCTGGGTGAGAGAGGATGAGGAGGATGAGGAGGGCTTGGTCATCCATTCTACCAAGCCTTCGGCATGATGCGGCTCCACATGTCCAGCTGCCGAAAACAAAGACAAGCGTGTCCCATGGCCACGTGCTGATGACGATGCATGACCACGTCCACGGCCAGCACTGTTGTCTCTAGAAACAGAGCCTGCCTGCCCTGTGTTCTTGCCTCGGCACGCTCTGCCTCTCCTTGGCGGTCTTCCAGCCATTGTAGTCGGTAGTGTATATAGTATCAAAAATAGAGCTTCTATGTGTGCTCACAACACACTGTAGGTCCTATGGGTGTTGACACTAACACACTATAGGTACTATGTGTGCTGCTGACAAGAAAATATAGGAGCTCTGTGTGCTGCCCCTAACACACTAGAAGTCCTATGGGTGCTGCTGAGAAGAAAATATAGGAGCTCTGTGTGCTGCCACTAACACACTAGAAGTCCTATGGGTGCTGCTGACACAATAGGTAGTATATGTGTGCTGCTGTCAAGAAAATATAGGAGCTCTGTGTGCTGCCACTAACACACTAGAAGTCCTATGGGTGCTGCTGACACAATAGGTAAAATATGTGTGCTGCTGTCAAGAAAATATAGGAGCTCTGTGTGCTGCCACTAACACACTAGAAGTCCTATGGGTGCTGCTGAGAAGAAAATATAGGAGCTCTGTGTGATGCCACTAACACACTAGAAGTCTTATGGGTGCTGCGGACACAATAGGTAGTATATGTGTGCTGCTGTCAAGAAAATATAGGAGCTCTGTGTGATGCCACTAACACACTGGAAGTCCTATGGGTGCTGCTGACACAATAGGTAGTATATGTGTGCTGCTGTCAAGAAAATATAGGAGCTCTGTGTGCTGCCACTAACACACTAGAAGTCCTATGGGTGCTGCTGAGAAGAAAATATAGGAGCTCTGTGTGCTGCCACTAACACACTAGAAGTCCTATGGGTGCTGCTGACACAATAGGTAAAATATGTGTGCTGTGCTGCTGTCAAGAAAATATAGGAGCTCTGTGTGCTGCCACAAACACAATAGAAGTCCTATGGGTGCTGCTGAGAAGAAAATATAGGAGCTCTGTGTGATGCCACTAACACACTAGAAGTCCTATGGGTGCTGCTGACACAATAGGTAGTATATGCGTGCTGCTGTCAAGAAAATATAGGAGCTCTGTGTGGTGCCACTAACACACTAGAAGTCCTATGGGTGCTGCTGACACAATAGGTAGTATATGTGTGCTGCTGTCAAGAAAATATAGGAGCTCTGTGTGCTGCCACTAACACACTAGAAGTCCTATGGGTGCTGCTGAGAAGAAAATATAGGAGCTCTGTGTGATGCCACAAACACAGTAGAAGTCCTATGGGTGCTGCTGTCAAGAAAATATAGGAGCTCTGTGTGATGCCACTAACACACTAGAAGTCCTATGGGTGCTGCTGAGAAGAAAATATAGGAGCTCTGTGTGATGCCACAAACACAGTAGAAGTCCTATGGGTGCTGCTGAGAAGAAAATATAGGAGCTCTGTGTGATGCCACTAACACACTAGAAGTCCTATGGGTGCTGCTGAGAAGAAAATATAGGAGCTCTGTGTGATGCCACTAACACACTAGAAGTCCTATGGGTGCAGCTGAGAGGAAAATATAGGAGCTCTGTGTGATGCCACTAAAACACTAGAAGTCCTATGGGTGCTGCTGACACAATAGGTAGTATATGTGTGCTGCTGTCAAGAAAATATAGGAGCTCTGTGTGATGCCACTAACACACTAGAAGTCCTATGGGTGCTGCTGACACAATAGGTAGTATATGTGTGCTGCTGTCAAGAAAATATAGGAGCTCTGTGTGATGCCACTAACACACTAGAAGTCCTATGGGTGCTGCTGAGAAGAAAATATAGGAGCTCTGTGTGATGCCACAAACACAGTAGAAGTCCTATGGGTGCTGCTGAGAAGAAAATATAGGAGCTCTGTGTGATGCCACTAACACACTAGAAGTCCTATGGGTGCTGCTGAGAAGAAAATATAGGAGCTCTGTGTGATGCCACTAACACACTAGAAGTCCTATGGGTGCTTCTGAGAAGAAAATATAGGAGCTCTGTTTGTTGCCACTAACACACTAGAAGTCCTATGGGTGCTGCTGAGAAGAAAATATAGGAGCTCTGTGTGATGCCACTAACACACTAGAAGTCCTATGGGTGCTGCTGAGAAGAAAATATAGGAGCTCTGTGTGATGCCACTAACACACTAGAAGTCCTATGGGTGCTGCTGAGAAGAAAATATAGGAGCTCTGTGTGCTGCCACTAACACACTAGAAGTCCTATGGGTGCTGCTGAGAAGAAAATATAGGAGCTCTGTGTGATGCCACTAACACACTAGAAGTCCTATGGGTGCTGCTGAGAAGAAAATATAGGAGCTCTGTGTGCTGCCACTAACACACTAGAAGTCCTATGGGTGCTGCTGAGAAGAAAATATAGGAGCTCTGTGTGATGCCACTAACACACTAGGAGTCCTATGGGTGCTGCTGAGAAGAAAATATAGGAGCTCTGTGTGATGCCACTAACACACTAGAAGTCCTATGGGTGCTGCTAAGAAGAAAATATAGGCGCTCTGTTTGCTGCCACTAACACACTAGAAGTCCTATGGGTGCTGCTGAGAAGAAAATATAGGAGCTCTGTGTGATGCCACTAACACACTAGAAGTCCTATGGGTGCTTCTGAGAAGAAATTATAGGAGCTCTGTTTGTTACCACTAACACACTAGAAGTCCTATGGGTGCTGCTGAGAAGAAAATATAGGAGCTCTGTGTGATGCCACTAACACACTAGAAGTCCTATGGGTGCTGCTGAGAAGAAAATATAGGAGCTCTGTGTGATGCCACTAACACACTAGAAGTCCTATGGGTGCTGCTGAGAAGAAAATATAGGAGCTCTGTGTGCTGCCACTAACACACTAGAAGTCCTATGGGTGCTGCTGAGAAGAAAATATAGGAGCTCTGTGTGATGCCACTAACACACTAGAAGTCCTATGGGTGCTGCTGAGAAGAAAATATAGGAGCTCTGTGTGATGCCACTAACACACTAGAAGTCCTATGGGTGCTGCTGACACAATAGGTAGTATATGTGTGCTGCTGTCAAGAAAATATAGGAGCTCTGTGTGATGCCACTAACACACTAGAAGTCCTATGGGTGCTGCTGGCACAATAGGTAGTATATGTGTGCTGCTGTCAAGAAAATATAGGAGCTCTGTGTGCTGCCACTAACACACTAGAAGTCCTATGGGTGCTGCTGAGAAGAAAATATAGGAGCTCTGTGTGATGCCACAAACACAGTAGAAGTCCTATGGGTGCTGCTGAGAAGAAAATATAGGAGCTCTGTGTGATGCCACTAACACACTAGAAGTCCTATGGGTGTGCTGCTGAGAAGAAAATATAGGAGCTCTGTGTGATGCCACTAACACACTAGAAGTCCTATGGGTGCTGCTGAGAGGAAAATATAGGAGCTCTGTGTGATGCCACTAACACACTAGAAGTCCTATGGGTGCTGCTGACACAATAGGTAGTATATGTGTGCTGCTGTCAAGAAAATATAGGAGCTCTGTGTGATGCCACTAACACACTAGAAGTCCTATGGGTGCTGCTGACACAATAGGTAGTATATGTGTGCTGCTGTCAAGAAAATATAGGAGCTCTGTGTGCTGCCACTAACACACTAGAAGTCCTATGGGTGCTGCTGAGAAGAAAATATAGGAGCTCTGTGTGATGCCACAAACACAGTAGAAGTCCTATGGGTGCTGCTGAGAAGAAAATATAGGAGCTCTGTGTGATGCCACTAACACACTAGAAGTCCTATGGGTGCTGCTGAGAAGAAAATATAGGAGCTCTGTGTGATGCCACTAACACACTAGAAGTCCTATGGGTGCTTCTGAGAAGAAAATATAGGAGCTCTGTTTGTTGCCACTAACACACTAGAAGTCCTATGGGTGCTGCTGAGAAGAAAATATAGGAGCTCTGTGTGATGCCACTAACACACTAGAAGTCCTATGGGTGCTGCTGAGAAGAAAATATAGGAGCTCTGTGTGAGGCCACTAACACACTAGAAGTCCTATGGGTGCTGCTGAGAAGAAAATATAGGAGCTCTGTGTGCTGCCACTAACACACTAGAAGTCCTATGGGTGCTGCTGAGAAGAAAATATAGGAGCTCTGTGTGATGCCACTAACACACTAGAAGTCCTATGGGTGCTGCTGAGAAGAAAATATAGGAGCTCTGTGTGCTGCCACTAACACACTAGAAGTCCTATGGGTGCTGCTGAGAAGAAAATATAGGAGCTCTGTGTGATGCCACTAACACACTAGGAGTCCTATGGGTGCTGCTGAGAAGAAAATATAGGAGCTCTGTGTGATGCCACTAACACACTAGAAGTCCTATGGGTGCTGCTAAGAAGAAAATATAGGCGCTCTGTTTGCTGCAACTAACACACTAGAAGTCCTATGGGTGCTGCTGAGAAGAAAATATAGGAGCTCTGTGTGATGCCACTAACACATTAGAAGTCCTATGGGTGCTTCTGAGAAGAAATTATAGGAGCTCTGTGTGATGCCACTAACACACTAGAAGTCCTATGGGTGCTGCTGACACAATAGGTAGTATATGTGTGCTGCTGTCAAGAAAATATAGGAGCTCTGTGTGATGCCACTAACACACTAGAAGTCCTATGGGTGCTGCTGGCACAATAGGTAGTATATGTGTGCTGCTGTCAAGAAAATATAGGAGCTCTGTGTGCTGCCACTAACACACTAGAAGTCCTATGGGTGCTGCTGAGAAGAAAATATAGGAGCTCTGTGTGATGCCACAAACACAGTAGAAGTCCTATGGGTGCTGCTGAGAAGAAAATATAGGAGCTCTGTGTGATGCCACTAACACACTAGAAGTCCTATGGGTGCAGCTGAGAGGAAAATATAGGAGCTCTGTGTGATGCCACTAACACACTAGAAGTCCTATGGGTGCTGCTGACACAATAGGTAGTATATGTGTGCTGCTGTCAAGAAAATATAGGAGCTCTGTGTGATGCCACTAACACACTAGAAGTCCTATGGGTGCTGCTGACACAATAGGTAGTATATGTGTGCTGCTGTCAAGAAAATATAGGAGCTCTGTGTGCTGCCACTAACACACTAGAAGTCCTATGGGTGCTGCTGAGAAGAAAATATAGGAGCTCTGTGTGATGCCACAAACACAGTAGAAGTCCTATGGGTGCTGCTGAGAAGAAAATATAGGAGCTCTGTGTGATGCCACTAACACACTAGAAGTCCTATGGGTGCTGCTGAGAAGAAAATATAGGAGCTCTGTGTGATGCCACTAACACACTAGAAGTCCTATGGGTGCTGCTAAGAAGAAAATATAGGCGCTCTGTTTGCTGCCACTAACACACTAGAAGTCCTATGGGTGCTGCTGAGAAGAAAATATAGGAGCTCTGTGTGATGCCACTAACACACTAGAAGTCCTATGGGTGCTGCTGACACAATAGGTAGTATATGTGTGCTGCTGTCAAGAAAATATAGGAGCTCTGTGTGATGCCACTAACACACTAGAAGTCCTATGAGTGCTGCTGACACAATAGGTAGTATATGTGTGCTGCTGTCAAGAAAATATAGGAGCTCTGTGTGCTGCCACTAACACACTAGAAGTCCTATGGGTGCTGCTGAGAAGAAAATATAGGAGCTCTGTGTGATGCCACAAACACAGTAGAAGTCCTATGGGTGCTGCTGAGAAGAAAATATAGGAGCTCTGTGTGATGCCACTAACACACTAGAAGTCCTATGGGTGCTGCTGAGAAGAAAATATAGGAGCTCTGTGTGATGCCACTAACACACTAGAAGTCCTATGGGTGCTGCTGAGAAGAAATATAGGAGCTCTGTGTGATGCCACTAACACACTAGAAGTCCTATGGGTGCTGCTGAGAAGAAAATATAGGAGCTCTGTGTGATGCCACTAACACACTAGAAGTCCTATGGGTGCTGCTGAGAAGAAAATATAGGAGCCCTGTATGATGCCACTAACACACTAGAAGTCCTATGGGTGCTGCTGAGAAGAAAATATAGGAGCTCTGTGTGATGCCACAAACACAGTAGAAGTCCTATGGGTGCTGCTGAGAAGAAAATATAGGAACTCTGTGTGATGCCACTAACACACTAGAAGTCCTATGGGTGCTGCTGAGAAGAAAATATAGGAGCTCTGTTTGTTGCCACTAACACACCAGAAGTCCTATGGGTGCTGCTGAGAAGAAAATATAGGAGCTCTGTGTGATGCCACTAACACACTAGAAGTCCTATGGGTGCTGCTGAGAAGAAAATATAGGAGCTCTGTGTGATGCCACTAACACACTAGAAGTCCTATGGGTGCTGCTGACACAATAGGTAGTATATGTGTGCTGCTGTCAAGAAAATATAGGAGCTCTGTGTGCTGCCACTAACACACTAGAAGTCCTGTGGGTGCTGCTGAGAAGAAAATATAGGAGCTCTGTGTGATGCCACTAACACACTAGAAGTCCTATGGGTGCTTCTGCAAAGAAAATACAGGAGCTCTGTGTGATGCCACTAACACACTAGAAGTCCTATGGGTGCTTCTGCAAAGAAAATATAGGAGCTCTGTGTGATGCCACTAACACACTAGAAGTCCTGTGGGTGCTGCTTAGAAGAAAATATAGGAGCTCTGTGTGATGCCACTAACACACTAGAAGTCCTATGGGTGCTTCTGCAAAGAAAATATAGGAGCTCTGTGTGATGCAACTAGCACACTAGAAGTCCTGTGGGTGCTGCTTAGAAGAAAATATAGGAGCTCTGTGTGATGCCACTAACACACTAGAAGTCCTATGGGTGCTTCTGCAAAGAAAATATAGGAGCTCTGTGTGATGCCACTAACACACTAGAAGTCCTATGGGTGCTTCTGCAAAGAAAATATAGGAGCTCTGTGTGATGCCACTAACACACTAGAAGTCCTGTGGGTGCTGCTTAGAAGAAAATATAGGAGCTCTGTGTGATGCCACTAACACACTAGAAGTCCTATGGGTGCTTCTGCAAAGAAAATATAGGAGCTCTGTGTGATGCCACTAACACACTAGAAGTCCTATGGGTGCTTCTGCAAAGAAAATATAGGAGCTCTGTGTGATGCCACTAACACACTAGAAGTCCTGTGGGTGCTGCTTAGAAGAAAATATAGGAGCTCTGTGTGATGCCACTAACACACTAGAAGTCCTATGGGTGCTTCTGCAAAGAAAATATAGGAGCTCTGTGTGATGCCACTAACACACTAGAAGTCCTGTGGGTGCTGCTTAGAAGAAAATATAGGAGCTCTGTGTGATGCCACTAACACACTAGAAGTCCTATGGGTGCTTCTGCAAAGAAAATATAGGAACTCTGTGTGATGCCACTAACACACTAGAAGTCCTGTGGGTGCTGCTTAGAATAAAATATAGGAGCTCTGTGTGATGCCACTAACACACTAGAAGTCCTGTGGGTGCTGCTTAGAAGAAAATATAGGAGCTCTGTGTGATGCCACTAACACACTAGAAGTCCTATGGGTGCTTCTGCAAAGAAAATATAGGAGCTCTGTGTGATGCCACTAACACACTAGAAGTCCTGTGGGTGCTGCTTAGAAGAAAATATAGGAGCTCTGTGTGATGCCACTAACACACTAGAAGTCCTATGGGTGCTTCTGCAAAGAAAATATAGGAGCTCTGTGTGATGCCACTAACACACTAGAAGTCCTGTGGGTGCTGCTTAGAAGAAAATATAGGAGCTCTGTGTGATGCCACTAACACACTAAAAGTCCTATGGGTGCTTCTGCAAAGAAAATATAGGAGCTCTGTGTGATGCCACTAACACACTAGAAGTCCTGTGGGTGCTGCTGAGAAAGAAAATATAGGAGCTCTGTGTGATGGGACTAACACACTACAAGTCCTATAGGTGCTTCTGGGAAGAAAATATAGCTCTGTTTGATGGGACTAACACACTACAAGTCCTATAGGTGCTTCTGGGAACAAAATATAGGAGCTCTGTGTGATGGGACTAACACACTACAAGTCCTATGGGTGCTTCTGGGAAGAAAATATAGCTCTGTGTGATGGGACTAACACACTACAAGTCCTATAGGTGCTTCTGGGAACAAAATATAGGAGCTCTGTGTGATGGGACTAACACACTACAAGTCCTATAGGTGCTTCTGGGAACAAAATATAGGAGCTCTGTGTGATGGGACTAACACACTACAAGTCCTATAGGTGCTTCTGGGAACAAAATATAGGAGCTCTGTGTGATGGGACTAACACACTACAAGTCCTATAGGTGCTTCTGGGAAGAAAATATAGCTCTGTGTGATGGGACTAACACACTACAAGTCCTATAGGTGCTTCTGGGAACAAAATATAGGAGCTCTGTGTGATGGGACTAACACACTACAAGTCCTATAGGTGCTTCTGGGAACAAAATATAGGAGCTCTGTGTGATGGGACTAACACACTACAAGTCCTATAGGTGCTTCTGGGAAGAAAATATAGGAGCTCTGTGTGATGGGACTAACACACTACAAGTCCTATAGGTGCTTCTGGGAACAAAATATAGGAGCTCTGTGTGATGGGACTAACACACTTCAAGTCCTATAGGTGCTTCTGGGAAGAAAATATAGCTCTGTGTGATGGGACTAACACACTACAAGTCCTATAGGTGCTTCTGGGAACAAAATATAGGAGCTCTGTGTGATGGGACTAACACACTACAAGTCCTATAGGTGCTTCTGGGAACAAAATATAGGAGCTCTGTGTGATGGGACTAACACACTACAAGTCCTATAGGTGCTTCTGGGAAGAAAATATAGGAGCTCTGTGTGATGGGACTAACACACTACAAGTCCTATAGGTGCTTCTGGGAACAAAATATAGGAGCTCTGTGTGATGGGACTAACACACTACAAGTCCTATAGGTGCGTCTGGTAACAAAATATAGGAGCTCTGTGTGATGGGACTAACACACTACAAGTCCTATAGGTGCTTCTGGGAAGAAAATATAGCTCTGTGTGATGGGACTAACACACTACAAGTCCTATAGGTGCTTCTGGGAACAAAATATAGGAGCTCTGTGTGATGGGACTAACACACTACAAGTCCTATAGGTGCTTCTGGGAAGAAAATATAGCTCTGTGTGATGGGACTAACACACTACAAGTCCTATAGGTGCTTCTGGGAAGAAAATATAGCTCTGTGTGATGGGACTAACACACTACAAGTCTTATAGGTGCTTCTGGGAACAAAATATAGGAGCTCTGTGTGATGGGACTAACACACTACAAGTCCTATAGGTGCTTCTGGGAAGAAAATATAGCTCTGTGTGATGGACTAACACACTACAAGTCCTATAGGTGCTTCTGGGAACAAAATATAGGAGCTCTGTGTGATGGGACTAACACACTACAAGTCCTATAGGTGCTTCTGGGAAGAAAATATAGCTCTGTGTGATAGGACTAACACACTACAAGTCCTATAGGTGCTTCTGGGAAGAAAATATAGCTCTGTGTGATGGGACTAACACACTACAAGTCCTATAGGTGTTTCTGGGAAGAAAATATAGGAGCTCTGTTTGCTGCCAGTGCCTTCCACTAACACACTACAAGTCCTATGGGTGCTTCTGGGAAGAAAATATAGGAGCTCTGTTTGCTGCCAGTGCCTGCCACTAACACACTACAAGTCCTATGGGTGCTTCTGGGAAGAAAATATAGGAGCTCTGTTTGCTGCCAGTGCCTGCCACTAACACACTACAAGTCCTATGGGTGCTTCTGGGAAGAAAATATAGGAGCTCTGTTTGCTGCCAGTGCCTGCCACTAACACACTACAAGTCCTATGGGTGCTTCTGGGGTGCAGTGCTGTACTAACAGCACTGCGGTTGGTACTACTGAAATACTGTACTAACAGTAAGACATGCACCAGACTAACCCCCAGCAGCAGCTAAAAACACACTAACCAGCAGCAGCAATGGACGATCAATGACAGGTAGCAATGGTTTAGCAAAGTAGAGCAAATCTTTCTAAATTAATCTAGCAAAGAGTGACACAGAATCAGCCTGCTCTCTCCTAAAGCCGGAACTCTAGTGACCTTCGCCGACGGCGTGGCGGCCTTTTAAATGAGGGGGGCGTGTACTAAAGCCCCTGAGCTGTAATTGGCTACAGGCGTCCTGCCTGTAGCCAATTATGGCTCTCCGAGTTTCCGTCGCTGTGATTGGCCAAGCATGCGGGGGTCACAGTGCATGCTTGGCCAATCATCAGCCAGCAATGCACTGCGCCGGCCGCAATGCATTGCGGGGCCGCTCGCATCACACGAATGTGATGCGAGCGGCCAAAATAGTTCTGGGCTCGATGCGAACATGGGTTCGCATCGAGCACCGGGCCCATCCCTACCATACAGTGATCAGAGAACTCCACCACCTGCAGCCCTAGGGCCGCGAAGGAAGAGTCCCCCTTTAAAAAAAAAACTATCTAACCTACTCCTACTGCTACCTCGGGCGAATGTGAAACCTGTGAGGTTGGGGAAGTGCCTAATATGCACATCCACCAACCCAGCCTCCCTCACTACACTATTCAAAAAAATGCTATCGTATCCCAGAGGGGCTGAGGCACCTGCCCGGTCCTTTGACCTGGTGACCATGTTGAAGTCACCGCCAAAGACCACCTGCTGGGATGTGAACAGGTATGGCTTAACCGCCGTAAGGAGGCTCTTCCTCTCCCTCTTGCTCTGCGGCCCATAGAAATTAATGAGCCGAAGGAATTGCCCCCTCACGACGGCGTCTACCACAAGGCATCTACCAATCTCCACCTCAATAACCCGTCGGCAAGCCACCGGGCCGGTCTTAAAAAGGACCGCAACTCCACTGCAGTGCTCAGCCGCAAGAGACCAGAGGGAGGGCCCGCACCCAAAAGTATTTGCAACGCAAAGTACAACATAGCTACCTGTTGGTGCTGCCCAGCTTGACACTCCCACCCTTACCTTACCCAGTAATGGAGACCACACCGTGCTGGAGTGTAAAATCTGCCGTAGCAGCTCCTTTATTAAATAACAAAATATATATATAAATAACTTTATAAATAACTTTATAACCAATAAACAACAAATATCAATAGATAAACAACATCAATAAAAACGTGACGTAGGCCTATAATAGTGCATTACCCCCCCCCACCCAAATTACCATAATCAACAGCTCGTGCACTGCGGTCAACTCAACTGTAACTAGGCCTCAAGCTGACATACTAGCTCAGAGACAAAACTATTCCCGCAGTGCAGTCATCCACCATATACCCTACATCACTTATAGGGAATATACCAAACGGGCCCATATCTCCAATGGGTCCCGCATCAAGTTTCCTGTGGGGAGGGGGTTTCTTCTTTATGCCTACGTCACACAACATCCGCCAATGCTACGACGTCCAGTGTACCTGTAAACAAATTATTCACACCTGTAAAGCATTAAAAAAGGGAGGGAGGGCGGGAACTTTCCTTCCTAGCAGACTGAGCTCCCGGGAGGATGGCTCCTCCCTTTCCTGTTACCCAGCTCCACCCCCTCTAACCCTTAAACGTCCATGCCCCTTGCAGGCATGTAGACTTTAGTCATGTCAGCCCTGCGCTGATCTCTTCGTTTAAAGCTGCGGGCTGTTCTTGACCAAGTACAACATAGCTACCTGTTGGTGCTGCCCAGCTTGACACTCCCACCCTTACCTTACCCAGTAATGGAGACCACACCGTGCTGGAGTGTAAAATCTGCCGTAGCAGCTCCTTTATTAAATAACAAAATATATATATAAATAACTTTATAAATAACTTTATAACCAATAAACAACAAATATCAATAGATAAACATCATCAATAAAAACGTGACGTAGGCCTATAATAGTGCATTACCCCCCCCCACCCAAATTACCATAATCAACAGCTCGTGCACTGCGGTCAACTCAACTGTAACTAGGCCTCAAGCTGACATACTAGCTCAGAGACAAAACTATTCCCGCAGTGCAGTCATCCACCATATACCCTACATCACTTATAGGGAATATACCAAACGGGCCCATATCTCCAATGGGTCCCGCATCAAGTTTCCTGTGGGGAGGGGGTTTCTTCTTTATGCCTACGTCACACAACATCCGCCACTGCAAACAAGGTTAAAACCTTAACCTTGAGCGCACCTCCACACCCTAAGTGCTCGCTCAATACCATCCTGAATACCGAGAGCCCACATATCTGTGCCAACTGGGTTCAGATGAACACCATCAGCCTTCAGATAGCGCCACGTGTCTATCTCCAACTCCCTGTGCCTAATGGCCAACCCCCCGTGTTTAACAAAAAATCTGCTGACTTCCTGATTAACTTTTTTTCGGGATTTGTTAATTAGGTCCACTGACCTGGCAAAACGCCATGCAGTCCTGGCGATCATGTCTGACCAAACCAGGACTGTGTTGGGGAAAGCCGCCTGAAGTCGGCAAAAGTCATATTTCATGTCCCTAGTGACATCTAGTTTTGTCCTGAGCCCCAAATCAATGCCCCCTACATGGATCACTAAAACCTCCGGAGGCCTATCCCATCTCGCAAACTTGAGCGCTTCCGGGATAAGACGGCTCCAGAGCATACCCGGGAAACCCAACCATTTTATGTAGGCCTCCCTCCTAGAAAAACCTAGCTGTCTACCGTCCGGTCTGTCATCTCCCCTCCTGGCTCCCCAGCAGACATAAGAGTGCCCTATAATCCAAACGAGCTTCGGAGGGTCATCTGAAAGAGAAACAGCAAGAAGATTCCGGTCAGCTTCACATAATGTACCACACGAAACCATGTCGGCACTTCACACATCCCACCCCTTTTATCAGCACCCTTATGCGATCAAATCCAGCCTAACATATGACCTGAAACGCCTTGATTCCCACCTCCCAATTTGTTTTACCGCTTCTTCCGGCAAACCCCACCTGACCGCCTCAGTGGCCGCCCCAATCCTGAAAGAATGCGAGGAAAATCTCAGTTCCCCCATATTCATAACTTTTAAACATTTCCGGAAGACCCCTATGAACTGAAAGCGCGATAGCGCCTCGCCGTTCTGATGTACCAGCAGGGGGCCCTCCCCCGCCGGCCTCACCTGTAAGAAAACACTAGTCACCAAGACGGGGCAGAGTTTGGCGTCTGGAATGGCGAAAACCACCACTTCCTTGCCTCGGCCCTGCTGGTCCGTCTTTGATCTTTGCAGATGCAAAACCAACCTGTCCCCAAAGCACCGCACGTGTCCTACAGCCAATCCATCCCTCTTTGTCTTCGAGGAACTCACCAGTTCCCCGATCCGAAAGGCCCCAAAAAAGGCTAACACGAAGGCCGTGCGGAACAGTCCCACCTCGTACCCGGACGAGCAAACCCCACTCAAGGTGTCCACCACCTTGCCCAGCAGTTCAAACGTCACCGGTCGCCGCTCGTCCCGTACCGCTTTCCCTTTTTTGTAACCCTTAACTGCTTGCCGCGCCCAGAACTCCTTGGTCCAGTCGCTCCCTCCCTCAAGTTTACACCAAAAAGCCATAGCCGCCATCACCTTTTGCAGCCTCGACACGGAAATTCCGCTCTCCATGTGCCTGGCGATAAAATAAATAAAAAGCAGCCTGGGTTCCCTTTCTCCCCTTGCGGTCTGGACCCGGAAGGCCGCCCATTCGTCCCATACTTTCCTGTATGCTTTCCAAGTCCCTTCGGTCACCGACCGCTGGATCCATCCCGCTAGTCTTCCAGTGCAATCTTCCACATCTCCGCCGGACAGTGGGTTCCCTGATGCTCTGCTTCCGGCGCCAGTTCCCGAAACCTTTCCCACTGAAACCGAGAGAGAGCATCAGCGACCACGTTCTCAACTCCCGGCAAATGCACCGCATGCATGAAGATGTTCATCTGCATGCACCGCAGTACCAGGTGTCTCAACAGCCGTATCACCGGAGGTGATGCCGCCGATACCTTGTTGATCACCTGAACCACCCCCAGGTTGTCGATGTGGAAGCGGACCTTCCGATCCCGGAAGAATTCACCCCACAGCTCAACCGACAACACTACCGGAAACAGTTCTAATAGCAACATGTTCCTGAGCAACCCCTCCCGCTTCCAGCTATCCGGCCAAGGGCCTGCACTCCAGCGCCCTTTGAAGAAAGCCCCATAACCCGCTGACCCCGCGGCGTCTGTGAACAACTCGAGATCGAAGTTGCTCACCGGTCCCGTCATCCATAAGGCCCTCCCATTGAAATTGTCCAGAAACACGTGCCACATTCGCAGATCACTCTTATGTTCTTTCGAGAGTGTCACGTAATGCCTGGGCGACTCAATCCCCCCAGTGCTGGCTGCCAGTCTCCTGCTAAAAATCCGCCCCATCGGGATAATCCTGCAGGCAAAGTTAAGCTTCCCCAGCACTGACTGTAGGGCTCTCAACTGCACTTTGCGCCGCCCCACCAATGCCCGAACTTCCGCTTTCAATGCCACCAATTTAACCTCCGGCAGTCTGCATTCCATTGCTACTGAATCGAGTACTATCCCTAAGAAGCTGATCTCTGTCCTGGGCCCTTCCGTCTTGTCAGGTGCAAGCGGAATGCCGAAATCCCCTGCAATCCTTTCCAACGTTGTAAGTAACACCGCGCAAACCTTGGATGCGGGCGGGCCGACGCACAGAAAGTCGTCCAAATAGTGGATCACTGAATTCAAACCAGACACGTCCCTCACCACCCATTCTACAAACGAGCTGAAACATTCGAAGAATGCACACGAGATAGAGCAACCCATCGGTAAGCACTTATCCACGTAGTATTCCTCCTGCCACCTGCAACCCAATAAATAGAAGCTATCGGGGTGAACAGGTAACAAACGGAAGGCCGCTTCTATGTCTGTCTTTGCCATCAGGGCCCCTCTACCATACTTACGCACCCAAAAGACCGCTGCATCAAAGGACGTGTAATGGACCGCGCAAGCCTGGGGGTCAATGGCGTCGTTCACCGACCCCCCTTTCGGGTAAGAAAGGTGGTGAATGAGCCTGAATTTGTTAGGTTCCTTCTTGGGGACCACTCCCAAAGGAGAAACCACTAGTTCGGGGATTGGCATTACGGGGAAGGGGCCCGCCATCCTGCCCAGAGCTACCTCTTTTTGTAACTTTTCCGTTACCACCACCCGGTGTCTCAGAGCCGACCTCAAATTGTCTGCTCCTGGTGGCACCGAGCCCAGTACCGCAGGAATTACAAAACCCTCCCCAAAACCTGAAGCCAACAAATGAGCCGCGTCCCTGTCGGGATACCTACCTAGAAAAGGCAGCATTTTTTCCACTCTCACCGGCGTCTTCCCCTTTGTTTGCAGACTCGCTGGCCTTGCCTTTTCCCTGCTTGAAACACCGTGACCCGGGGTGAGATCCCCCACACCCGGAGCACTCGTGTTTGTATTTACACCCCGTTCCGAACTTGCAGGTGCCCTCATTATACTGCCAACAGACTCCCTTCTTTTTAGCGGCCGATTGACCTGAAGCCCCCGATCCACCGGCCCCCCCTTGAAAAAACTGCCACGCCGGCTTCGCTGCTGCCATCAGGCGCATCCACAGACTGATGTCCTTGTGGTCCCAGCGAAGCGCCGGCCTGACTGCCCTCCTCTGGCGAAATTGCTCATCGTAACGTAGCCACGACATTCCCCCATAGGTCCGATGGGCCTCCCCGATGGCGTCCAGGTAGCAGAAAAGCGCCGAGCAGTGCTCCGGCTCTTTTTCCCCTATCACGCTTGCCAGGATTGCAAACGCCTGAAGCCAGTTCTGAAAAGTCCTGGGAATCAACCTATAACGCCTCTTCTCCTCGTCCTCCTTCTTACTGTCATCAGGTTTTACCCTATCCAGATTAAACTTTTCCAGGGGAAGCAGCGAAAATATCTCCACGTACTCCCCCTTCCAAATTTTTTCCCTGACCTCTTGCTTTAAATGAGCCCCAAGGGGCCCTTCAAAACACACATAGACTTCGCACCGTGCGGAGTCCGCCAGGCGTACAATGTCTTGTTTCTTGGCTTTGTCCCCCCCTTTTTCCCCCTCTCCCGCCGCTGGTTCCGCGGGCGGACTCGCCTCCACCGTGCCCCCCGCCCCTCCCTCCCCCACCCCCGGGGTTAACGCGGGCGGAATCGCCACCGCCGTTTCCCCTGTTTGCCCGCTCGTCCCCCCCATGCCTGACGTTGCCCCCACCTGTCCCACACCCATACCTTCCCTCCCTGGGGGAACCCAGGCTCGGGCCGGCCCCGTCGGGGCCATTGGAGCCGCGTCAAACTTGCCCACTAAATCCCTGAGCCCCGCTAGAAGGACCCTGAGGCCGTCTCCCGCCAAGGCGGGATCGGGGCGGCTGTTGTCCGGGAAGGGAACCCCCTGCATGGCCCCGGGGACGCCATCCCCCCCCCCCCACCGTGTCCCCCTAACCGGAAACGTCTCCCCCCCCTCGAAACCCGGAAATGAAAAAGACTTACCAGGCTGCCTGGACATGTTCCCACCAGCCGTTGCTCCCGAATCCACCGTCACCATACGTCCCTCCGCGATCTCGTCCTCGGACCTGGACAGCTCTCCCTCCGACAGCTCCGACTCCTCTTCCGTCAAATCCGCAGCCTGCCCCCCGGGGGATTCGCCCCCGGAGGCGGACGAGCTCCTTTCCCTCAGGTTCCTCTTCCGCCCCTCTGCCGACTTACTGGCACACTTCCGAGGGGTCTGGGCACTCGATCCGGTAGCGGGCTCCATCGCCATGGGGGTAGGCCGCACGCCTCTGTGCCCCTGCATCGGTTTTGTGGGCCTGGGCCGTACGCCCCCAGCCCCCGCTGCCTGCGGTTCCCGACCAAATCTTGCGTCGTTCCTCCCCTTCGGGTGCACCCTTGCAGACGGACCGCCTGTACCCCGGGTGTTCGCCCGGTAGCTGCCGGGCCGACAAGTTCTGGCCCCCCCGGCCGCCGACCGCAGGCTGGGCCGAACGCCACCCGCCTGGGCCCTCTGTCCCTCATCAATGGGCGGATCGCCCCCTTGCTGGTCATCCTCTCTCTCCCCTTCTTCCTCCGGGCCCGACTGCTGGGTCCCCCCCCAGCTACTGTTCCTCCCCCTCACCCCCCCCCCCCTGGCGGACCGCCGTGGAGGACGGCCGCCCTGTGGGATTTGGGCCTGGGAACCTGCTGGCTGCTGACCGCCATGGCGCTGCCCCCCTCCCCCCCCTTGGAGGCTGTGGAGCTCCTGAGCCGCCCCCCCGTCCCAAGATGGCCGCCAGCCGCGGCCGCCACGAGGCCTGAGGCCTGTGAGCGCCGCCGGATGCTGGATCCTGCCTGTGCCTGGTTGGTCCCCCCTGCACGCTTAGCCCCCCTGACCGCCGTTCCCGCGGGTGTCGCGACCCCCCCCGCCGACCGCTTAGCAGGCGGTTCGGCGTCCGACAGGGCCCCCATGTCCCCCTGCTTGCCTGAGGCCCGGCGCCCGTCGGGCGAATAACGGTCCGGCGGGCGGATCTGCCGCGCCCGGGTGCCGTGCGTCGACCCCCCCCCCTCGTTCCTCACCCCCCAGGGCCCGCTCCACCTGCTCTCTTATCCATGCGGCCCCGTTCGCCGCCGCCGCCGCCCGGATGTTCCCCAGGAGCTCCTCCATGCTGCCTTCTCCAACTTTCCTTCCTAGCAGACTGAGCTCCCGGGAGGATGGCTCCTCCCTTTCCTGTTACCCAGCTCCACCCCCTCTAACCCTTAAACGTCCATGCCCCTTGCAGGCATGTAGACTTTAGTCATGTCAGCCCTGCGCTGATCTCTTCGTTTAAAGCTGCGGGCTGTTCTCACAGGGGGACACTGGAGGGAGAGCACAGGGGGACACTGGAGGGAGAGCGCACACACAGGGAGGCACACACACAGGGGGACACTGGAGGGAGAGCGCACACACAGGGGGGCACACACACACAGGGGGACACTGGAGGGAGAGCGCACACACAGGGGGGGGACACTGGAGGGAGAGCGCACACACAGGGGGGCACACGCACACAGGGGGACACTGGAGGGAGAGCGCGCACACACAGGGGGGCACACGCACACAGGGGGACACTGGAGGGAGAGCGCACACACAGGGGGGGACACGCACACAGGGGGACACTGGAGGGAGAGCGCACACACAGGGGGGCACACACACACAGGGGGACACTGGAGGGAGAGCGCACACACAGGGAGGCACACACACAGGGGGGACACTGGAGGGAGAGCGCACACACAGGGGGGCACACGCACACAGGGGGACACTGGAGGGAGAGCGCACACACAGGGGGACACTGGAGGGAGAGCGCACACACAGGGAGGCACACACACAGGGGGGACACTGGAGGGAGAGCGCACACACAGGGGGGCACACGCACACAGGGGGACACTGGAGGGAGAGCGCACACACAGGGGGGGACACGCACACAGGGGGACACTGGAGGGAGAGCGCACACAGGGGGGCACACACACACAGGGGGACACTGGAGGGAGAGCGCACACACAGGGGGGGACACGCACACAGGGGGACACTGGAGGGAGAGCGCACACAGGGGGGCACACACACACAGGGGGACACTGGAGGGAGAGTGCACACACAGGGGGGGGACATGCACACAAGGGGACACTGTGGGCTGGGGGTGACACTGTGGGCTGGGGGGGTGACACTGTGGGCTGGGGGGTGACACTGTGGGCTGGGGGGTGGGCTGGGGGGGTGACACTGTGGGCTGGGGGGGTGACACTGTGGGCTGGGGGGTGACACTGTGGGCTGGGGTGACGCTGGGGGGTGACACTGTGGGCTGGGGGGTGACGCTGGGAGGACCCGGGGCCCGTGACTCACTGATGCCGATGCTCCCCGCCGGCCCCTCCACTCTTTCCTTCCATTAGGGGCCCGGACTCGGCAGGTTGAAGCGGCTGTATTACATGCCGCGAATACTGCTAACAGCGCGCGGCTCCCCACCGGCCCCTCCTTCCCTCCCGTCCGTCCCAGGTAACGTCACGACGCATACAGTAGAAGCACCTGGGACTGACAGGAGGGAAGAAGGGGCCGGCGGGGAGCCGCGCGCCTCTAGCAGTATTGTTAGCGGCATCGCGGCATGTAATAAAGCCGTTTCAAGTGGCCCCTCATGTGGCTGGAGGGAGAGCGCACACACAGGGGGGGACACGCACACACAGGGGGACACTGGAGGGAGAGCACGCACACAGGGGGACACTGGAGGGAGAGCGCACACACAGGGGGGCACACACACACACAGGGGGACACTGGAGGGAGAGCGCACACACAGGGGGACACTGGAGGGAGAGAGCACACACAGGGGGACACTGGAGGGAGAGAGCACACACAGGGGAGGACACGCACACAGGGGGACACTGGAGGGAGAGCGCACACACAGGGGGGCACACGCACACAGGGGGACACTGGAGGGAGAGCGCACACACAGGGAGGCACACACACAGGGGGACACTGGAGGGAGAGCGCACACACAGGGGGGCACACACACACAGGGGGACACTGGAGGGAGAGCGCACACACAGGGGGGGGACACTGGAGGGAGAGCGCACACACAGGGGGGCACACGCACACAGGGGGACACTGGAGGGAGAGCGCGCACACACAGGGGGGCACACGCACACAGGGGGACACTGGAGGGAGAGCGCACACACAGGGGGGGACACGCACACAGGGGGACACTGGAGGGAGAGCGCACACACAGGGGGGCACACACACACAGGGGGACACTGGAGGGAGAGCGCACACACAGGGAGGCACACACACAGGGGGGACACTGGAGGGAGAGCGCACACACAGGGGGGCACACGCACACAGGGGGACACTGGAGGGAGAGCGCACACACAGGGGGACACTGGAGGGAGAGCGCACACACAGGGAGGCACACACACAGGGGGGACACTGGAGGGAGAGCGCACACACAGGGGGGCACACGCACACAGGGGGACACTGGAGGGAGAGCGCACACACAGGGGGGGACACGCACACAGGGGGACACTGGAGGGAGAGCGCACACAGGGGGGCACACACACACAGGGGGACACTGGAGGGAGAGCACACACACAGGGGGGGACACGCACACAGGGGGACACTGGAGGGAGAGCGCACACAGGGGGGCACACACACACAGGGGGACACTGGAGGGAGAGTGCACACACAGGGGGGGGGACATGCACACAAGGGGACACTGTGGGCTGGGGGTGACACTGTGGGCTGGGGGGGTGACACTGTGGGCTGGGGGGGGTGACACTGTGGGCTGGGGGGTGGGCTGGGGGGGGTGACACTGTGGGCTGGGGGGGTGACACTGTGGGCTGGGGGGGTGACACTGTGGGCTGGGGGGTGACACTGTGGGCTGGGGTGACGCTGGGGGGGTGACACTGTGGGCTGGGGGGTGACGCTGGGAGGACCCGGGGCCCGTGACTCACTGATGCCGATGCTCCCCGCCGGCCCCTCCACTCTTTCCTTCCATTAGGGGCCCGGACTCGGCAGGTTGAAGCGGCTGTATTACATGCCGCGAATACTGCTAACAGCGCGCGGCTCCCCACCGGCCCCTCCTTCCCTCCCGTCCGTCCCAGGTAACGTCACGACGCATACAGTAGAAGCACCTGGGACTGACAGGAGGGAAGAAGGGGCCGGCGGGGAGCCGCGCGCCTCTAGCAGTATTGTTAGCGGCATCGCGGCATGTAATAAAGCCGTTTCAAGTGGCCCCTCATGTGGCCGAGTCCGGGCCCCTAATGGCCCTGGGCCCTCGGGCGGCGCCCGAGTCACCGACCTGTCAGTCCGCCCCTGGAAAGAACACAAAAAAAGAGGAAATGGAAAGTATGGAGCCAGCCCCTTGCACTACAGGCTTTGCTGAATTCATCCCTAAAGATGCCCACTATAAAGAGGTAGGTATATAGTGTGTATTGACCTTGGGAAAGCCAGCAGATAGAGGATTGGTAGCATCTGACAGAGCAGTTGGGGGAGGGGGTTCCTAATGAGTTTGGCACCCCCCCCCCCCAAAAAAAAAGGGGGCTCTGCATGAAGTAAAACACACAGCAAACATTAGTGCATATTTTAGGGGGTGTTTGGGGGAAAACAATACTATGCAGCAGACAAAATACATTGCTTAACAACAACTTAAGTGACTAGGCCATAGGTGTCTATCGGGCCAGAAGAGCATGCTGGGGAGGTAAGTGAAGGGAAAAATGCATAAAGGAGAAAAGGGGCACAGCATATTAGAGCATATTGCAATCATGGTAATTCGGGAAGGAGGTCAAAAATACAAGTCATTAGCAAACAGAGCATACATAGAAGGGAATAGTAAAGGAGAAATGTTACCTTAATATAGTCCTCCTGCAGGACCTGGATGATGGCAGAACAGGTCTCTGGAATAATGATTCCCAGGGCCTGGGGAGAGATACCTGAGGAGAACTTCAAATCCTGAAGGCTTCTCCCTGTCGCCAAGTACCTCAACGTAGCAACAAGCCTCTGCTCCGGAGTGATGGCTTGTCTCATGCAGGTATCCTGCCGGCTGATAAAAGGGGTCAGCAAAGCCAAAAGACGGTGAAAAACGGGGTCCGTCATCCGGAGAAAGTTCCTGAAATCATCAGGATTATTCTCCCGGATCTCACGAAGCAAAGGCATGTGCGAGAACTGATCACGCTGAAGCAACCAATTCTTGGTCCACATACTCCTCCTTGGCTCAAAGCTAAAAGCCCGACACCAATTCCGCGTACAGCACGAACTCGGCGACGAGTACGTACGGGAAACATCGCTCACAAGCGGTCGGCTGGTCAGAACGGACAAACGGAAAGCACCGATAAACAGCAAGGCCTGAAAGAATGAACTGAATACCAGAAACGAGCAGACAATAAGCAGTGAAAATCAAAGCGTCCTATATCAAGATATAGGCCGCAATGACCAACAAATGCGAACTGACTACACGCACTAATAAACAGATACGCACGACAAGCACAAACTGAAGAGCAGTAACGATCTGAGTCAGAAAACTGAGAAGCGCGAATCGTAAGTCCCCAAACTTCGACTAACTTGCGATAAACACGGGATCAGCAGAAGGAGCCCAACGGGTGCGGGACGTGGTGCTGAACTTCCCTTTTCTAGTCTCGTGGAAGACTACTTACGTCACGACGTTCTTGCAGACCGGAAATTCCGACAACGTTGTCCGACCGTGTGTACGCAACACCAACATCGGACAAAGTACGACGGACATGATCCGACGGACCTGGTCCTCGGATAATCCGAGCGTGTGTATGGGGCTTTAGAGTTTGGCTCTGGAGAGAAAGGTTTTCTGCAAGGAATCGATAAAGTGATGCGTAAGGCATGTGAAGAGGGTTCCCAGGCTGTGAGAAGGCGCAACCAGCGCCTCTCCCAAGTTGCAGGGAGTGGAAGCAAGGTGGAGGATCCAGCCATGGAGGAGGAAGCCCCAGTGAGTGGTAGTATGCAGGAGATGGAAACAGACCCGGCCCAAGTGACTGGTGGTGAGACGGTAGATCCAAGAGACCCAGCTATGGAGGTGATGGCCCCAAAGACTGGTGGGGAAGAAGCAAGTTTTGCAAGTTTCAGCAATGGAGGTGGCAGCCCCAGAGACAGATGGAAAGACAGGGTGCCCCGGTGGTGATACTGTGGAAGGCTCCTGTGTGCCTTCTGAGTCTCTGCCTGTGAGAGAGGCAGTAGACGGGGTTGGCCAGGGGGAGTCTAGTGAAGCTGTGTGTGATCCAGCACTGTGTGTTGTAAAGAAAACCCCGGTGGTTAAGCTTTTCAGAAGACAAGAAGAAGAAGAGCAATAAAAAGGTCTTACCTGTGCAATCCCCATTGAGCCCTGTAAAAGTCTGTGAGCAGGATGTGCCGTAAGATACTGTGTCGGCAATCACTGCTGTAAACCAGACACAGGGCGAGGGGAGAAAGGCTAAGGTTAAGGGGACTAAGACTGACAGTAGGAGTCAAGCCAGTATGGCTGCCTCTAAGGGGGGAACATGTGGCGAGACTTTGGTAATGGCGGAGGGTGGTAAAGGAACGCCATCTTCCCAGTGGGAGGTGGGAGGTGCATCTCAGCCGGGAGCCAATCAGCTGGTGTCCTCCTGGAATGACGCGGTAGCGGGAGGCGGAGCTAACGGCGGGAGGCGGAGCTACGGCGGGAGGCGGAGCTACGGCGGGAGCCGTGAAGCCAGAAACGGAGAGTGACGCTGTGCGTCACTTCCGGTCGGCGATCAACAACTGGTCAGTGTCAACAACTGGTGGCACTTTGAATCCAGCACAGGCTGTAGCCTGGGGTGATTGCCCATTGGGATCACAAAGAGAGGATGATCCAGCACTAGTATTTATCCGTGGTCTGGAGGGGTCTCAGCAGGGGGAGACTGTGTTGGATTCATGTGGGGCTCATGTGGTTGGTGAAGAAAGTTGGTCAGAGGACTGGGATGACCTCCTGGCTGGCCGGTCCTCGGGGGACTCCGCAAGTGAGGGTCCGTCTGAGGTTCAGTCTGTACCCAGGAGAAGTGAGAGGATACAGGGGAAGGGTTTGGTGGTCCAGGATAAAAAGGATGTTGTTGGGGCTTCTCCTTTGGCGGCTTCTGTGGGGTCTCCTCCGGGGGTTCCCCTCCCCAGGCAGATCCTTAGGGGTGCGCCGGAGGTTGACCTCCTATGCTAATGTGGCGGGGGCTAGGGTAGCTTTGGGTCCAATATATGACCAGTTTGGTGCGCGTAATTTTCGGGTCCCCCCAGCGGACCAGTTTTCAGGTGCAAATTCATGGTCCCGTGGTATTGGGGGCCCGGAGAGAAGGCGCAGAAATGTAGTCCAGCTCAGGTGGGAGGGGGAGGGTCAGGTGGTGGATGTGATTCTGTCTCTTGGGATCAAAGTCGCAGATATCTTTGCTGTGATCCACCCTGCTGGATCGCGCGACTTTGATCTGAGTTTTGTGAATGTGGTGGTTATGGAACTTTTTATAACTGCTTTTGGGATTATTAATGGTACAGAGCCCTGGAAGGGGTTCAGGATCATTCCCCTTAGCCGACAGGAGGATGTAAAGAGCATCACTGTTCTGGTGCGCAACGAAAGTCTGCCGCCTGAAGATATCGTGACATGGCTGAGTAGGTATGGTCAGTTGCAGGGTCCCTTGAGGAAAGGGTTGGATGAGCGCGGGGTGTGGACCGGTGCATGGAACACCAGGATCAAGTTAAGTAGGCAAGGGAACACAGTGGCACATGTCCCTGGTAGTGCCTTTATTGGCAGGGACAGGATCCTGGTGTTCTATCCCGGTCAGCCCCGGCGCTGTTTTCGGTGTGGGTGCCCAACCCATTTAAGTGCAGACTGCACAGTGATGCGTTGCACCAAGTGTAATAAGTTTGGGCATTCAAGTGACTCCTGTGGCCTCATTCAGTGTAATCTGTGCGGCCAAATGGGGCACCCCTTTAGTAGATGCCCTAGGGCCTACAGAGAGGGTGCTCCCCCTGCTGGTGATGCTCCTGGTGGGGGTCGGGTACCTCCCCGGGAGCAAAGGCCGGCTAAGGAACGAAAGGAAAGGGTTTCTGTTAGTAAAGTGGCAGGTCAGAAGGTTGTGCAGGCTTTGGCCTCGGGAAATCCTGGTCCTGTCTTGCAGAGTGGGGGTTCCGCTGAGCCCCCCATTCCACCTTCCCCCTCCCCCCCAGGGTCCCTTCCCCCACGTTCCCTGAGCCCTTACCGTGCTTTCCCTCCCCTCCCCAGGCATCTCCTCTCTGATTCCTCTATGACTAGCGATGAGCAGGTGGAGGAAGAAGAGATGGAGGTAACTGTAAAAGGAACCCAGAAGCGTCCTAAAGAAATATCTGATGAGGAGGGTGATAGGGATCCCATGCGTGAAAGTACAGAATGGGTAACCATAAGAAAGAAGAAACAAAACCACAAAAAAAAGAAAAAGAAAGTTCTTGAGTCGGGTCCCCAGCAGGGACCTGGAGGTTGTTTAAAGGTTGTGAGCGGGGTTCCTTCTTCGGGGCAGAGTATGATGGGGAGGAGGAAGAACTGTGAGTGCAGTGATCCAACAGTTTAGTACCAGGGTGATGCTGCTTTAATTAGTGGCATTGCCTGTGGGAAGTAGTTGGTGAGCCAGACTATTGTAATTTGATTGTAATATGAAATGAGTGTATAAGGTTGATTTTTGTTATGTAAACTTTATGTTTGTAAATATGGTAGCAGTGGCTGTATAATAAAAAATATCCCTCTTGATTTTCCAATCTTGAGTGTAGTTCCAGTTTCAACCACTGGAGGAGATTGGCGCTAGAGAGCTGTGGTGGAGGAGGAAGTAGTGTTTGGAAATCTTTTTTATTTATGAACTGCTTCCAAATTTACAAGAAAAACATAAACACTTAACAAAACGGCAAACTCAAACAAAACAAATCTGGTACGACTTTAAACCTTAACACACAAACTAAGCCCGTCCGTGCTGGCATGCTGGCTCCCCGTTAGCAACACAGGGGCCACTGCACGCTCTGCCGCAGGACAGGTCCTGGTCAAGGGGACATACACAGGTCAAAGCATAGAAAACATAAAAACACAAAAACATAAAAAGAAGAACACCACATCCCTAGACTAGCACATTCACACCGCACACATGCACCCCCACCACACCCCGCGTGTAGGCGGGAATGCAATAGGAGCGCAATGTGCTCGTACCTTGTTCACAAAAATAAAATAAAAAACCCTACGGGGGGGTGAAAGGATAGCCAGAACCCACCACCGAAAGAGAACGGATCAAAGAGTCCTCAAGGTGGCCGGAAGCAGAATCCCCTCCACAACCGGGCACACCTCTCGTCCCCAACCCTCTCCCTCTCCAGACCCCTCACCTTCACCAACTCCCGATACACACCTCCCACCACCTCATGCGTGGACAGGGTTTTGCCCCTAATGGACAGGAAACAACGTGCGTGCCAGGTGTAGTAAAGACAGACTGTACTAACTAAAAACAGTGACGACAACTCAAAACCCCTGTGGACTCTGAAGTCGCCGTACACCCTCTCCGGGAGAGTCAGGGCCCGGAGGCGGGGATAGCCAATGGCATCGCCAACCCCCTCAAGAACCTCCAAGTTGAAGGGGCACTCGACCAAAAAGTGGTCCATGGTCTCCAGTACCCCCCCACACTCGGGACGAGGACAACCCCTGTCCTCAAGATTCCTGCATTTCAAGTTGGATCTCACATAGAGTCGTCCATGGAACGCCCTCCATGCCAGATCCCAGAACTTGAGGGGAATTCGCCTGGAATTCAGGAGGGCTAGCCCCTCCACGAGGACCCTCTCCGGGCAGTCCCTTAAGACGAGTGGTTTCAACACGTCTGAAGTCATGACCCTCAAGTACAGCTCACGCCGACCCAGAGAGCCCACCTCCAGAGCGGTCAACCGCCACCGCCTCAGTACCTTCAAAGCTGTTGGAACGTAGGAGGGAAGGTACCCATGGGATCTACGAAGATCACCTGGGCGCCCCCCTCCCTCCCAGCCACTCAGGAACAAAAGGAACCAGTCTTTGCACGACCGCTCCCACAGAGTTGGCATGTCCATAAAAATGGGTTGGAGATTGAACTTCACAAAGATGATGGTGAAGAACACCATCGGATTGATCATGTCCAATCCCCCATGCCTCCTCTGTCGGTACGTGACCTCCCTCTTGATCAAATTCAACCTGTTACCCCACAACATTAGGAAGAACAGGCTGTAGATCCGTGTATAGAGGGATTCCGGCAGAAGACACACGTAGCTGACATAAAGGAACTCCGGCAGCAGGTAGGTTTTCACCAGGCTGACCCTTTCCCTCAGTGACAGCTTCCAGCCTTTCCAGGCGTTCACTTTCCGGGTGGCACCCACAAGCCGCCGCTCCCAGTTTTGCTTCGGGTAATCGCCCGGGCCGAATGTTATGCCAAGGATCTTGATTTCTGGCTGGGGGCGGGGGAACACGTCCGGGAGGGCGAACTGCTCACCCTCCTTCCCCAACCAGAGAACTTCACTCTTGTCCCAGTTGACCAACGAACTGGACGCCTCGGAGTAGTCCCCAATCTGTGTTTCCACAAAAAGGGCCTCCTCTCGGCTAGACACTACCACCGAGACATCGTCCGCGTAAGCCACTACCTTAACTGCAGAAACCGAGCCACTGCCGGGCCCCACCGTGACCCCCCTCACACGCTCGCAGTCAAGCCTCCTCACGAAGGGATCTACTGCAAAGACGTAGAGCAGGGGACTCAGTGGGCAACCCTGCCTGACACCAGAGTCCACCGGAAAGGAGGGACCCACCCAACCGTTCACAAGGGGGAAGCTCTCCGCCCCCCTGTACAAAACTCTAAGCCATTTGATGAATTGAGCGGGCAGGCCGTATCTCCCCAGAAGAAGCCAGAGGTACTTATGGTCCACCTGATCAAAGGCCTTCGCCTGATCCAGGGCCAGCAGATACCGCCCATCCCCCGTTGCCCTGCACCTCTCCACGGCCTCCCGGACGTTCAGGACGGCACCAAAAGTGCTCCGGCCGGGAACTGCGCAGTGCTGAGAGACAGACAGCAACCTGCCTGCGACAGCAGACATACGCAAGAAAAGGATCTTCGCCAGAATCTTCCTATCCGTGGTGAGAAGGGCGATAGGACGCCAATTCTCCACCCGGGATGGATCCTTCCCCTTTGACAGCAGGATCAAGGCTGACCTTCTCATTGAGGGAGGGAGCAGGCCAGCTGCCAAACATTCATTGAACACCTCCCTCAAGTGAGGAGCCAAGAGGCTCTTGAAGGTTTTATAGAACTCTGCCGGAAACCCATCGGGCCCCGGCGACTTCTTGGGTGACAATGAGTCAATTGCCTGCTCGACTTCAGCCAATGAGATCAACTCTGTCAAAGAGTCAGGGAGATCGGACCCCGCCTCAAGCGGAGTCTCGTCAAGGTATCTTCCGGCTCTTCCCAGATCTAAAGGCCTCTTCTGAAGGAGGCCTGAAAAGTGGTTGCCGATGACCCCCAGGATCCCTGATTTGGACCGTACCAGAGACCCTGAGGAATCAATCAGGCCGTGCACTACCTTCTCACTCACCGCTTCACCACAGCTCCTGTAGGGATCCGGGGTGGTGAACTTCCCGTAATCCCTTTCAAGGACCAGGGAAGCGAGACGGTCGTACTGGCACTCCTTCATCTGACGCTTCAGTTCTGAGACCTGCTCCTGAGGGCCACCAGAGGAGATCAGGCGATCTAATTGCCTTCTCAGTCTCTGATAGGCCAGGTAGCGGGAAATCGCCCGATGCCTTGAGACCTTACGGAAAAAGCCTTCCGACCTTTTCTTCACCACTTCCCACCATTCCTGGCGGGAGCAGCCGCTCTCCAGGAACACCGCTTGCTCCATGAAGAAGGTCTCAAAGGCCTCCCTAACTTCAGGGTCCTCGAGCAGCGACCCATTCAGGCGCCACAGGCCCCGACCCTTCTGGGGGTTGTCGGCCACATTCAGAGTAACAGATACCATATAGTGGTCGGAGAACTCGACCGCCTGCAGCTCAGGAGCCGCAAAGGACGAGTCCCCCTTCAAAAAAAACCTATCTATTCTACTCCTACTACTACCTCGGGCAAAGGTGAAACCAGTGCTGTTGGGGAAGTGCTGCACGTGCACATCCACCAACCCGGCCTCCCTCGCTATGCTATTGAGAAAAATACTATCATATCCCAGGGGGCCAGTGGCACCTGCCCGGTCCTTTGACCTGGTGACGGTGTTAAAGTCACCGCCAAAGACCACACGCTGGGACGTGAACAGGTAAGGCTTCAGTGCCGCAAGGAGTTCCTTCCTCCCCCTCTTAGTTTGAGGGCCGTAGATATTGATCAGCCGGAGGAATTCCCCCCTCACGACAACATCCACCACGAGGCACCTACCAACCTCCACCTCAATTACTCGCCGGCAAGTCACCGAACCAGTTTTAAAAAGGACCGCAACTCCACTACAGGGCTCGGCCTCAAGAGACCAGAGGGAGGGCCCGTGCCTCCACTCCCTCTTTGCTAGATGCATCTCTGCCACAGATGCCAGCCAGGTCTCTTGCAAAAATAAAATGTCGGCCTCAACCCGTCCGAGAAAATTGAAGGCCACAAAGCGAGCCGCTGTAGACCTCACACTTGCGACGTTAATAGTCGCAAGGCGGATTGGAGAGGGCACCGCCATCAGAGTAATTGGCATTGCACGCCCCTCTACACACCATTCGCACTACATTCACTCATCCAGTCCCCCTTCGGAGTCATCCGAGAGGGACTGGTACCTATTTCCAAGGGGTAGGGGGCTATCCGGGACCACCGTCGCCCGCAGCTTACGCTTCCTCTTGGACACTTTCCTCGTCCACCCGGGGTCCAGGAGTTCTTCACCTCCCTCATCCTCGGACCGGGAGCTCCTGGACCCCTTGGTCCGCTTATTGGTCCCCTTCCCACAACCGGACGTGTCCATCCGGTCCTGCTCCCCGGATGACACATGGGCAGGACCGGGGACTTGGGTGGGATGGGGACGAGGGGAAACTGGGGGGGGAAGGGAAGGGGTGGGAACGGAAGAACGGGGACGGGGGACAGGGCGGGAGGGATGGGAGGGAGGGGGGGGACGGGGTGGGGGGGAACGGGATGGGGTGGGAGGGGGAGAAACATCAGGAGGCCCAGGGGGCTTTTTCTTAAGGGGAGCCTTTTTGGCCCCTTGCTTTTTTTTGGGCTGCGCCCCTTGGGCGCTGCCAGCCCCAGAGGCCCCCGCCTCCAGTACTGGTGGTGGTGCTGGTTCTGCCACATTGGCGTCCCCAGCACCCGGGTCCTGCTCCCCACGCCTGCGCCTGGGGGCCCTAGGAGGCCTCTGCTCCTGAGGAGGCGGCCCTCCTGTATCGCGAGCCCCAGGGGACTGGTGACTCGCCCCTGGAGCCTCGCTGTCCCCAGCGGGTGCCCCGGGTGGATGAGGGATCCCCCCAGCCGCATCTCCCCTATAGGCCCTAGGGCAGCGGCTGTAGGGATGCCCCATCTCCCCACAAAGGTTGCAGACAATAAGCCTGCAACCCTCGGGGGAGTGGCCAAACCCGTTGCACCTGACGCAACGGGGCATGGTACAATCAGCACTAAGGTGGGCCGGACTGCCACACTTAAAGCAGCGACGGGGCTGGCCGGAGTAGAAGGCCAGGATCCGGTCCCTCCCGATGAAGGCGCTCCCCGGGAGGTGCGCCACGCTGTTACCTACACGCTTTAACCGGATCCTGACCAACCACGCCCCCGTCCAGATCCCGCGCTCGTCCAGGTTCTTTTTAAGGGGCGTCTGGAGCTGCCCGTACCTCCCCAGCCAGGTGGCAATATCCTCTGGGGGGAGGGACTCGTTCCGCACCAATACAGTGACGTTCTTGGTATCCTCCTGCCGCGAAAGCGGAACTACCCGGAAACTCTTCCACGGTTCAGACCTCTTAACTACCTCATAAAGGGTCAGGAAGATCTCCATCTGCACAGGAGTGGTGAAACTAACGTCAAACTCCCGCGAGTTTGACGGGTGTATCACTGCAAAGAGATCCGCCACCTTAAAGTGCAAGGCCAGCAGGTAGTCGATCACCAGACCCCTGCTTGGACAAGCACCTGAACCCTCCCACCTTAGCTGCACCACGTTGCGCCTTTTGCGCTCTGGACCACCTGTACCCCGTTGCCAGGACTGAGCACCCTGGGGCTGCTCAGCGGGCGGGACCCGAAAATTCTGGGCCCCAAACTGCCCATACAGGCGGTCCAGAGGCACACTGGAGCCAGCGACCTGGGCGAATGACCTGGTCCGCCGCAGGGCATCCAGGAGAGCCGCCTCATCCTGGGTCCCCAAGATGACCTCAGCAGGCAGGGGAGCATTCCCCCCACCAGCACCATCCCCCTGCGGGGGTACCTCCACATGAGCCTCAGCCCCACATGCCTCACCTGCCTCCCCTGCCTCAACTTGCCCCGGGACCTCCCCCTGCACTGCCGGTATTGGGGCAGACGGGGGGAGGCCCAATGGGGGGGCCTCAACCGGAGTCCCCTGCGGGGCCCCCGGGATACCCTCCTCCACTGGTCCTGACCCATCCTCACCAGCCGGGATGGGGTCCGCCGGGATGGCATCACATGGCTGCGACCCCTCCAGCTGGCGGATGAATGCTAAGGCCGGGCAAGGAGTCTCCAGATCACCAGGAGGGCACTCAGCCCAATCTCCAACCTGCTGGGCACCGACCGCGGGACTCTCAGACACATCACCCGCGATCGGCGCCGCAGCCCCGCCCACATCCCCCGACCAGCGGAGGCCACGCCCCTTTTTTGCGGAGGCCACGCCCCCTTTCCTCCGACCCGCGGAGGCCACGTCCCCTGACCGGAATCGCGGGCCGGGGCCACCCGCACACCACTTCCGGCCTCTCCCGCCGAAGCCCCGCCCCCTCCCACCGAAGCCCCGCCCCCTCCCAAAACAACACTCCCGGCGTCTGCCCCTTGACCTCTAAGGTCATCACCGGCCTCCTCCTCCTCCACCCACGTGGATAATGGCGCCAACGCCTGATCCCCACCCTCCACACACGTACCCCCACCGCCAACCGTACCCCCCACCGCTCCGGCGGCATCCCCAATAATGTCCGCCTGAGCGTCCATACTGATGTCCTCAGATATGTCCATGGCGGTCTCCTCAGCTGCCATCTCAGAAGCGCTCCCCTCCCCCTCCATGCTCATGCCTGCAGTGGACGTTGTTGTTGTCAACACTGCTTGGGCGGCATGGTCAGGGATCATTGGGGATTCTGACACTGGAGCCGCCATTTTGGACACCTTTACTGTCCCGCACCTACCCTTACCCCTCGCACCCCCCTCTGAGCCGGACGGAGCTTCATCGGGTGCCCTACCCGGGCCTACCTGAGCCTCTGTCGCGGACGGTGAGGTCGTAGGCTCCCGGGGACCCTCCGCTCCTATGGCTCTCACTGGGGTGGTGCACACGGGGGTAGGGTCCACATTGGGCTCCTGGCTTCCACTGGCCACCAGATCCTCCTCCTCACGGCCCTCCTGGGCCCGGTGCTGCGAGGCCCTCCTTGCCGCCTGCGACCCCTCCTGGCTTGCCTTCGCCATCTGCCGGCGGGTTTCAAGCAGGAACCCCTTCTCGTTTTCTCCCCGGTCGCACAGCCCTGTCAGCAGGGCAGACAGGTCTCCACATCGAGCCTTCAGCTCCCCGATCCGCTCCTTATACTCCCCTCTCTTGGAGCTCGAGGTTCGGTCCCGCTTATTCCGGATCTCCCGCAGCTCACTCATCAGGTGGCAGTAGTCCCGGGTGGCCCTCTGAATTAGGGTCTTCACCCGGGTCCTCCTCCTCTGCAGCTTAGCCGTGTCCTCCCCGGGCTGGGGTCTGGTCCAATCTAGGATGGTGACTTGGGTGCCTAGGAATAGCCTTTCCTCCCGGGAGAGTTCCCTCGCTCCCGGGGGATGCAACAGGTCCCCAGCCCGGGTAGAGGGCCCCGGGCCTGGGCTGGCCAAAGCCATGGCTCCCCTCCTCCTCCACAAGCCTGAAAACAAGCAGGAGCTCTGCTGTCCACCCTCCTCTTTCCACCAGCACTTCCTCTATTGCTCAACAGCGCCACCTCCCTGCAGTGTTTGGAAATTTTTATTAAAATTTGATCTGCTTCCGTATATAACAAAGTAAATAAACATAACAAAACACAGGCCACACTCGGCAAAACTGAAACTTTAAACCAACCGGCACAAAAACCTAGACCCTTTGCACTGACCTGCTGGCACCTCCGTTTCAGCACGGGAGCCACTGCACGTGTCTTACAAAAGAACGGGTCTGATCCAGGAGGTCCCTCAGGACAGCATTGAGGACTGCCGTCATAGGCCGCCTCCGCTGCCCAGGTCATGGGGACCTTAACATAATAAACTAAGACATATAACATATACCAACCAACACATTCACACCACACACATACACCCCCACCACACCCCGCGTGTAGGCGGGAATGCAATAGGAGCGCAATGTGCTCGTACCTTGTTCACAAAAATAAAATAAAAATCCTACGGGGGGGTGAAAGGATAGCCAGAACCCACCACCGAAAGAGAACGGATCAAAGAGTCCTCAAGGTGGCCAGAAGCAGAAGCCCCTCCACAACCGGGCACACCTCTCGTCCCCAACCCTCTCCCTCTCCAGACCCCTCACCTTCACCAACTCCCGATACACACCTCCCACCACCTCATGCGTGGACAGGGTTTTGCCCCTAATGGACAGGAAACAACGTGCGTGCCAGGTGTAGTAAAGACAGACTGTACTAACTAAAAACAGTGACGACAACTCAAAACCCCTGTGGACTCTGAAGTCGCCGTACACCCTCTCCGGGAGAGTCAGGGCCCGGAGGCGGGGATAGCCAATGGCATCGCCAACCCCCTCAAGAACCTCCAAGTTGAAGGGGCACTCGACCAAAAAGTGGTCCATGGTCTCCAGTACCCCCCCACACTCAGGACGAGGACAACCCCTGTCCTCAAGATTCCTGCATTTCAAGTTGGATCTCACATAGAGTCGTCCATGGAACGCCCTCCATGCCAGATCCCAGAACTTGAGGGGAATTCGCCTGGAATTCAGTAGAGCTAGCCCCTCCACGAGGACCCTCTCCGGGCAGTCCCTTAAGACGAGTGGTTTCAACACGTCTGAAGTCATGACCCTCGAGTACAGCTCACGCCGACCCAGAGAGCCCACCTCCAGAGCGGTCAACCGCCACCGCCTCAGTACCTTCAAAGCTGTTGGAACGTAGGAGGGAAGGTACCCATGGGATCTACGAAGATCACCTGGGCGCCCCCCTCCCTCCCAGCCACTCAGGAACAAAAGGAACCAGTCTTTGCACGACCGCTCCCACAGAGTTGGCATGTCCATAAAAATGGGTTGGAGATTGAACTTCACAAAGATGATGGTGAAGAACACCATCGGATTGATCATGTCCAATCCCCCATGCCTCCTCTGTCGGTACGTGACCTCCCTCTTGATCAAATTCAACCTGTTACCCCACAACATTAGGAAGAACAGGCTGTAGATCCGTGTATAGAGGGATTCCGGCAGAAGACACACGTAGCTGACATAAAGGAACTCCGGCAGCAGGTAGGTTTTCACCAGGCTGACCCTTTCCCTCAGTGACAGCTTCCAGCCTTTCCAGGCGTTCACTTTCCGGGTGGCACCCACAAGCCGCCGCTCCCAGTTTTGCTTCGGGTAATCGCCCGGGCCGAATGTTATGCCAAGGATCTTGATTTCTGGCTGGGGGCGGGGGAACACGTCCGGGAGGGCGAACTGCTCGCCCTCCTTCCCCAACCAGAGAACTTCACTCTTGTCCCAGTTGACCAACGAACTGGACGCCTCGGAGTAGTCCCCAATCTGTGTTTCCACAAAAAGGGCCTCCTCTCGGCTAGACACTACCACCGAGACATCGTCCGCGTAAGCCACTACCTTAACTGCAGAAACCGAGCCACTGCCGGGCCCCACCGTGACCCCCCTCACACGCTCGCAGTCAAGCCTCCTCACGAAGGGATCTACTGCAAAGACGTAGAGCAGGGGACTCAGTGGGCAACCCTGCCTGACACCAGAGTCCACCGGAAAGGAGGGACCCACCCAACCGTTCACAAGGGGGAAGCTCTCCGCCCCCCTGTACAAAACTCTAAGCCATTTGATGAATTGAGCGGGCAGGCCGTATCTCCCCAGAAGAAGCCAGAGGTACTTATGGTCCACCCGATCAAAGGCCTTCGCCTGATCCAGGGCCAGCAGATACCGCCCATCCCCCGTTGCCCTGCACCTCTCCACGGCCTCCCGGACGTTCAGGACGGCACCAAAAGTGCTCCGGCCGGGAACTGCGCAGTGCTGAGAGACAGACAGCAACCTGCCTGCGACAGCAGACATACGCAAGAAAAGGATCTTCGCCAGAATCTTCCTATCCGTGGTGAGAAGGGCGATAGGACGCCAATTCTCCACCCGGGACGGATCCTTCCCCTTTGACAGCAGGATCAAGGCTGACCTTCTCATTGAGGGAGGGAGCAGGCCAGCTGCCAAACATTCATTGAACACCTCCCTCAAGTGAGGAGCCAAGAGGCTCTTGAAGGTTTTATAGAACTCTGCCGGAAACCCATCGGGCCCCGGCGACTTCTTGGGTGACAATGAGTCAATTGCCTGCTCGACTTCAGCCAATGAGATCAACTCTGTCAAAGAGTCAGGGAGATCGGACCCAGCCTCAAGCGGAGTCTCGTCAAGGTATCTCCCGGCTCTTCCCAGATCTAAAGGCCTCTTCCGAAGGAGGCCTGAAAAGTGGTCGCCGATGACCCCCAGGATCCCTGATTTGGACCGTACCAGAGACCCTGAGGAATCAATCAGGCCGTGCACTACCTTCTCACTCACCGCTTCACCACAGCTCTTGTAGGGATCCGGGGTGGTGAACTTCCCGTAATCCCTTTCAAGGACCAGGGAAGCGAGACGGTCGTACTGGCACTCCTTCATCTGACGCTTCAGTTCTGAGACCTGCTCCTGAGGGCCACCAGAGGAGATCAGGCGATCTAATTGCCTTCTCAGTCTCTGATAGGCCAGGTAGCGGGAAATCGCCCGATGCCTTGAGACCTTACGGAAAAAGCCTTCCGACCTTTTCTTCACCACTTCCCACCATTCCTGGCGGGAGCAGCCGCTCTCCAGGAACACCGCTTGCTCCATGAAGAAGGTCTCAAAGGCCTCCCTAACTTCAGGGTCCTCGAGCAGCGACCCATTCAGGCGCCACAGGCCCCGACCCTTCTGGGGGTTGTCGGCCACATTCAGAGTAACAGATACCATATAGTGGTCGGAGAACTCGACCGCCTGCAGCTCAGGAGCCGCAAAGGACGAGTCCCCCTTCAAAAAAAACCTATCTATTCTACTCCTACTACTACCTCGGGCAAAGGTGAAACCAGTGCTGTTGGGGAAGTGCTGCACGTGCACATCCACCAACCCGGCCTCCCTCGCTATGCTATTGAGAAAAATACTATCATATCCCAGGGGGCCAGTGGCACCTGCCCGGTCCTTTGACCTGGTGACGGTGTTAAAGTCACCGCCAAAGACCACACGCTGGGACGTGAACAGGTAAGGCTTCAGTGCCGCAAGGAGTTCCTTCCTCCCCCTCTTAGTTTGAGGGCCGTAGATATTGATCAGCCGGAGGAATTCCCCCCTTACGACAACATCCACCACGAGGCACCTACCAACCTCCACCTCAATTACTCGCCGGCAAGTCACCGAACCAGTTTTAAAAAGGACCGCAACTCCACTACAGGGCTCGGCCGCAAGAGACCAGAGGGAGGGCCCGTGCCTCCACTCCCTCTTTGCTAGATGCATCTCTGCCACAGATGCCAGCCAGGTCTCTTGCAAAAATAAAATGTCGGCCTCAACCCGGCCGAGAAAATTGAAGGCCACAAAGCGAGCCGCTGTAGACCTCACACTTGCGACGTTAATAGTCGCAAGGCGGATTGGAGAGGGCACCGCCATCAGAGTAATTGGCATTGCACGCCCCTCTACACACCATTCGCACTACATTCACTCATCCAGTCCCCCTTCGGAGTCATCCGAGAGGGACTGGTACCTATTTCCAAGGGGCAGGGGGCTATCCGCGACCACCGTCGCCCGCAGCTTACGCTTCCTCTTGGACATTTTCCTCGTCCACCCGGGGTCCAGGAGTTCTTCACCTCCCTCATCCTCGGACCGGGAGCTCCTGGACCCCTTGGTCCGCTTATTGGTCCCCTTCCCACAACCGGACGTGTCCATCCGGTCCTGCTGGGAACGGAAGAACGGGGACGGGGGACGGGGACGGGGGGATGGGAGGGAAGGGAAGGGGTGGGAACGGAAGAACGGGGACGGGGGGGGGCGGGAACGGGAGGGAGGGGGGGGACGGGGTGGGGGGAACGGGGGGGGAGGGGGGGGACGGGGTGGGGGGGAACGGGATGGGGTGGGAGGGGGAGAAACATCAGGAGGCCCAGGGGGCTTTTTCTTAAGGGGAGCCTTTTTGGCTCCTTGCTTTTTTTTGGGCTGCGCCCCTTGGGCGCTGCCAGCCCCAGAGGCCCCCGCCTCCGGTACTGGTGGTGGTGCTGGTTCTGCCACATTGGCGTCCCCAGCACCCGGGTCCTGCTCCCCACGCCTGCGCCTGGGGGCCCTAGGAGGCCTCTGCTCCTGAGGAGGCGGCCCCCCTGTATCGCGAGCCCCAGGGGACCGGTGACTCGCCCCTGGAGCCTCGCTGTCCCCAGCGGGTGCCCCGGGTGGATGAGGGATCCCCCCAGCCGCATCTCCCCTATAGGCCCTAGGGCAGCGGCTGTAGGGATGCCCCATCTCCCCACAAAGGTTGCAGACAATAAGCCTGCAACCCTCGGGGGAGTGGCCAAACCCGTTGCACCTGACGCAACGGGGCATGGTACAATCAGCACTAAGGTGGGCCGGACTGCCACACTTAAAGCAGCGACGGGGCTGGCCGGAGTAGAAGGCCAGGATCCGGTCCCTCCCGATGAAGGCGCTCCCCGGGAGGTGCGCCACGCTGTTACCTACACGCTTTAACCGGATCCTGACCAACCATGCCCCCGTCCAGATCCCGCGCTCGTCCAGGTTCTTTTTAAGGGGCGTCTGGAGCTGCCCGTACCTCCCCAGCCAGGTGGCAATATCCTCTGGGGGGAGGGACTCGTTCCGCACCAATACAGTGACGTTCTTGGTATCCTCCTGCCGCGAAAGCGGAACTACCCGGAAACTCTTCCACGGTTCAGACCTCTTAACTACCTCATAAAGGGTCAGGAAGATCTCCATCTGCACAGGAGTGGTGAAACTAACGTCAAACTCCCGCGAGTTTGACGGGTGTATCACTGCAAAGAGATCCGCCACCTTAAAGTGCAAGGCCAGCAGGTAGTCGATCACCAGACCCCTGCTTGGACAAGCACCTGAACCCTCCCACCTTAGCTGCACCACGTTGCGCCTTTTGCGCTCTGGACCACCTGTACCCCGTTGCCAGGACTGAGCACCCTGGGGCTGCTCAGCGGGCGGGACCCGAAAATTCTGGGCCCCAAACTGCCCATACAGGCGGTCCAGAGGCACACTGGAGCCAGCGACCTGGGCGAATGACCTGGTCCGCCGCAGGGCATCCAGGAGAGCCGCCTCATCCTGGGTCCCCAAGATGACCTCAGCAGGCGGGGGAGCATTCCCCCCACCAGCACCATCCCCCTGCGGGGGTACCTCCACATGAGCCTCAGCCCCACATGCCTCACCTGCCTCCCCTGCCTCAACTTGCCCCGGAACCTCCCCCTGCACTGCCGGTATTGGGGCAGACGGGGGGAGGCCCAATGGGGGGGCCTCAACCGGAGTCCCCAGCGGGGCCCCCGGGATACCCTCCTCCACTGGTCCTGACCCATCCTCACCAGCCGGGATGGGGTCCGCCGGGATGGCATCACATGGCTGCGACCCCTCCAGCTGGCGGATGAATGCTAAGGCCGGGCAAGGAGTCTCCAGATCACCAGGAGGGCACTCAGCCCAATCTCCAACCTGCTGGGCACCGACCGCGGGACTCTCAGACACATCACCCGCGATCGGCGCCGAAGCCCCGCCCACATCCCCCCGACCAGCGGAGGCCACGCCCCTTTTTGCGGAGGCCACGCCCCCTTTCCTCCGACCCGCGGAGGCCACGCCCCCTGACCGGAAGTCCGCGGAATCGCGGGCCGGGGCCACCCGCACACCACTTCCGGCCTCTCCCGCCGAAGCCCCGCCCCCTCCCCCCGAAGCCCCGCCCCCACCCAAAACAACACTCCCGGCGTCTGACCCTTGACCTCTAAGGTCATCACCGGCCTCCTCCTCCTCCACCCACGTGGATAATGGCGCCAACGCCTGATCCTCACCCTCCACACACGTACCCCCACCGCCAACCGTACCCCCCACCGCTCCGGCGGCATCCCCAATAATGTCCGCCTGAGCGTCCATACTGATGTCCTCAGATATGTCCATGGCGGTCTCCTCAGCTGCCAACTCAGAAGCGCTCCCCTCCCCCTCCATGCTCATGCCTGCAGTGGACGTTGTTGTTGTCAACACTGCTTGGGCGGCATGGTCAGGGATCATTGGGGATTCTGACACTGGAGCCGCCATCTTGGACACCTTTACTGTCCCGCACCTCCTTTCTTTACCCCTCGCACCCCCCACTGAGCCGGACGGAGCATCATCGGGTGCCCTACCCGGGCCTACCTGAGCCTCCGTCGCGGACGGTGAGGCCGTAGGCTCCCGGGGACCCTCCGCTCCTATGGCTCTCACTGGGGTGGTGCACACGGGGGTAGGGTCCATACTGGGCTCCTGGCTTCCACTGGCCACCAGATCCTCCACCTCACGGCCCTCCTGGGCCCGGTGCTGCGAGGCCCTCCGCGCCGCCTGCGACCCCTCCTGGCTTGCCTTCGCCATCTGCCGGCGGGTTTCAAGCAGGAACCCCTTCTCGTTTTCTCCCCGGTCGCACAGCCCTGTCAGAAGGGCAGACAGGTCTCCACATCGCGCCTTCAGCTCCCCGATCCGCTCCTTATACTCCCCACTCTTGGAGCTCGAGGTTCGGTCCCGCTTATTCCGGATCTCCCGCAGCTCACTCATCAGGTGGCAGTAGTCCCGGGTGGCCCTCTGAATTAGGGACTTCACCCGGGTCCTCCTCCTCTGCAGCTTAGCCGCATCCTCCCCGGGCTGGGGTCTGGTCCAATCTAGGATGGTGACTTGGGTGCCTAGGAATAGCCTTTCCTCCCGGGAGAGTTCCCTCGCTCCCGGGGGATGCAACAGGTCCCCAGCCCGGGTAGAGGGCCCCGGGCCTGGGCTGGCCGAAGCCATGGCTCCCCTCCTCCTCCACGAGCCTGAAAACAAGCAGGAGCTCTGCTGTCCACCCTCCTCTCTCCACCAGCACTTCCTCTATTGCTCAACAGCGCCACCTCCCTGCAGTGTTTGGAGGTTTTTTATTAAAATTAAAACAGCTTCCAAACATAAACATGACATACAGAAAATGAAAATAAAACATACCATAACTTCGGTAAACATAACATTAATCAAACTCAACACAATAAACACACTCAAACACAAACATAACACTGTGCACCGCTGGCCTCGCCGTGCTGACCCCCGAGAAGACCTGCGGGGGTCCCTGCACACAATCCTACGAGGCAGGCCTAGGGCAGGAAGAAGAAGGAATGGGAGACATCCCTCGGGTTGGCCCCCGGAGCCTCGATCGACAGGACTCCCTACGGCCGCCCCTCATCAGGGTCCCCCATTAAAAGTGAGCCACTTCATTCATACCAACAATCATACCACACGCACGAACACATACACGCCCCCACCATACGCATCGTATGCAGGCGGGAGCGCAATTGGAGCGCAATGTGCTCGCACTTGCTCACAAAAATAAAACAAAAACCCTACGGGGGGGTAAAGGACAGCCAGGACCCACCACCGAAAGGAAGAGGCCCGGAAGAGTCCTTAAGGTGGCCGGAAGTGGAAACCCCGCCACAGCCGGGCACACCTCTCGTCCCCAACCCTCTCCCCCTCTAGACGCCTTACCTTCACCAGCTCGTGATATACGCCACCCACCACCTCATGCACGGACAGGGTTTTGTCCCTAGTGGACAGGAGACACCGCGCGTGCCAAGTGTAGTAAAGGCAGACTACGCTAACTAAATACAGTGACGACAAATCAAAACCCCTGTGGACTCTGAAGTTGCCGTACACCCTCTCCGGAACGGTCAAGGCCCGGAGGCGGGGATAGCCGATGGCATCCCCCACCCCCTCAAGAACCTCCGAGTTAAAGGGGCACTCGACCAGAAAATGGTCCATGGTCTCCAGCACCCCCCCGCACTCGGGACGAGGACAGCCTCTGTCCGCTAGGTTCCTGCACTTCAAGTTGGATCTCACGTAAAGCCGTCCGTGGAACGCCCTCCACGCAAGATCCCAAAACTTGAGGGGAATTCTCTTGGAATTCAGGAGAGCTAACCCCTCCACGAGGACCCTCTCCGGGCAATCCCGCAAGGCCAGTGGCTTCAGAACGTCCGAAGTCATGACCCTTGAGTACAGCTCTCGCCGACCCAAGGAGCCCACCTCCAGAGCAGTTATCCGCCACCGCCTCAGCACCTTTAAGGCTGTCGGAACGTAGGAGGGTAGGTACTCATGGGATCTGCGAAGATCACCAGGGCGCCCACCTCCCTCCCAGCCACCCAAGAACAGGAGGAACCAGTCCTTGCATGAACGCTCCCACAGAGTCGGGACGTCCACAAAAATGGATTGAAGATTGAACTTCACAAAGATGATGGTGAAAAACACCATCGGATTGATCATGTCCAATCCCCCATCCCTCCTCTGCCGGTACGTGACCTCCCTCTTGATCAAATTCAGCCTGTTGCCCCACAACAGTAGGAAAAACAGGCTGTAGATCCGCGTATAGAGCGATTCTGGCAGAAGACACACGTAGCTGACATAGAGGAACTCCGGCAGCAGGTAGGTTTTCACCAGGCTAACCCTTTCCCTCAGTGACAGCTTCCAGCCTTTCCAGGCGTTGACTTTCCGGGTGGCACCCACAAGCCGCCGCTCCCAGTTTTGCTTCGGGTAGTCACCCGGGCCAAATGTGATGCCGAGGATCTTAACTTCTGGCTGGGGGCGGGGGAACACGTCCGGGAGGGCGAACTGCTCACCCTCCTTCCCCAACCAGAGAACTTCGCTCTTGTCCCAGTTGACCAACGAACTGGACGCCTCGGAGTAGTCCCCGATCTGCGTTTCCACAAACCGGGCCTCCTCTCGGCTAGACACCACCACCGAGACGTCGTCCGCGTAGGCCACCACCTTAACCGCAAAAACCGGGCCACTGCCGGGCGCCACCGCGACCCCCCTCACACGCTCGCAGTCTAGCCTCCTCACGAAGGGGTCGACCGCAAAGACGTAGAGCAGGGGACTCAGAGGGCAGCCCTGCCTGACACCAGAGTCCACCGAAAAGGAAGGACCCACCCAACCGTTCACAAGGGGGAAGCTCTCCGCCCCCCTGTACAAAACCTTCAGCCAATTGATAAATCGAGCGGGCAGGCCGTATTTCCCCAGGAGAAGCCAGAGGTACTCGTGGTCTACCCGATCAAAAGCCTTAGCCTGATCCAGGGCCAGCAGATACCGTCCCTCTCCCGTTGCCCTGCACCTTTCCACGGCCTCCCGGACGTTCAGGACGGCACTAAAAGTGCTCCGGCCGGAAATTGCACAGTGCTGAGAGGTGGACAGTAACTTGTCTGCGACAGCAGACATACGCAAGAACAGGATCTTCGCCAGGATCTTCCTATCCGTGGTGAGAAGGGCGATAGGACGCCAATTCTCCACCCGGGACGGATCCTTCCCCTTTGACAGCAGGATCAGGGCTGACCTTCTCATTGAGGGAGGGAGCAGACCTACCGCCAAACACTCGTTGAACACTTCCCTCAAGTGAGGAGCCAAGAGGCTCTTGAAGGTTTTATAGAACTCGGCCGTGAGCCCATCAGGCCCCGGCGACTTCTTAGGTGACAAAGAATCAATCGCCTGCTCAACTTCAGCCGTCGAGATCAACTCTGTCAAAGAGTCAGGGAGATCGGACCCCGCCCCCAACGGGGTCTCATCAAGATATCTCCTGGCTCTCCCCAGGTCCAAAGGCCTCTTCCGAAGGATACCGGAAAAGTGGGCTCCGATGACCCCCAGGATCCCCGATCTGGACCGGACCAGAGACCCCGAGGAGTCAATCAGGCCATGTACCACCTTCTCACTCACCGCTTCACCACAGCTCTTGTAGGGATCCGGGGTGGTGAATTTCCCGTAATCCCTCTCAAGGACCAGGGAAGCGAGACGGTCGTACTGGCACTCCTTCATCTGACGCTTCAGCTCTGAGACCTGCTCCTGAGGGCCACCAGAGGAGACCAGGCGATCCAATTGCCTTCTCAACCTCTGATAGGCCAGGTAGCGGGAAGCTGCCCGGTGCCTCGAGATCCTACGGAAAAAGTCTTCCGACCTTTTCTTAACCACCTCCCACCATTCCTGGCGGGGGCAGCCGCTCTCCAGGAACGCTGTTTGTTCCGTGAAGAAGGTCTCAAAGGCCTCCCTGACTTCAGGGTCCTCGAGCAGCGACCCATTCAGGCGCCACAGGCCTCGACCCTTCTGGGGGTTGTCGGCAACATTCAGAGTGACAGACACCATACAGTGATCGGAGAACTCGACCGCAGACAGCTCAGGAGCCGTAAAGGACGAGTCCCCCTTCAAAAAAAACCTGTCTATCCTACTCCTACAACTACCTCGGGCATAAGTGAAACCAGTGCTGTTGGGGAGGTGCTGCACGTGCACATCCACCAACCCGGCCTCCCTCGCTATGCTATTCAAAAAGTTGCTATCGTATCCCAGGGGGCCAGTGGCACCTGCCCGGTCCTTTGACCTGGTGACGGTGTTAAAGTCACCGCCAAAGACCACACGCTGGGACGTGAACAAGTAAGGCTTCAGTGCCGCAAGGAGTTCCTTCCTCCCCCTCTTTGACTGAGGGCCGTAGATGTTAATCAGCCGGAGGAATTCCCCCCTCACGACGACGTCCACCACGAGACACCTGCCGATCTCCACTTCAATTACTCGCCGGCAAGCCACCGGGCCGGTCTTAAAAAGGACCGCGACTCCACTACAGGGCTCGGCCGCAAGAGACCAGAGAGAGGGCCCGTGCCTCCACTCTCTCTTCGCTAGGTGCATCTCTGCCACAGATGCCAGCCAGGTCTCTTGCAAAAATAAAATGTCGACCTCAATCTGGCCGAAAAAACTGAAGGCCGCATAGCGAGCCGCTGTAGAACGCACACTTGCGACATTAATAGTCGCAAGGCGGATTGGAGCGGGTACAGCCATTTAAGTAATTGGCATTGCACTCCCCTCTACATACCATTCATTCTCAAACACCCGGATCCCCCTCGGAATCCTCCGAGGATAGGATCCCAAAGTGGCTCCACTCCCCAATCCCTCCCTCAACCCCATGACTCGGCCCTGGCCGAGAGCCACCCGTACCCACCCGCACTGGGACTTTCTTCTTCTTCCTGCCCTTCTTTTTTTGCTGGAGCTGCCAGCCGCCAGGAGGGAACCCATCTTCATCCTCCGACCGGCCGCTGACAGCATCCTTGGCCTGCCTCTTCCTCCCCGGTCCAGACAGGTCCATGGGGACCGCCTCTGAAGGACCGGGGTGTGTGGTGTGTGCAGGGGGGGGAGAAGGGGATACGGGACGGGGGAGGGTGGGAGAAGAAGGGGGGGGACAGGAAGGGGAGGAGGGAGGAGGATGGGAAGGGGAGGAGGAGGGGGGAGGAGAGGAAAGGCGAGGGGGGGGGGGCGGGGGGGGGGGGGCTTCTTGTCCCTAAGGGGAATGACTGGGGGAGGGGGGTAAACGGGATGGGCCCTATCAGGGGGCTTCTTGGCTTTGGGCTTCGGGGCCCCAGATGTCTTGGGGGCCCCACTAGGCCCTGCAGCCCCCTGGTCCTCACTAGCTGGTCCTGGAGGACCAGCACCACCCCTACTCCCACCCCCATCCCCCTCTGGACCCGTCTCACCACGACTACGCCTGGGAGGCCTCTGAGGACGCGACCCCTCTTCGCCCTGGGCCCCAGGGGCGTCAGCAGCCGCCCCCGGGGCATGACCGGCCCCAGCGCGTGCCCCGGCCGGGTCGGGAGCACCCCCCGCCTCCTGCCCCCTGAAGGCCTTGGGGCATCGGCTAAAGGGGTGACCCAACTCCCCACAAAGGTTGCAGACAATAAGTCTGCACCCTTCGGGGGAGTGCCCAAAGCCGTTGCACCGGACGCAACGCGGCATGGTGCAATCCGCGCTCAGATGGGAAGGACTGCCGCACTTAAAGCAGCGGCGGGGCTGGCCGGGGTAGAAGACCAGGATCCTGTCCCGCCCGATAAATGCGCTACCGGGCAGGTGCGCAACGGTGTTGCTGACGCGCCTCAAGCGGATCCTGGCCAACCAAGCCCCCGTCCATACCCCGCGCTCGTCCAAGTTCTTACGAAGCCCGGACAGGAGCTGTCCATACCTCCCCAACCAAGTCATAATGTCCTCGGGGGGGAGGGACTCGTTCCTCACGAGTACGGTGATATTCTTTATCTCCTCCTGCCGCGACAGCGGAAACACTCTGAAGCCCTTCCACGGATCTGCCCTCTTCACCAGCTCGTAAAGAGTCAGGAAGCGCTCCATTGTGACAGGAGTCACGAAACTGACATCAAACTCGTTAGAGTTTGCGGGATGTATCACCGCAAACAAGTCCGCAACTTTAAAGTGCATGCCCAGCAGGTAGTCGATGACCTGACCCCTGCTGGGACATGACCCAGAACCGTCCCATCTGAGCTGTACCACGTTGCGTCGCTTCCTCTCCGGACCCCCTGTACCCCGTTGCCAGGACTGAGCACCCTGAGGCTGCTCAGCGGGCGGGGCCCGGAAATTCTGGGCCCCAAACTGCCCATACAGGTGGCCCAGAGGGACGCTGGACCCAGCCACCTGGGCGAAGGACCTGGTACGCTTGAGGGCGTCCAGGAGGGCCGCCTCCTCTGCCACACCAAAGAGGCCTCCCGGCGCAGCCGAGGGAGAGGGGGGAGGGGGACCCTCCGCACCCACTGCCCCCTCAGGAACCGGTGCCCCCCCTGGGGCAGCCCCACCCCCACCCGCTGAAGCCCCACCCACCGAAGCCCCCACTGGGCGGGGCTCCCTCGCCCTCACCACCGGGGAGGAGGGAGGAGGGGAGCTCGCACCCTGATCGCCCACGGGTGCTGGGGTGTCACCAGCGGGCTCACCCGCCTGGCCCTGAGCTCCCGTCTCCGCCACATCTCCATCCCCCCTGCCACCGGTGGCATCCTCAGGCGGACCACCCGGCTGCGAGCCCTCCAACTGCCTTATAAAGGCCAGCGCCGGGCAGTCCGCCTTCAAATCCCCCATCTCCGCCTCCCCCCACTCCATGTCACACAGGAGGACACCTCCCTCCTCCATAGGTTCCCCCTGGTCCTCCTCCACCTGCCCTGCCACCAATGGGGAGTCCCCCGGGCCGGAAGTGGCAGAGAGGCCGGGGTCACTGGCTGTAGATCCCTGCACGGGGGACACGCGGCCGCTTCCCGCGGAGGCCACGCCCCCTTTTCCGCTGGCCACGCCCCCCGATGACGGCCCGCCGGGAGCCGCCTCCCGGCCGCTGGCCACGCCCCCCCCGGCCCCTCCATCCACCCGGCGACCCCCCACCGGCATTGAGCCCTCCCCCAGCCCCCCAACAGCGGGCAGTGGTGCCCCCTTTGAGGCAGCCACTGCCCCACTCACCCCAACAGTCCCCACGCTCTCCCCACAGTCCCCGGCCTCACAGGCTGTGTCCGTCACTCCGGGGGCTGCCAGTCCATCAGCTGCCAGGCTCCGCCCCCCCTCCACCACACACGCGGCCGCAGCGGGGGCCGCCATCTTGGCTGCCGCCACCCGCGCGGCCTTCTGTGCATAGGTGGGCTTCATTGGGGGGGCTACCCTGGCACTGGCCTTGCCTGCCACTGTCGCCGTCACCGCTGCCGCCTCTGCCGCCACTGCCGCCTCTGCCGTCACTGCCGCCTCTGCCGCCACTACCGCCTCTGCCGCCACTGCCACCTGCGGGGGGGTCACCTCCACCCCCGGGCCTCTCAGTGCGTCATCGGGTACCCTACCCGGGCTAGCCCGGGCCCCTACCTGTGGTTGGGGGGCCACAAGCTCCTCCCGGGGACCCTCTGCACTCACGGCCACGGGGGCTTCAGCTCCCAGGTCTTGCTGGGGCACCGCTTCCACCGCCTCCACCGCCACCGCTGCCTCCGCCACCGCTGCCTCCGCCACCGCTGCCTCTGCCACTGCTGCCACTGCATCCTCCTCCAGGGTCTGTGCCGGGACCTGGGTATGGGATAACGCACCCCTCCTGGCCGCCTGGGATCCCTCCTGGTTGGCTCTGGTGACCATCCGCCTAACCTCCTGGAGGAATCCCTGCTCGTCTGCACCACGGTCGCATAGGCCGACCAGGAGGTCCCACAGGTCCCGGCACTGGGATCTAAGGGTCTCGAAGGCCGCCTTCGTCTCCCTCCGCCGGGAGCTGGAGGATCTGTCCCGCTGGTTCCGGACCTCCCCCAGCTTCCCGGCCTTGACGACATAGACTTGGGCGGCCCTCAGGATGAGCCCCTTCACCCGGACCCTTCTCGCCTTCAGCCTAGGACCGTCCTCACCCGGCTGGGCTCTGGTCCAATCCATGATGTCAAATTGTGTCTGGAGGAACAACCGTTCCTCCCTGGTGAGACTCTTGAGCCCAGCCGGGCTTGGAGTGCTCCCAGACCGAGTGGAGGGCCCTGGGCTCAGGGACGCCATCCCTCCTCCTCCTGGATCTCTGCAGCAGCAGCAGAGCAACACCACACACAGCCTCAGCAGTCAGTCTCCTTCCAGCCACTGCTCAACAGCGCCACCTCCCTGCAGTGTTTGGAACTTCCTGCAGTGCTGTGGAGGAGGAAGGAGGTGTCATGGCTTCTGCGAGCCCAGGCTCAGGGAGGCCTCCCCGGCCTGGTGATCTGCAAGCCCTCCCTGGAGTGAAAGACCTGTCCAGGGAGGAGCATCTGTTTCTGGGGACCCAGTTCCAGTTGCTGGACTGGACTGGGCCCCAGCCAGGTGAAAATGCTGGTAAAGCCATGAAAAGGCGAACGAGGATCATGGATCTGATGCAGAAAGCCACCCTGGCCTTTGGTGGCCGGATGAAGGTCCTTACAGAGTTGAGGAACAGGAGGGACAAAGCCAGTAGCGGAAAGCGCGGTGAGTTTCGGGTTGCCATAGAATCCTTGAAAACCTACTGCAGGGACCTGTGGGACCTCCTGTCTGGGCTATGCGACCGGGGAAGGCAGGAGCCGGAATTTGTGGCGGGTTTGAGGCGCGATCTGCGTCAGGCTAATGAGAAGGGGAGCCAGGCGGCGAGACGGCGGACACGCTCGCAGACCGCAGCAGCGGAGCAGTCCAGGGAGCCAGAGGATCCCCAGGTGGTGAGAGGCCCCACAACCCGGGAGGTCGGAGGACGAGGCTGAGGTGGGGGAGGCAGTGGCGGCCCCCCAGGGTGTGAGTGTGCCCCCGCATGCCCCAGGTGCTCCAGCGGAGGGTCCCCGGGTAAAAACTGCCAGTAGCCAGCCCGTGAGAGGGGCTGGTTCAGATGCAGTCCCGGGTAGGGAACCCGGTGATGCTGGAGCGGGGCGAGGGGGGCAGGTAGGGGGGGGAGACCGGCTGCTGAGGAGCCCTGCAGAGCGATCAGCAGAGAAGACACCTGGAAAATCTCCAAATAGGGCAGTGTGCCAGGACCATTCCAAAATGGCGGCCACTGCCGCCAGCACACATGGTGCGACGCCGTCAGGCATAAGAGACAGCGACTCTATGGAGTATATGGGGGAAGCGGAGGCGCCATCTTCCCTGGAGGGGGGCGCTCGTTTCCCGCTCTCCCCCACCGCAATGGCGGACACATATGCCGCGAGGGCGGGGGCGGGGCGGCGGGAGGAGTTGACCACGCGGCCGGACGTGTCCTCATCGGGGGTTGCCGCGGACTTCCGGGCGGTGTCCCCCAGCACTTCCGGTGCCCTATGTGGACCAGGGGGGGCGGGGGATGCGGAGGACGCTGGCGATTCAGTGCCTCTGGCGGCACAGGCCCGTTCCTGGGCGGACTCCCCAGCGGATATACTGGAGGTGGGGTGCCCCGCCCTGGACTTCATTAAAAATTTGGAGGGGTCCCCGGTGGTGACGTCAGCGGGGGTGCGGGCGGGGATTGGGGTTGCTGACGGGGGTGAATGGGACGTGGAGGCGGGGGGGATGTTTGAAGCCCTGCTGGGCAGTGGTTCGGTGGGGGAGGTGGTGACCCCGGCTCTTGCAGGGGAGGGGGGGTGCAGGTGTTGGAGACCCCGGTGCCAGCTCCGCCGCTAGCGGTGGAGGGGGTTGGGGCGCGGGAGGAGGAGGGTCCGCAGGGGGTGGGTGTTGGAGATGGGGCCCCTGCGGAGGGAGACCCCCCGGTGTCGGAGCCGCTTTGCCTGCTGGGGGCGCAGCAGGAGGCGGACCTCCTGTCTGCTCTGAGGCGGGGCGGGTCCTATGCCCGGGTGGCGGGCACTAGCGTCCCTCTGGCCCCCCTGTATGGCCAGTTTGGCGCCCAGGGCTTCCGGGTTCCCCCCTTGGAGCAGTTCCAGGGGGCGAACCCGTGGTCCCGGGGTACAGAGAGGAGACGAGGGAACGTGGTGCTCCTAAAGTGGGAGGGTCCTGGCCAGTGCTCCAGTAGGGGCCAGGTGGTCGACTGGGTGCTGGCCATGGGGTTCAGGGTGGCAGACCTGTTTGCCATCATCCACCCGGCAAACAGCCGGGAATTCGATGTGAGTTTCACCACCGCCGTCCAGATGGAAATCTTTTTCACCAGGTACGAGGTGCTGAGGAGGGCGGACCCCTGGAGGCTTTTTAGGGTGGTCCCCATCTCTCGTCAGGAGGAGGTCAAGGTCCTCACCATTCTGGTGAGGAATGAATCCTTGCCTCCTGAGGACATCCTTACCTGGCTGGCGAGATTTGGGGATCTCCAGGCACCGATGAGGAAGACTCTTGATGAGCGTGGGGTGTGGACCGGGGCTTGGACGGCCAGGATCAGTCTCAGGCGGTCTGGTAACACCATGACGCACGTACCAGGTAGTGCGTTCATAGGCCGGGACCGGATCCTGGTTTTCTACCCTGGTCAGCCCCGCCGCTGCTTCAAGTGTGGGTGTCCCACCCATCTGAGTGCGGAGTGTACAGTGATTAGGTGTGGGAGGTGCGGCGGATTTGGTCACTCTTCGTGTAGACTGATCCGCTGCAACCTATGTGGAGAACTGGGGCACCCGTTTAGCAGGTGCCCAAGAGCCTTCAGGGGTCATGCTCCGGAGGGCGGCGGTGGTGAACAACATCAGGAGCAGGATGGTGGGTCTGCGGAGGCTGGGCCCGTGCCAGCTGATGCTGGTAGTGGTACGGGGGCCAGTGATCGGGGGGATCCCCTTCCCCAGAGGCAGAGACTGGGGAAACGTGGGCGGGTGGTGGAGGCCCAGGTTCCTGCCCCCTCAGGTGTTCCAGAGGAGGTGGTCCCCGTCCCTGCGGGGTCGGGGCCGGGCACCCCTAGGGATGCTTTGGCCCCTCCCCCTTCCTCTCCCCCTCCCCTTCCTCTCCCCCTCCCCTTCCTCTCCCCCTCCCCTTCCTCTCCCTCTCCCCTTCCTCTCCCTCTCCCTCTCCCCCTCCCTTCCTTCCCGTCCTAGTCCCCACCCTTCCCTCTCCCCCCCTCCCCATTCTCCTCGTCCCCTTGTCCCTTATCCCTCCTGTCTGTCATCCGGGGATGAGGTGATGGACACGTCCCGGCCAATCAGGGGGCCACAAAAGCGCCCCAAGGCCCAGAGTGGGCTCTCAGGGGAGGAGGAGGGCTGTATGTCTACGGTGGAGGGTGGGTGGGAGATAAAAAAGAAAAAGAAAAAAAAGACCCCAGGTGGGCGGGAGGTGGTGTCAGGGTCCCAGCCAGGTCCCAGCAGGGCTGGGCTTGGTGGCACTGGTCCGGTGCCGGTCACGAAGGGGGGATTTGAGGTCTTGTCCTCAGATTCTGAGGACGAGGTTTGAGGTGTGGTGTATGTGCAGAAGAGAGTACGGTCCAATCTCAAAGGATGGCGGTACCCTCTCCAATTCGCCTTGCGACGATTAATGTCGCAAGCGTGCGATCTGCGGCGGCTCGTTTTGCAGCCTTCGATTTTCTCAGCCGTGTTGAAGCTGACATTTTATTTTTGCAGGAGACCTGGCTGGCATCTGTGGCAGAGATGCATCTAGCAAAGAGGGAGTGGAGGTGCGGGCCCTCCCTCTGGTCTCTTGCGGCTGAGCCCTGCAGTGGAGTTGCGGTCCTTTTTAAGACCGGCCCGGTGGCTTGCCGACGGGTTATTGAGGTGGAGATTGGTAGATGCCTGGTGGTGGACGCCGTCGTGAGGGGGCAATTCCTCAGGCTCATTAACTTCTATGGGCCCCAGAGTAAGGGGGAGAGGAAGAGCCTCCTTGCGGCGGTTAAACCATACCTGTTCACGTCCCAGCAGGTGGTCTTTGGCGGTGACTTCAACATGGTCACCAGGTCAGAGGACCGGGCAGGTGCCTCAGCCCCTCTGGGATACGATAGCATTTTTTTGAACAGTGTAGTAAGGGAGGCTGGGTTGGTGGATGTGCATATCCGGCACTTCCCCAACCTCACGGGTTTCACATTCGCCCGAGGTAGCAGTAGGAGTAGGTTAGATAGGTTTTTTTTAAAGGGGGACTCTTCCTTCGCGGCCCCAGGGCTGCAGGCGGTGGAGTTCTCCGATCACTGTATGGTATCTGTTACCCTGAATGTTGCCGACACCCCCCAGAGAGGTCGGGGCTTGTGGCGCCTGAATGGGACGCTACTTGAGGACCCTGAGGTCAGGGAAGCCTATGAGGCCTTTTTTACGGATCAAACCATGCTCCTTGAGAGCGGCTGCCCTCGCCAGGAATGGTGGGAGGTGGTGAAGAAGAGATCTGAGGGTTTCTTTCGTAGGGTCTCTAGGTACCGGGCTGTTTCCAGGTACTGGGCTTACCAGAGGTTGCGTAGGCAGCTGGACTGCCTGGTCTCCTCTGGTGGGCCCCAAGAGCAGATATCCAATCTGAAGCTTCGGATGAAGGAATGTCAGTATGACCGTCTCGCCTCCCTGGTCCTTGAGAGGGATTATTGGAAATTTATCTCCCCGGATCCCTATAAGAACTGTGGGGATGCGGTGAGTGGGAAGGTCATACATGGACTGAAGGATTCCTCTGGGTCTCTGGTGCGGTCCAGGTCAGGGATCCTGGGGGTCGTCAGAGCTCACTTTTCAGACATCCTCCAGAGGAAGCCTTTGGATCTGGAGAAGGCCAGGGCCTTTCTTGATGAGACTCCACTTGATGTGGAGCCTGGCCTCTCCGGCTCTTTGACGGGGTTGATCTCGGTGGCCGAGGTAGAGCGGGCCATCGATTCTCTGTCGCTGAAAAAGTCACCCGGGCCTGATGGGCTCACGGCGGAGTTTTACAAAGCCTTTAAGAGCCTTTTGGCTCCTCATCTGAGGGAGGTGTTCAATGAATGTTTGGCTATGGGCCTGCTCCCTCCCTCAATGAGAAGGTCGGCCTTGATCCTCTTGTCAAAGGGCAAAGATCCGTCCGTGGTGGAGAATTGGCGCCCTATTGCCCTCCTCACCACGGATAGAAAGATACTGGCAAAGATCTTGTTCTGGCGTATGTCCACAGTAGCGGACAAGTTACTTTCCGCGTCCCAGCACTGCGCAGTTTCCGGCCGTAGTACCTTTGGTGCTGTCCTGAGCGTCCGGGAGGCTGTGGAAAGGTGCAGGGCAACGGGCGACGGGAGGTATCTGCTGGCATTAGATCAGGCGAAGGCCTTTGATCGGGTGAACCACGAGTACCTGTGGCTTCTGCTGAGGCGGTACGGTTTGCCCGCCCAGTTCATCATTTGGCTCCAGACTTTGTATAGGAGGGCGGTGAGCTTCCCTCTTGTCAACGGTTGGGTGGGTCCCTCCTTTCCTGTGGGATCTGGGGTCAGGCAGGGTTGCCCACTAAGTCCCCTGCTCTACGTCTTTGCAGTAGACCCCTTTGTGAGAAGGCTTGACTGCGAGCGTCTGGGGGGGGGGGGGGTACCGGTGGAGCCCTGCAGTGGTTCAGGTCTGGCAGTGAGGGTGGTGGCCTATGCGGATGACGTTTCGGTAGTGGTGTCTAGCCGAGAGGAGGCCCAGTTTGTGGAAACACAGATTGGGGGCTACTCCGAGGCGTCGGGTTCGCTTGTCAACTGGGATAAGAGTGAAGTTCTCTGGATGGGGAAGGAGGGCGAGCAATTCGCCCTTCCGGACGTGTTCCCCAGCCCCCAGCCAAAGGTAAAGATCTTAGGCATCCATTTTGGCCTGGATGACTATCCCAAACTGAACTGGGAGTGCAGGCTAGTGGGTGCCACTCGGAAGGTGAATGCTTGGAATGGCTGGAAACTGTCCCTTCGGGAAAGGGTAAGCCTGATCAAGACTTATCTGTTGCCTGAGTTTCTGTATGTCAGCTACGTCTGTCTGTTGCCGGCGTCTCTCTATGCGCGGATCTACAGTCTGTTTTTTCTACTTTTGTGGGGAAACAGAATGAATTTGATCAAGAGAGAGGTCACGTACCGGCAGAGGAGGCATGGCGGTTTGGACATGATCAACCCAGTGGTGTTTTTCACTACTGTGTTTGTGAAATTCAACTTGCAGTCCATCTTTGTGGATGTGCCTCTTCTGTGGGAGCGTTCATGTAAGAGCTGGTTTTTGCTGTTCTTGGGTAGCTGGGAGGGAGGGGGGTGTCCAGGTGACCTTCGTAGGTCCCATGGGTACCTCCCGCCCTATGTTCCAACAGCGCTGAAAGTACTAAGGCAGTGGAGGATAACTGCCCTTGAGGTGGGCTCCTTGGGTCGACGTGAGTTGTACTCAAGGGTCATGGCCTCGGACTTTTTGAGACCACTGGCTTTAAGGGACTGCCCGGACAGGGTCCTCAGGGAGGGGTTAGCCCTCTTGAATTCCGCGAGAATTCCGGCGAAGTTCTGGGACCTGGCGTGGCGGGCGTTCCATGGACGCCTATACGTCAGGGCGAACTTGAAAAATCGGAACTTAGATGACAGAGGTTGTCCTCGCCCAGAGTGTGGGGGGGTGCTCGAGACCATGGACCACTTCTTGGTCGAGTGCCCCTTCAACTCGGAAGTTCTGGCGGGGGTTGGGGATGCCATTGGCTATCCCCGCCTCCAGGCCCTGACCTTTTCGGAGCGGGTGTATGGTGACTTTAGGGTACGCAGTGGGTTTGATTTGTCATCACTATTTTTAGTTAGTACAGTTTGCCTCTATTACACTTGGCACGCTCGGTGTTTAGTGACCACTAGGGACAAAAGCCTGCCCGTGCATGAGGTGGTGGGTGGTATCTTTCGGGATCTGGTGAAGGTGAGGCATCTTGAAGAGGAGAGGGTTGGGATGGAGAGGAGTGCTAGGTTATGGAGGGGTTTCTCCTTCAGGCCTCCTTGAGGATCCCCCGGCCCTCTCTCCTGAGGTGGTGGTTCTTCCTGTCCTACACCCCCCGTAGGGCCCTTTTTGTTTTTGTTTTTGTGAACAGAGGGCGTCCCGCTCCACTGCATACTGTACTGCCTTCTGCATTTGGGTGTATAGTGTAGTGTGTTGGTGTGTAGTTGGTGTGGGGGTTAGGTTAGAATGTAGGGGTGGTGGTGTGTGTAGGGGGTGGGGGTGGTGGGTACATGGGTTGTATATAGTTGTATAGGTTTGTATAATGTATATATTTTTTTGTATATAATGTAAATAGTGTTAGTGTCCCTAGTGACCGGACCGGCCGTATGAGAGGGCCCCTTTGGAGCAGTCTGTTTCCATTGTGCTTCTTTGTTTTTTCAGTTTTCTTTTGAGCCTGAGTGTGGCTATTTTTCTTTATGTATTGTTTTTTTTTTATTTTTTTAATGTGTGTGTGTTTATCTGCAGCAGTTTTAATAATTTAATAAAATAAATCCCTCAAGACCAGTGGCTTCAGAACGTCTGAAGTCATGACCCTTGAGTACAGCTCACGCCGACCCAAAGAGCCCACCTCCAGAGCAGTTATCCGCCACCGCCTTAGTACCTTCAAGGCTGTTGGAACATAGGAGGGAAGGTACCCACGGGATCTACGAAGATCACCAGGGCGCCCTCCTCCCTCCCAGCCACTCAGAAACAGGAGGAACCAGTCCTTGCATGACCGCTCCCACAGAGTCGGGACGTCCACAAAAATGGATTGGAGATTGAACTTCACAAAGATGATGGTGAAGAACACCATCGGATTGATCATGTCCAATCCCCCATCCCTCCTCTGTCGATACGTGACCTCCCTCTTGATCAAATTCAACCTGTTGCCCCACAAAATTTGGAAGAACAGGCTGTAGATCCGTGTATAGAGGGATTCCGGCAGAAGACATACGTAGCTGGACTTTGGGG